>WEIU01008327.1:112477-143071 GCA_013389925.1 Aegithalos caudatus
TGGAGTCAGAGAAGGAGGAGAGAGAGACTATTTGAGAGAAGAAAAAGAGTAGTCCATACGGCTGTAACGTTTCTGTATTCATGGAGAATGGACCTTCTTTTCCTGTAACATATAAATGCTGTTTGTGGTGCAGGGGGGAATGCATGGCTCTAGTTAGAGTAATGTGAGGCCTTTCACTCCTAGGGAAAAAGGAGATTTTGCAGTTTGAGATAAAGATGATTTTGGAGATAGAAGAGAATTTTGTTTTTTATGATAGAAGAGGCATTCTTAGGACCCCAATAATCAGTTTATGACCTATGTGCAGTGTTCGGGCAGCAGCCATAGGTAGGATCTGTAGAAGTGTGATCTCCATAAAACACAGAAAGAATCTTTTCCTAAAGGAACGGATGGAAGATTATTTTTAAATGGTAACCCTGACTGAAATTACAGGTTTTGTCTTTTTATGTTGTAAGTAAGAAAGTGAATATTTGTGGGAGAGAAGGGAAGATGTTTTGAAGGTTTTTATTTTCCATTTGTTTGTTTCTTTTCCTCTTAATGTGTGTGTGAATAAACTCTTTTGTAATTTTAAAGTAAGCCTGTTTCACTTTTTCAGTTCCCCTAGTAATATATAAAATAATAGTAAACACTAAACCATCACACTAGCAATCACAGCTGCTTCAGAAACAAAGCTTCAGACACACAAACTGGGAAATAGAGATGCTGTCAGCAGCCAAAATTCTCATTAATAGATGCTGTGCCTATCCCAGGGTCTTCCATGCATTCTGTCTTGGACCATGCATGTGCTTTGCATTAAATATGACCGTAGTGATTCAGAAAATCTCACTATTTCTTTCTGCTCTAATCATTTTGCCTTGGAAACCTACTAAGGTGCCCATAATCCAATGGGAAGTCACTGGAATTCAAATTGGAGTTCTAACTTCTTGTAATGGTGTTTCTCAGGGATTTAGCTGTCTAATCAGCATCCCTGTACAGCTGGCTTGCAATGGATTTGGAAAGTGGTAAAACCAGAACCTCTTCTGGCTCAACAAGAACCAAGATTGCATCATCTGAATGATTTTATTTCCTGGAACCTGATAGAGTATGTTAGGAAACAGCAATCTTAGGAGCTCATGCTCTCCAGTCACCATCTTCCTGGGCTTCTATGAGTCTTCCTAAAGTACCTGGCAAGTGAGTTCTTCCAGATATTCTGCAGACTTCAAGGCTGTGAGCAGTGTAACCCCAGCATGAAACGGGTACCAGTGGGAGCACAAGGCAAAATTGCACCAAGCCATGACTGACACCCTAAGACACCCAAGACACAGGACTGCTAAGACACCCCCTGAGTAGCAATACCTGTTCTGCTGACATTAGCCAAGTTTGCCTGTATCAACCCAGATTTCTTTCAAACACTGCCCTTGGGCTGGTACGTCTCCTTTCATGCCCAAGTAGAGGGGGTGGAGGGAGTAGAGGGGGGTCAGAACTTTTGCTCAAAGAAGAATAATACTGGGAAGGAATAGGTGGTTAAAATTTCTGACTAAGCAAGCAACTCTATTCTTCTCAAATATAAGACATGGGATTTTTTAATGGGGGAAAAAAACCTGCATGCCTCTTCATTCTTATAATCTGGAAAATTTTATGACAAAATCACTTTCTTCATGTTGCTAAAACCAGAAGGTCTTTGTTCTTTTACTCTCCTATCAAAGATAGGACAGAATATATAAAAACATCTTTCCATCTTGTCTTCTGTCTCCCACCTCTTCCCCTGCCTCTGTCTGTGCCCATGTGGAATCCTGCTAATCCAGCCTTTTGCATGGAGGTGAAGAGATCCCTCATAACTGTGCATTTAGAGCAGCTCTCTCAGAATTTTTCCAGGAAGCCATTCACTATAGTCCTCTGAAAAAGATGTATGAAATAATCTCTCCATGTTAGTATTACATTATTTTGCTTCATTCCTGCCATCTCATTATTTTCTGTGGACATCATGTTGATTTATTCATGCTGTCAGCCAGCCTCCTCTGATTATGTTTTCCGTAAAAAACTGAAAGGAAAATTTAGCCACCTACTGTCCAGATGTGCAGTGGCTCCAGCTCTATGACATCTGTGTAAACATCAGCAACAAACTTCTAATTTAGAGATTAAATATGGAGAGTTTTCCTTTTACCTTACATTCAGACCCCTTGCATTGAAATCTTTTAAAGGCATCTCTGACATTTTTTGTTGTGAAAGCATTTTTCACACTATTCATCAAGGAAGTATGTCCCCAGAAAACTATCCACCATTGGGAGACATCAAGTCATAGGACAACCCTGGTGTCAAGGCTGTGATGTTCCCACCAGGGAATGTGCAAATAAGATCAGAGCTCTGAGCTGTGCAGGTGTTAGACAGGAATGCCAAGGTTTGGTTGAACTGTGGAGGCATCACTGCTGCCACATAAATGAAGATGTTATAAGAGGAGCTGTCCTAGGGTATTTAAATATTATCAAGTTAAGCATGCATTTAACTAATGGTACTTACTTATGTGTCGGAAAAAGAAAATAGAAAAAAAAAATATCAGCAACTTGCTGCTTCTCAACATAGTGATTAATTCCTTGAAATGAGTGATCTGTTCGAGTATCTTATAGGAGTCAAAGCAATGCTCATATTTAGCAAAATACTACAGAAATGGCCTAGAGGAAGAGCACCAGTGGAGTGTAGCTGCCTTGAGAAGTGCATTATCTGGAAAGCTCCTTTTCACATGAGACAAGTTCAGTTCATTACCCTAATGACATTTTTTGGATCTACTCAGCTTGTACAAAACACGCCACCGTACTTGGGTCCACAACTTGCTGGGGGATAAGAAGAAGGGACCAGCATTTATATGGGGCAGCCAGCAGGGCTGGATGAGGACAGAGCAGCCTGGTTCACACTGACACCAGCATTTTCTTAATTGTAGCTTACTGCAGTGGTGGATTTTGACCTACAGTACTCTTAAAGGGAAGGGCCCTCTGTTATCTGCCACATTATTCACTTTTGTACTAGGTTTACAACTGCTGGCAAAGGGGGCTTTGGCTAGGGGTTGCACTGGTTTTCTTGATGCTGCAGTGCTTTATTTCTCAAACATGGAATACTTTTAATATATTTTAATATAAGAACTGGAGCAGTTTCTCATTAAAACCCACTTAAATTACCCTCTTTAATGATGAGTTTAATCTTTGAATTATTAATACCCACAAATGAAAGACAGGAGACTGATGTTATTTCCCTGAGTTAGTAATATTGCTGGAAGAAGAAAGTGTTACAATAACAGACAACAGAAATACTAAGGGCTGTAGACTTAGCTTGTGTGGCTGGTTTTTCAGTTCAGCAACAGCTGATTTCAATCAGTTCTAAACAAACTTCTGAAGTATTTTGTTCAACCAGCCAATGCTTCTATAAATATCTTCTGTTCAACTGTGCACAAATTAACTCCCAGCTTGAAAAGCTAACACGGATTTGTTGAGGGCTCCCTTCACCTGTCCCTGACAAATAATCGTCAATAAGAGATAAACTGTTGCTTTGGAGCTCACACAGCTGAATCCTGCTATGTGTTCTGTGTAGCTATAGAATGCATAACCACTGTGTCCTATTTATCTTGTAACTCTGGAAAACTCCTGTAACCTTGCAATTAAATCTCCTGCCTTGTTAGGGGTTACTTTCTGAGTCTTGGTCAAAACCCAAGAGTGCCCCAAACATCAACTTAATGAGGGGAGTCTTTTGGCCTTACTTCACTTGAGAGCTGAGTCTAAGATCCCAGGCAATGCAGAGCATGTCTGGCCAACAGACTGTCCCACAGAAGGAGTTGCTGACCATCTGCATCCTATCAAAATCCACTGGAAATTGCACAAGATAATGTCTGTCTGAGTTAACCTCAGCTTTCTGGAGCTGTCCAGAGAGCTTCTGGGCTAAAACATGGGCTTCTGGGAGCATTGGACATTATTTGTGTCTTAGATGTTTTCTACCTGTGTGTCCATCCCACGTGTCACCCCAGCACCAGGTGAGCTGTGGACAGGAGTTTCCCCTCGAAGCACACAACAGGCAAGCCAAAGACAACAGAGAGCCAGGACTCAGCTGGATGATGCAGGGCAGGGCTCAGTGGCAGAGAGCAATGATTGAGGATCTCTCACTTTTCACAGCCTCAAACCTGCTGTTTGTACCATCCTCAGAGGAAGATTCCCACTAGGAAAGGGAAGATGGTATAACACAGGCAGTATCTTCCCTTTACATTTTGCATTGGCCCCCTCTCTCCCCTCCTGTCCCAACAGGCATAAGAACATAGGCTGTGTTTTCTGACTGAAACACACATTTCTTTACATGTTTCGCTGTAAGCAGGGCCTTTAAAACTATTTTCATAAAACTGATCTGGCTGTGAGAGACATTTTATGTTATATTTGAGTGAAAGCCATTTCTTCCTTTGGTAAACACAAACCTTCTTAAATATCCTGATGGGAGCTACTCTAAGGAAGCTGGTGCATTGCACAAACCAGCCAAGGCAGAGAGCCTGAACAAGCCCAGCTCTGAACAAATTACTTCTTTCAAATTTTCCACTAGGAACTGTGGGTGAGCCATAGAACATGGCTCCTGACAAAGGAATTTGTCATTTGAAAAAAAACCCCAAAACACTACTGGGGCTTAAGTATGAGACAAAATGAAAGCATTTATATTTCTGTCTTTCATGAATTCAAAGTACATGGTATTTTGAAAGTGCCATATCAAAATTTAAAGGAATTGTTGAAATCTCGATTTATGCTACTCTTAAAGCCTGCTTTGGAACATCTGCTTGTCAATGACTGTATCATTATGAGCAGATGCTGTCTTCAAAGACTCAGACAACATAAGGGAAGGAGATATTTATTTTTTTTCTCTCTCCTGTGTATATGTATGTACACCAATGTACAATACAGAGAAACTGCCCTTGAAGAAAAATACGGAGCTATACCACAGCACCCTGGCATAAGCAACACATATATGTCTACCAGCCATCCATTACACGAATACTATGGCATAAATCTGTAATTTTATCACCATGCAATTCCCCTTGATTATACTGACAGCCTTATTATGTTCCAAGGAATTTGGCTTCCATTATATCCTGCAGCTGAAAAAGCTTGGCAAGCAATAACTTAGCAGTAAACTTCAATTTTCCTCTACTTTTAAAAAAAATGTAAAAAGAAAAGAAAGAAGCAAAAGGAAAACTTTGGCATAATATCTGGGTACAAAAATAATGGCATAACAGTAGTGAAACCATTTTGCTCTTATCTGCCAGCAATCAGAGAGGTAGCAAAAATACAGTCTGTGTATGTACCACTGCTTTCCTCCTTTTAAAGACATGTAAGACAATCCTCCTAGTAAGATAATAAAGAAAAAATATACCTGAATCTCCTTCTTTTCAAGCAGGAAATTCTTATATATCTGAAAGCTCCTGTGCACATCTATTACTAGAATTTTGCTAATTTTATCATTATTGCAGAGTTATCTGGGGAATGCAGTGATTACCAAGCAGCAAGGAACACATCTGGAGTGTGTCTACATAATGGGTCCAAAAAACACATACCTTGATGCTCCAGATGCTTCCAGAAGAAATCCTTCTCTGTTACTGTTCATTAACCAACCTTTTATGAAAGGCACAGTCAGAGGGTTCACACATGAGGTCCTCACCCAGCTGTGATTTGTGGATGACATCTCATGTGGTATTTACATCGCCACAGGTGATTATTTGGTGCCATGGAAAAGACTGCCAGCACCAAGTGCAAGAAAACTGTGTTTGGAGTTTGATATTGTGACTCAGATTTGGTGCAACGGGAATGTAGACTATTTACACAAGCAGGAAAAAAACTACCCAGACAGGATCTCAAAATCACCTACAAATGAGACAAAGAAATGACTGCTGTTGCTGGCAAGGGGCAAATTGACTCACACTTCATTCATGTGGCTGCACTCTCTTCTGCAGGATCTGAGTTTCCCATGAGAAATAACTGAGTAAGGGAACAGCTAAATACAGCTCAGGAGGTTCTGGGTTTACCAATTTGATCTCGTGAATTACTATGCCGCTACCCTTCACTAATGAACTTGCTCTCTCCAAATGACATAGGTCTGCTTTTTTCAATGTAACCTAATTTAATATTATTACTGTGGTTTCCACTATGCTGCCACAAGACAAGGCATTCAATTTTAGAAAAAAAAGCCACTTCCTCAATTATATGCAAAACTTGAATACTCACAATTAATAAAAGTGTCCAGGAAGAATTTATTTATCATTGAAAGGCAATCTAAAGATTGACTCAATTATTTTATGCATGAAATTACCTAGAATGCACCATTTTGTTTCCTCCCCTTTACAGAACAAAAGTCAGTGCGCATATGTGGAATATTCTCCTTTACCCCCATTTTTATGGATAGCCTACCAAGTGTCATTTTTTCAACATTCCTAGAGAATGGCCTTTCTCTTCATATAGATTTTTTGACTACAGGCTTTTTCCCTTCCATGAGCTTGCATGATACAAAATCTGGTGTTCAGATGTAGAAATGTCTTCTGCTCTCTGAACTGCCCTGGCCTCTAGAGCAACAGGAAGACACCATAAGCCAGGCTGAAAATCAGTCCCTTGTGACACTCTTCACATGTTGACCAAATTTATGCAGAATCCAGGACTACAGTTTTAATAATAATTTCCTAGAAAAGTGTCCACATTTTTATTCCAATCCAGTGCAACAGGCATTATTAAACCCTTTAAAAGCCTTTGTATTAATAAAGTAACATTATTGCTTCTGATTAATTTTTTCTGTCCACAGTGAAAAGTAGTCTCGCCAAATAGCCACCCAGAGGGCTCCAATGGTTTCACCTTCTACATAAAGAGGTTAAAAATGCTCTACCAAATTCTGATGTTTTTCAAGCAACAATTAGTATGACTTTGTCTGTTTATAACAGCAACATAAAGAAACAAACTCCTGTTTCCAAGAGTCACCATGACACCTATAAAACTGGACAGGCTGAAAGATTAAAACAAAAGCCTAAAAAAAGATGCAGTATAAATCACCTATCCAAAAATTCTTTAAAGGTGGTTTCATAAAATGTCAACACATCCACATTTTTAGAAAATGATGAAAAGGTAAGTATCCAAAAGAATTTGATTTATACTGACTGCATGGCTGTTCTAATGCCAAAACTGGATAGTACTCATAAAAACAAGACTAAAAAGGTCTTCTATACTTTTAAAGCTAAATAATGTTTTATCTATAGTCATCCATCCTTCCAAAAGCAAGTTATACTGCAATGCATTGTGCTGAGAGACATTATACCTGGAAAAGCTATCAAATATAGCTACAACGTATTCTAAAAAAAATCAGTGATAATGCTCTGCAGAGAGCAGTGAAAAATGTCAGCAAATCAAATACATGGCCCATGCAGTTAATACATTTGTTTGTGTGCTGGGTTTGTACAAAGTAAAGAGGACAAACAAAAAAGAATAAAGCAAAAAATAACAAAACCCACAAAAAAATCTCAATTAAACAGACCCTGAATCAAAATTGCAGACTTGAATGTTCTGAGTGTCCACAAAAAAACCCCAAACAGTGTAATTAATGTAGATGAAGTAAAATGTCACTGTTTACTCAGTGAAAGTCACTAGAAGAAACAACAAACCAAAATGAATTTGGTATCACTTTGACATCCTCCCAAATCACTCTATGGCTATCAAACATGACCATGTAGGATTTGGTGTAACTCTATGTCTTGATCTTATAACTTTCTGTGGGAGATGCTTTCCTGCATTGTGTGCCACATGGACCTCAAATAATCGCAACAACTCAAATTGTTCTGCACAATGGTAATGGACACAAGTGTCGCCCTGTTCTTTTCTGTTCTTTAGCCTTCTGATTGTTTACATACTTAAGAGTCAGATTCTCACACATTTTCTATAAACAATACTATTGTTTACATCCCTCCAGTTAGGAGGGACAATTGATAGACACCTTCTCAGACCAGTGGAATTGAAGAGGTTGAACCTCTATCTTCCAATGTGGTCCATTTCTGTGAAATGTATATAAGGTGAAATCAAAAAAGTAAACTCTCTTTTCCTCCTCTTGCTCTGGCTCGGTCATCTCTGTTGTGTCTCATTGTGGTGTTCCTGCATCACACAGGTATGTTTGTTTGACTAGAAATAAAAAACTATTAGTCTGCTGGAGCTCAGGCTTGTTTTGAAAGAATCATTTCCTTCCAAATGACTGGGTGACAACAAAGAGGGGATGTCAAAAACCCCATGTCAATAGTCCCTTTGGACAGGAACTGTCCTTGAAGGAGTCTTAGTCCGTGGGCTGAAATCTCTCCTCTAGGCATATTGCAAAAGGTAATTTGGGACTTTTAGGCAAAACAATTGCCATAATCACTCTGAAATCACTGAGGCAATACAGCAAGAGGGAAACTGTGGCTTCAGCATACAATAGCTTATCTATATAGAAAAGTAAAAGATTTAAGAAAACCAGGAGGACCATATTATGCACATGGTGGCCAGTGCTGGCTGTCTGTTACCAGATAAGATTTTCAGTCACGCAATAGTTCAACAGAGAAACTGGAAACACTGAAATCTAAATTAGACAGGAAAGCTCACAATCTAAAGCTCCCTGATGTCTCTTCAGCTTCAGACAAACTTAAGGTCTCTGTTAGAAGGGGAAGGTTAAACAGACTGACACCTCCTGAATGAGCACAGGATTTTACCATTTCTCCATCTTGGCCCAGTCCTAGATATTTCCTTCCCCTTCCTCCTTGTTTTGGGCAGAATGCCTTGTGCTTGCAGCACCTCATCATCTGGGCCAGCCCAAAGGTACATCCCTGCTTTATCAGTTCAGCACCTCTTTTCATGATTTCACTTGAAAATGCACATGCCAGATAAGGAGAAATTTTTTCCAGATGTCAGGAACTGAGCATGACCTTATCCCTATACAGAGAGAGGTGATATTATGTGAACACCATGGGATAATTAGAAATAGAAAAAAGTCTTCTTTTAGAGGTTAGTGTTGAGCTGTCAAAACATTTTAAGTATTTAATATCTCTGCAGAATTCCCCACTCCAATTATGCCATCCATAATCCATCTAAATAAAGACTTGAGAACATTTCAGAAATATGGTCTATGTATTGAAGAAAAAACCTAAAAAGATGATAAGGACAAATCTCCCTTAAATCCAGCTTGGTCCTAGGATTTGTCCTACCCACCTCCAAGGGAGTGCCTTCCATGCCCACAGCTTCCCTAAGAGAACTGGGTACACCTCACCATGAGATACCAACTCTGCATTCCGATCTGTGAGGACAGAAGAGACACCCTTTAAGTTGTAGCTACAAACTCCAAGTCACACAAGTAGGGCATTTTTTAGATGCAAGGCATGTTTTCTTGGCTCCTCACTACTACAACTTTCCTTATACAATGGGAACAAAAGAAATGCACCCCTTGTTCCAAAATCCAAGTGTGGTACACAGGATTGTATGCTTGCTGCCATAGTAGTGCTTTATGACTTACTACATTTAGCCTGGTTCTTTGTAGCTGCATTAATATATATTATTTTGCTTCACATGAGACTAAGTCTGGTTTTGATTAGGCTGGTAGAGAGCTGTTAGAAAGTCAGACTCAAGCAAATAAGCCCCTGTAGGTTCTCTTGGAAAAGCCCATAAAATGTCTGCTGTTCATTTAAATTAGGCTAAGAAAGAAACAAAAACCTGAAGGCTGCCAGTGTTTATAGGGGTTTTGTGGGGCAGGGGAGGCTGGGAGAGGAGTTATTCTGGGAATAAGCCTAGTCAGAGAGCAGCCATAGGCCCAGACTCTCAACCCTTGTTCCTGCACACAAAACAAAGGAAAACAGGCTTATGCAGGCACCCTGAGCTGTAGTGAAAATCCCTCCCACAAATTTAAGCCCAGCAGCAGAGGAGCAGTGCTACTACTTTGCAGACATTTCTGAAACCACTAGGTTGTGGCAGTGGCTAAAGCGAGCTCTGAGAATACTTTCCTATACACGGCTTGCTTAAACACAGCTTTTTAAACATCTCTGAGCCTCAGTTGAGGAAATCTGCCTGGGCCACAACCCAGATGGAAAGGCAAGATTTCCCATGGCACATGAGCTCCTCTATGTCTAGCTCAGGCCTTCCCATGGGGCTGCCATTCCCAGAATGTGGTACTTGTCTACGCTTAAATGTCCCTACACACAGTAACATTTTGCCCTGCTTTGAATGGATATGTCAACCAGCCCCCTTTTCTTGTACTGTATTTTTATTTTCTTAAGTGCTCACTGGCTTCTATTTCCATGCTTTAGCTGCCAAGGGTGAGGCCAGCTGAAATGATGACATTGCTCTGTCATCTTCAACTCTCACTCTGTGCTGTCTGAAACTCTCCTTACAGTTGGGTTTACTTTGGAGGCATCGTTTGAGCGCCTGTCTCTGCTGTTTCTGGGCCAAGCAGGCTGGCTGCTCCCTGACCCTCTCCCTTTCATGCATGCACATGTGGATCCTCAGATCTCCCACAGCCCTGACTCACACATTCTCCACATGAAGATAATAGCATCAAAACTTCATTTCTCTGCTGTCTCATCTGGGTCCCACAGGCTCCAGCACATCCCTTCCCCATGTGCAGATCTATGGCTGTCCTCCACAGCCTTCCTCCAGGCACCTGCCTGCACATTTTCCTGACCAGCACCATCCCTCAGGTTTCAGGGTCACATCTTCTACTGGTGGGCTGCCATAAATCCAGCATTGCCTCCCAAAGCCTCTGGCTGCATGCTTTTTCTGGGGGGTGCACCTGACCACTGCACACATATGCACCCACTGGTTTTGTCTGCTGCTCCTGCTCAGCACTTTCTCAATGTGTTCTTGGCCTCCCAAGCTGGGACAGAGGATAGGAACAACCTCTGAGGTCCCTGAGGGTGCAGAGCCTCCCCCACGACCTCCACCAGCTGCTAGTCCTGACCTGTTCAGGGGTTAAATGAACCCTGTCCCTGTACAAGTGTTCTTGCCTTGAGGCTGCCACTCTAGAGGGCAGACAGGACAGATTTCCTGAGGATTTTGATAACTGCTAATTATGTAACAGTTTGAGAAATAAGTAGATCTAAACACAACTTAGAGGTCCTGCACACCTGTCTTTCACCACTCTAGATCAGCATTTTAGCCCCCAGCAGGGCAGTTTGTACCTTGGACCACAGCAGAAGAGAATTTCTCTTTCCTTTCTCTTTTTTCTGTCTGGCCATCCACTCAAATGCTTACAGAGATGTAGCTGCTGCATCTATGCTACCAGAACAAAGTCCCTTGCTGCCCAGTGCAGGGTCCTGGGGACAGTTTGTGGGTCTCTCAGTACTGAAACTTTCTACTAATTGTTCTTATTGCTGTTAGCAGGAAGATGGGAAGGCACTGGTTGGCTCAGCAGGGCAAGCGACAGTGCTGCCTTCCATCCAATCCAAATCTCTCCTTCCTACCACATCAGGGTCAGGCTGCATTTGGCTGAACACACACATGCATATTGTAGAAAGCAGTTAATGGGCACAAAGCATTATCTGTATCTTGTTTAGTGTCAGCATTTGATTAATTGTTCCCAAAGACTGAGGCTCTTCAGACTTTCATTTTAATTAGGAGGAACAGTTGCCAAAAGCAATTTCTCTCAGGCAACTTTCACCATTTGTTGAAGTGTTCATTTATCTGATACTATTCCAAGGCAGGGGAAAGGGAAAAAAAAAAAAAGAAAAAAAAAAAAAAACCTCAAAGCAACAGTAATAACAACAACAAAAAAGCCCCTATAAGAACAGCCCATCTATTCAAATTTTGAAAAATTTGAAAAAGTAGACAGCAGCTAGGGGGGAAGATCAGACTTTATGAAAAATCTCTTGTTGGACCAGCTGAATCTTCCAAGCAGCTTTGTTCCCTGTATGCACTCCATGCTTTAGGGAGATAAGGAGGAAGCTACTTTTAAGCCTATTCAAAAATAAGGGAAAAGTGTACAATTACCTTCAAGAACATTTAAAGGCCCACATATTTCAGGGATGACTTAGGAAAGCTCTTAATGTAAGAGGCAATCTGTCTTTTGATCATATTCCCTCTAATCCTTACTCCCTGCCTTTATTACACATAGGAATTTGTGCATGTAAACATTCATCCAGATGCCTGCGTTGTTTTTATTTATATCAGATGATGGAGCTGTTCTAAGTGCACAATACTCAGGCACAGAGAGTGATTGATGCTGTGCAACAGGAGGGTGGCTGGGTCCTGAGCCAGCTCATGGGACTAGGGGAGCACGTTGCACCAAGCACTGATAATGGTAAGGCTGCATCTGCTTTGCAGACACATCACCTGTGAAATCCAGCCCTGCTGCACAAAAGGTAAGAAACTGTTCCTGACCCGAAGAAAAGCTTTTAGCCTGAAAGCCACACAGTAGATGAACTGTGAAGGAAGAACCATGAGAACAATAACCACATCCTCTGGGTGCATGGAGATTTAGATACATTAACAGGGTATTTCAGTGACAGAGGCAATCCTGTACATGTTGACTGCTTGCCTCTTACTGGTTGCATGATTCAGACAAGAAGCAATGGCACCAAATAGCCTGGGGAAAGTGTCATTCAACCAAGGGAACATACTTCAAAGCTCTGGTTGACCCGGGACTTATAGATAAACAGCACAAATCAGAATCATGGCAGAAAACATTTTTAGAAGGGCATTTTATCTGTGACAAGTGCCACACATATATTGTAGAGGTGTCTATGAAGGCCCTTGGTGAATTTAAGGGGTAGGCAAAAAAAAAAAAAAAAAAACCTAAGGAAAAAAGCATGTCTCAAGAGATGAGAGCCATGTCATCAATAAATCAAAAGGCAAGGCTAGATGACTTATAATATATTTCACTGTTATTTAAAGCTCTTGCTGGAAACAATCATGTACATCTTTTCATGAGGAATTTGTGGTATTTAATTCTGTTAATACTGACAGAGACCTGTCTACTGAATGGTCTCTTATATTTCAACAAGTTTATACTGATACTCTTCACATTTATTTCTTCTCTTGGCAAAGTGGACATTAATAGAGTTAAGTAAGATATTTTCCTTTGCATGATCAAGCTCCAGGCAGCTACTTTCAAACTTTGTAAGGCTGGTTACTAAAATCTGTTCAGGCACCTTAATACAAAGCATCACCCTGCAGTAAGTTTTAGCACTAGAGGAACACACTATGATGCACTGTGGCATTCACAGACACCATCGTCATGGTCTATGTGCAAATGGATGTCCAAAGTTCAGCATTTCTAAAACAACCATGCCACTCATACGAAAAGCATTTAGACATCAAGAGTCCACCAAAAATGTGTGGATGACTTAAGTTCTAGGGGGAAAAAGACTCATCAATTTGAAACAACTGAAGATAATAAAGCTTATTAACTGATCACAGATATTAAGTCACTTCCCACAGACACACTACAATGGTACAATGAAGCTGTTAAGTGCTATGATATAAAGCTCTTGTCAGGCCTTATCCTGAATACTGGGCACCATTTCTAGCCATTTGTACTCAAGAAAGATGGACTGAAACAGGAATATACCCAGAGCCACCCAAAAGGATAATCAAGGCAATGAAAAACCTCTCTTCAGAGGAGATGGAAAGATTTGGTGGTTTTAGTTTAGAGAAAAAAAAAAAACTAGGAGAAAAGATGATTGCTCTCAACAGTTGGGCAAATACCAAAGGTGGGAAACAAGGACTTCTGAAGATAATCACACTGGCAGAAGGACAAAGAGGTATAGCCTGGAAATTAATATATTTAGGCTGGATTCAGAAGAAAACTTCCAAGCATTAGAGAAATGACATTCTGGAGCAACACTGCAGTTAAAGATAGGGCATGGTTCTAAACAAACTTTCTTTTAAAACAGTTATTAGTAAGTTGAAGAACATAATTATCCAAACCAGTTGCTGTGACAGCAGCATTCCCTTCAGCTGTATCCTGAGGGTTCAGCAGGTGCAATTGACTCTGTCTTTGATTAGAAAACAAAGAGAGCTCCATCTAAAAGCAAGGAGTATGCTCCTGCTTCAAAGACTTCATTAGAAAATCATCTATTTCAGTCATAGACAAAGGGAATAGTGAAGCAACCTGCCAGTCAGCCATCACAACTGATAAATTCCACAGGAGATAACAATTTTGCAAGCTGCCATTTTCTTGAACTAGGTAAGAACTAGAAGTGATTTTAAAATTACAAATATTAATAGTAGTTAATTTTCAATCTGAATTTCAGTTTGGGATTTGTTTTTATATATGTTCTTTAAAAAGATTGGTCAGAATACAACTGGATAAATACCATTCACTTTGGAAAGACTTATTAATTTCATTTTGAAAAACTGATCCCTCAACAGGAAAAAAACCTGAAGAGTTTCTTTAAAAATGTATCAATAGTGATGTTCATCTTTCAACACGTATGTCAGGATTTTCATATTCTTATCAGGCAGCAAACTTCAATCAGCAAGCTAATTCTCCATTTAACATCTGTTGATACTGCTCTGATCTGTAACTATTATGCATTTACTGGCAAACCTCATTACGGCAATGGCTTTAAATGCAGATGAAATGAAAACCTGATTTTTCTGTTCTCAAGACAATAGTGCCATCTCGTGGGAAATATTCATCTCTGTGTCCTACAGAGCCCAGAGCCTTGCATAGACAAACAATTCCTCAAGAAAATGAGACGTATTTTTTTTCCCCTAAGTTGGCTCCCTCAGGTTAACACACAACCTTCCATCTAAAATCCCCACTAGCCCTTTCTAGTCACTATGGTAAGGTTTCATAAGGTTTTTGCTCTGCTCCAAGGTGTTCTACAAACCACAGCCTCTGTTTGAGACATGCCAAGGGAGCACAAGTCCTGCATCCTGCCAGGAGGGTCCCATGAGCAGGAGGGAGAGCACCCAGCCCATCTGCAAGCAGTGCTACTCTGCATTGTCCGTCAAGAACAGCCTCACCAAGTCCATGCTGTGAGTACTCTGCTGCACGTGCTGTACACACACACACACATGAAATTGCCAGTCACATCTTAACCAGCTTCTCCTGTCAACACTTTCAGATCATTTTATCTGATCTTGTGCCTCTTCTCCTTTTAATACCTTTTTCCCTCCGTTTCTTCAGAGTCAAAACAAAAACATTTCACAAGCCAGAGAACACCAGACACTTTTTAATTTTAAAATGCACTCTGTACTGCAGAGTGAAAGCGATGAGGATGCATCTGGTTTTTCCACAAGTAGTGGGTCTTCATTTCCCTTTTTAATAATGGGAGTTATGTTTCCCCTTTTCCAGTCAACGTGAACTTCATGCAACTGCGATGACTTCTGAAATACAATGGATAGTGGCTTAGTCATTTCCTTGGCCAGTTCCTGTGGATGTTACTCATCAGGTATCATGGACTTGTGTACATTCAGGCTCCTTAGATGTTCTCAAACTCATTTTCCTCCTACAGCAGACAGTTCTTCATTCTCCAAATCCTTGATTTCACCTTCTTAACTTTGGCAATATGGCTGGAGCACTTGCTGGTGAAGACAGAGGCAAAAAAGTCATTGAATACCTCAATCTTCTCCATGTCCTGGATAACGAGGTCTCGTGTATCCTTCCTGACAGGACATACATTTTTCCCTAGTTTTTATTGCTGATGCACCTGAAGGGGTTTCTTTTCTAACCTATGACCACCTTGTCTGGATTTGCTTCTGCTGGTGCTTCTGATTTCCTAAACAGATCCTTGGCTTTTGGGACAATTTCTCTGCATTTATACCAGGCTACCTTCCCCTGTTTCCATCCTCTGTAAGCTACCTGTTTCAGTTTGTCCAGGAGCTCCTTGTTCATCCATGCAGGTCTCCTGGTGTTCTTCCATGATTTCATCTTTGTAGAAATACATTGCTTTTGATCCTGGAGAGACAACCCTTGAGTATCATGCAGCTCTTCTTGGGCCCCTCTACCTTCCAGGGCTCTATCCCACAGCACTCTATCAAGGAGATCCATGAAGAGACCAGTGTCTGCTTTTCTGATGCACAGAGTAGCAAGCTTGCTTCACACTCTTCTCATTGACTCAAGAATCTCATACTAGACCATTTTGTGGTCACTGCAGCTCAGGCTGCCCTTGAGCTTCACATTCCCCACCAGCTGCTCCTTGAATTATGTCCCAGCATACACCTCCCCTCCTTGGTGCCTCTGTCACCTAAGTGAAGGAAGTTACTATCAACACATTTCTGGAACCTCCTGAACTGCCCGTGCCCTGCTGTATTGTCCCTTCAACAGGTATAAGGGTGGTTGAAGTCCCTCATGAGGACCAGGGCTTGCAAACATGAGACCACTCCTACGTGTCTGTAGCAGGACTCACTGACTCCGTGTTTCTGGCCAGGTGGCCTGTAGCAGTTCCCCACTAATAATGACACCTGTTCCTGCACTCCCTTTAATCCTTACCCATAAGTTCTCAGTCAGTGCCTCATCCATGCACTCCAGCTGGTAAATAGAGAGAGCAACACCATTCGTTTCCCCTGCCTTTCCCTCAAAGTGCCCTTGCCCTTCCATTCCAACACTCCAGACACAGGAACCATCCCACCACTTCTCAGGATGCCAATAAGGTCATAGCCCTGCAGGCCTGTACATATGTCTAGTTTCTCCTGTTGGCTTCCTATCCTACCTCCTTTTTTTGGAACAGAGGATTTAAGCTGGCCTTCTGGTGAAGGTGATTTTCTGCCTGGAGTAGCTGGAATTCCTTGGTGCTGTTCCAGGTGTTCTCCACTGACCTGCACACCCTCTCAAGGCTTTGGCCATCTCTTTTTGGCTTGGAGAGCCAACTGGTATGAGTGGAATGTCATGTCATACCACATCTTATCGCTGTTAAATCTCTTCAGGTCTCTCCAATTTTTATACTTAAAATGCAATAAATGCCCACCCTGAGAGATAACTGGACAGGATTTTTTCACTGTGTTCACAACCATTACTGATCTACCAATACAGTATTAAATCCCATTAAGTGTGACACTGAAGAGGCCTCAATCAAAATTTTTAAGCCTACAAATACTCAGTGGCACACTTTCAAAATACTTCTATTGTCAAACTACAATTTTTTATTACAATAATTTCTAAGTAAGAATGTATTTAAACAAAGACTGTTACTGCCTTTCTAAAGGACATGTGTGCATTCATACATAAATGTCAATAAACCCTGGGGATCGCTGGAGTATTGGCAGTTTTTGACTGTTCTGTGCAACTTCTGCATTGTAATTAGAAAATTCAGTTGATCACAAGGATATATTTAAAAGGCTGCTGTGTGAGGCTGGCACATCCTACGATTATAGCTGTTTTCTAAAACTGTAAATAAGCAGCATAATTACATTGTTTTCAAGTAACAGCTGACCTCAACATTCTGCAACATTCACCATTTAGGTGATATTAAACATCCTATCAAGATAAACTGCATCATTTGGAATCTGTGGAAAGCAAACATTCTAGGTGCAGTAATACTATCTCCACCGGCAAGATTACATCATGGGTTCCTGAGAGCTTTGCAAATTTTGCCAAATGATCCTGTACTGCATGCACTTTTTTCCTTTAAGTCAAAAGAGTTTAGTTTCTAAAATTATAAATAAGCCTTGTATCATTCTAAAAAAACACACTGAACACAAACACCATTTGAACGACAATTGCCATTCACGTTATTGAGAGATTTAGGTATTTCTGAAGAGAAAAGGCACCAGCAAAGTTGTTGAATCCAGATGCACTGCTCTGCAGGAACATGTTCCATTAGTGTCCTATGGAAGAAAAAGGTACATTTCAGTGCAACTATATTTTCTAAATCTCTAAAGTGGGTTGGCTTCAAGATAAGCACATATTCATACTGCCTGAAATCCCTCACTTCACTGTCACCAATTAGCCATCTCCTTGGAATTTGAAAGGCAGGAAGCCAGCAGGTGTGCAGCAGCAAACTGCCTCTTGTGTAGGGAAGGAAGCAAGTTTTACTTACTACAGCACTGGCCACAGTGAAGACAACGGGCAGAGAGAAACCATGACAGTGATCCAAGTAGAATGAAAAAACAAGTTCTCCTCCAAGTCAGAAATCTCAGCCTTTTTCCACACACAGAAAAAGGACTACCCAATTTAAAAATAAGACTTGGGCAAGTATTTTAGAATCAAAGGAGTTCAACATGTTATTTTGTTCCTGTTCAAACATTCAAGGGATTAATGTGAAAACCATAAGTCACTAGGAGCCAATATGCCAACTTACTTGAAGTTTTGAACCTCACTGTTGAAAGACTGCGGCTCCGAGTCACCTGCAAGACAAACAGAACAGGACAATCAGGTGTACTAAAGAACAGTACCCAAGAGAGCCACCTGGGGACCTATCAGCATTCAGAAAATTCACACGTCTATCAGTGCAGCTCTACTGTTACAAAGTCGATTTCAACAACTTTCTAAGTTTTTTTTCACAGCCTACACACACACAAAAAAATGAGCCCTACCCCAAGCCTCTCACATTTTCCATTTTTTTCCATTTAATATTCACATTTTAAGTTGAGGGCACCAATATCCATTTAATAAGATGGGCTAACAATTAGAAAACTATACATTTTTTTTACAGAAATAATTTAAAATGTTGTGTAACCATACCATATGCAGAACTCTGCTAAAGTTTCACCTATCTTAATTGTACTACCTTCCCTTCCTGCTCACCCTACACTTATTTTCCACTCCTTTGATGCGTTTAGTAAACCAGGAGTAAATTCAGGTTACTAATTCCAGGAGGCAGGACCTATGTGTTCTATATGTGCCCCAATATGACTGAAACACTTCCAGAGGATCCAACTATTTATTTGGAAGGCCACTAAAGCAAGGGGAGTAGGGGGAAAGATTTCCAAGATACACAGTTGATACCTCTGAGATTTAACTACGATCTGTTTCTCATACAGTATCCCTACTGATCATTATACCAGGCAACAGCAATCTGTCAGTTCAGCTTCACCTCATTCAAGACCATCAAGCAAAGGCATTTATTCCCAGTGTAAAAATGTACATGTGGCACATCAGCATTTTTAGAAGGTTGCCTACATTCCTAGTTAAAATACTTGATGCTGTTAACACTACAAACATTCAGCTGACACTTACTTGACCAGGCAGGAGACGACGGCCACAGCCACAGCTTCTGCTCCTAATTTTGCTTCTGCGATAACACTACAAGAGAAGAGTTTGAAAAACCACTCCTGAGAGAGAAAGTTCTATAAGGACAGACTCTGCAAGCAGACTTGCCATGCTAGAGACAAGGTTTGAGGACAGAAAGGAAACACAGTAAGCTTCCTCCTTAGAACAGGCTCTGACAACAACCATACATCTGCATAATTAATACATTAAGGAAAATGGAACTATTAATCCTATATACAGGATGAGGCACTAAAATCTAATTGATATTTGATATAGTACTCCACCCATATAGGGAACAGTTAAAAATTTATCTTTTTAAATTTTAAAACCAGTGTTGAAATCCACTGACTTCCCTTAACATATTCCTTTAACAAAATACATACCTGAACCATTTTTCTAGTGACTACTTCTCCCTTCACAATTACAACACCATTTTCCATCAGAGCAGGCCAGATGTGATAGGCCACAAAGGGAGCTGTGAAATCTGAGTCACAACTACGATAGTACCTGTTGAAACAAACAGTACAAGAAATGTCTGCATACAAGAGTCAAAAGAAAAATATGTTTCAACTCATCAGCTCTGTTAAAAAGTAGCTACAGTTCTGTCATCTTTCCACATCACAAAAATACACATTCTTTATGTGATCCTGTAAAAGAAATGGACTTGGAAGACAGAGTTAGCAGAATATACTGTTTACTTAAACTGACAGACATTCTAATAAAGCCATCTCACACTTCAGAAAGCCACTAGACCTTAATTTTTGCCTAAGCCCCACACAAACCCTGTGGCCCCTGTGTCCACTGACAAACCTTCTGAGCAGCAATTTGGCAGACAGATTCCTGAAATATCTTGCTGAAACAAGCCCCGTATAAAGGATATTACAGAAATACTCAACTATAAAGTTACTTCCTAGTATCTTATGAGACATGAGGCAACTTGATTAGCAAGATCCTCATATATTGATAATAAAACAGTGACATTTAGCTATGAAAAATGACATTTTAGCTATGAAAAATTAATTCAAAGGTATATATACTACCTTTCTAAGTCTGGAATATTGGCTAAATAATACATCTGGCTTTATGGATTCAAACTCAGAACAAATACAAAATAACAGAAATTTTTAAAAAGCCATGCATATATGGCTTTAGTATACTTTAGTAATGTACTACAATGGCAAGTTATATAAAACAGTGTCGTAACCAGAGGCACAAAGCAAAGGACAGGGTACAATGATGTTTGGCTGGCCCTTTATAGAATGGTATCACACATAATAAACAGAGATATTTTAATTTCTACAAATTTTGTTTTTTCTCTGTGTACCACATATACATGCTATATATGTAAACATATACATATGCCAGATTTATCTAGATAGACAGACAGATGGGAGTATGTGTCTCCCACAGCAGCACACAAAAACATATTACATGTGGGTTTTTAAGGCCATACACACCAAACAGGTGGAGAAAGCATCCCAAGACTATACCACAGTGTTGGTGCTTCTTAATTTAGCCAATAGCTTTGAGTGTCAAAAGCTAACTGTCCCATATTTGGATAGGATCATTGAGTAGTCCTGTATGATTTTGCACTCTCCTTTTGAGAGTCTACTTTCATCTTCTCTATTTCTCTCCTTGACTTCTCAAGCTCTTTACCACCTGGGTTCCATTCTATTCTAAATTACATTACTGGAAACCTCCTTAGTGATGTAAGGCTTTTTGCTTTTGAGAGCCATTTTTATGACCTATTAATCCCATTAATTTTCTAGACAACATGGAAGCACCCTACAGTTCTCTGCTAAAAAATCAGCCTCACCCTACAGAAAAAAAGAAAAACTATGTCACGGTGTGAATTTTTTTAAACAAAATTCCCATTTTTAAGAGGTAGTTTTGAATTTGCTCAGCTCTAAACCAGAAGAAATGGGAGTATATTAATATTTGTATGTTGCACAGCAGCCACAGCCTGGAGGTTGCAGCAAACATGTTGATGATCCTGGTAACACCAACTGCCAGATCTCAGTAAACATGACTTTTACAGAACAGGCCAGTAAGGAGGAACAAAGATGCAAACATTTTTAAAAAGGCAGATAGAGACTAAACAAGGAAAGCTGATGATCATTATCTTCTTAAATGATAAATTAAATATGCTCTTGAGACTTGAGCCAGGAAATTGCTCTGTCGTTCACTAAAAAAATTGTTAACTCTTGTGTACATGCTGGTATTTATACACTATCCTAAACCTTAAAGACATACCAAATTCACTACAGGCCAGGGGTTTTTGCCCAAAATTAATGCTTAGCAATCTTAAACTTCTATATTAATTAGGAAACAAGTAGACTACACAACCTTTAATGGTTAGAGTCTGACTGAATAAAAAGATTTCTTACATGTTCCTATTGAAAAGTTCTCCATCAATACCGAAGGCAATATCCAGAGCAGGAATGAGTGTCTGCATTAAGAAAGCCAAACAGCACAACTCTCGAATGAAACAGTTGATCACGTTAAAATCAACATCTGATGGACATGGAAGTTTTGGGTTCACGTTCAGGCAGCAAACAACTTCCTGAAAATAAACACATGCAAGTAATTTGCATTCATCAACAATTTTATTCACAAGCAAGTATAGAAATCCCCCCTAAATATGCCTCACAGCTTTCTACATTTAAAAATCAGTATAAAAAGCTCATAGTAATATTACCCTAGACTATTCCAGAAAACAATAGCTTCAGAAAGAATGTGCTGCTATAAACAAATAAAACAAGCTTTTACTAAGTCACACATACACTAGTCCTAGCAATGATGTTCTGGAAAGTAAATTGCTACAAGACAAAGTCTATAGAGTAAGTTATTTCTCCTTCAGTTTACATATTCTGAATTTACTAGCTCCTCAAAGAGATTATCACATCACTTCCCCACTGCCCTTGACTTACCTGGACACAGCAACAAAAGTCGAACAGATCCTTGTGGCAAGCTATATAATTCAAGACAGCAACATCAAGTGCTGCAGGTCTCCCACAGTAATCTGCAGCCAAAGTCCGTTTTACAGTTATTTTGATCTTCCAGAAGGCCTTCTTTGCTGCACGGAAAGATTCCTGCAAACATAAATAACATTGAGTTAAATACAGGAGACAAAGATTAATTTTCACCAGTTATCTGAGAAAATTAGTTTAACTCACTATCATCATAATAAGGAGGAATATAATACACTGCTGTTAAGGAGAAAGTTAACTTATCGGGAAGGAATTCTCTGATTGAGTGTGATTTATTTGCAGAAAGTAAGACTGAAAAGCTTCCCACCTAACCTTCTATATTTGCACAGGATTCCATCACACACCCATGATCAACGCAATCACATTCAAAGATACTGTCAGTAACAGCATTTTATGTGCCACAGCCTAAGATGTAAGACAGGAACACCTTGTTTGTTGGGAAAAGAGGTTGAATTGGAGAGCGTAAACTGAACGACTGTTGAAAGAAAAGATCTTAAGTAAGTTAAATGTGCTTGGGATCACACACATTAAGAGATGCTGCCTCCCTAACACAGGTATGTGTTACATAATTTTTATAGAAAAGAAGATTCAATACAGAAAAAAAATTAAAACCGTTTTCTTCAAACTGAGTTCATGGTAAATGTGGGGTATCTAGGTGGTTTCAAGGCACCCAATTAAACTAATAAAGCACATATGCTACAAGCATAAGGAAAGCGTGATATGGGAAGATTTTTAGCTTTGTACTGCTGTGGTATTTAATGCAGCATTCCCAAAAGAATTTTTCTGACTAAGGCAATGTTGATCACCGCAGGCATCGTCTACTTTTCAGACCAAATCAGTCTTCTTTTAGTACCTGTACAATAAATCATTGACCCTGTTCCAATCTCGGGACAGGTCAGGTAGGACACTACATTGAGAGTTCAAAGTAGAAGTATGAGGGGAAGAAATAAAAATCAAAAGATGAAAAGGAAGAAAGCTTTTTCTCTCTGCACTTGACAAAAATGCTGATTTACCCACAATTTAATCCAATGCAGACACAGTGTTTTACAACACACCTCCAGCCTGTAAAATAAGAAATACTACTTTTTTCTCACCAGAGCTGCAACGTATATTATCCTCTGCACCATCTCTATGTCACAGATGAATTTCTTCAAGCAGATCTCTGCATCCAGGCGTTCTTTAGCATAAACGAAGTTAAAGCGAGCTATGAGGCAGGCGCGACGCGAAGCATTGGCCCGCCTGCACTGGGCAGGTGACCAGGCCTTCACAGAAAGGCTGCAGGGGCTGCAGGGCCTGCAGGGATCGCAGGGGACACAGGGGACGCAGGGGCCACAGGGACTGCAGGGGTCGCAGGGATCGCAGGGCTTGCAGGGGTCACAGGGGTCACAGGGGACGCAGGGGCCACAGGGACTGCAGGGCCTGCAGGGACTGCAAGGGTCACAGGGGTCGCAGGGCCTGCAGGGACTGCAGGGGTCGCAGGGCTTGCAGGGACTGCAGGGGTCACAGGGATCGCAGGGTCTGCAGGGCTTGCAGGGACTGCAGGGGTCACAGGGATCGCAGGGCCTGCAGGGCTTGCAGGGACTGCAGGGGTCACAGGGGTCACAGGGGTCACAGGACCTGCAGGGCTTGCAGGGACTGCAGGGGTCGCAGGGGTCGCAGGGACCACAGGGACTGCAAGGGTCGCAGGGATCACAGGACTTCCTGCACGGACTGCAAGACTTCCTGCATGGACTGCAAGGCTTCCTGCATGGACTGCAGGACTTTCTGCACAGGGGAGGAGAGCAGCTCCGCGCAAGCCTACAACATATGTGCAAAGAAGTTTCATGTCACTTTACCATCCTCAGATGTTTTTCCCTAAGGTCAATTATTTTGTCAATTTAATTTTTACAAGGGCTCAATTCTGTTGAGCCAACATAATTAAAAAATCTGCAGCTGGCTAGTCTAATATGAAGACATTTTCATCAATATGTTTTATGGGATAAAGCATAAATGGTAAAAATAAAGTAATTCCTAAAGCATATGTAGCCAAGCAATTTGTTCCTGGGAAACACACTTTTAATATCTTGGAGATTTGCTCCTCTTTCAGTACCACTGAAGTGTACCGCTGAAGTCAAGCAAGTGAAAATTGAACACTGTACAATTACGGGGCAGAACTCATCAACCAAAAAGTTCTCTTTTTATTCCATACAGTTGCTCTCTATGTATTTTGTAAAGCTGCATTATTTGCTGTTTTGTCTAGAACTTAACATAGTTGCTTTAAAATAAAGTATTTGGGCACTAGAAGAAATCATCTAAAGAGTTTATGTTCCCTCATAACAAAGTAAAAAAGCTAAGCATTTGTTTATACTTCAATTTCAAATGAGGAGGAAATTCATGCTACCTTACATGACCAATTTCTATGATTCAGGGACTTCTCTGAGTAAGGCCTCTACCTGCTCTGGAGAACAGACTTTTGGCAATCCAGGATAGAAATCTCATCCTGCAATAGTTGAAGTTGCTGCTCATAGTCACACAGTTTCTTTAACTTCCGCTTGGTTTTGCCCTCGTGAGCACGGGACCCCTTCAGACTTAATCACACAGAACAGTCGGTCACAAGATGTCCTTTTCTCAATGTAAACTATCAATTAATACTCATCATCAAACAACAGGAGCAGATAAAAGAGGAAAATTATTGAGGAAGCTCCTCATGCTTGCTGAAAAATTTCAGCATGCTTTCTTTATCCTGAAATACAGGAAAAATCAAGAGTTTTTAAAAATTAAACAAAGCAGACCTTTGATCTTACTTTAAATTGTATAAATGTATTGTGGCAGTAGAGTGGATATAGCACTCCATGCTATAGGAAAAATCGCTGGTTAACATCTGGTGTCCTTACACTAGCTCAGATGATCAGGTCTAAAAGAAACTAATTTCTTTCTCATATTTAAGATGTTACTAAACTAGCTCAGTTTCCTTTCCTACAGATTAAGAATGTAGGTATTTTCTTCTACCAGGTTCTTGGGCTCTTTTCTGTGCTGTAATGTATTAGCCAGTCGAAGCATATCACAGATGTTATTCAAGTAATACCAAAGCTAACAATTCCTCTCCTGCTGTCCCCAGAAGGAGTGTTTCTTGAAGACTGGCAGACAACCAGTGAAGCAAGTTTATCTTCTCTTCATTACTCTTAATTAATATTAAAAACTATTCCAATATCTTTGCTTTCCGTCCAAACACTGGTATTACCGTTGCTTTCCTCTTACCAAAAGTGGAAGGAAAAAATAAAAAAGATGCTTTCTATTTATTTTTAAGGTATTCTTTTTATCCCTCCTTTTCTTTACTGGAGGACCCTGGTGAGATTTTTGAGGATCTGAACCAACAAAAGCTCTAACACATCATTGGACAAGACTCTTGTTCCACCTTTTTAAGGAGCAGGCTGACTGAGATGACCACAGGTAATAAGGCCAGCAGCATCTGATAAGAGGAAAGACTGCCCAGTTCCATTCTTGTCAGCTCCTTCAGGAAAGACTTCTACCAGGAATAGTAAAAGAGGGGTAAAGAATTCTACTATAAAGGACAACTGGGAAGGAAAATTAGATTTGGGAAGACGAGTTCTAGAAATAGGCATGGGGAAAATCCAAACTGATATTCTTGGATTCACTTACTAAGGGCATGAACTTCTATCACTTAATGTACTGGCCCAAGACCCGTGAAAAGTCATTGTTCTCATATTAATAGGATGCATGATAATGTGTCTGCCACTTGGAGCTATCTCTTAAGGACCTGGAACTGGTAATAACTGCGCAAATTTGTATCTGAAGCAATTTAGTAATTTTTATATTATAGTGTTCCACAAAATATGTTTTATGCAACTAGGCAAAAGCTGTTCAGGCCTAGTCACTTATCTGGAAATCCAACTCTCTTCCTCTTATGACAGTGGCTTTTATCTTCTTGGATATTTACATATCAATTACATTGCATAATTAATTGTGACATGTTGTAGGTCCTTCAATAAATGTTACACTATAGCTACTCAACTGATTTTTTTACCTAAGGTTTGCTCAGCATGCAACATGTCATAGACTATAACTGCACATGGGATTGTCATGGACTATACAAAACCTTTTAATGTAGAATACTGGCATGTTTTTCAACACCTCTGCCAGAAGCAAAACCTACCAAGTCAATTTATGAATGTGGGTGTGACCATAATCATTTGTACCTCACTTTGGGTACATACACACGATATAGAGCTTAGATGCAATTTGAAACTCTGGTTCTAGGCCAGAAATTAAACATTTTACAAATCTCCATCAATATTTAGATGTCAAGGGAAAAATATGGCTTGCTGAAAAACAAAAAGCAACAGAAAGAACTGTGGTTAATCTCCCTACTCTTGTTCCATCTGGCTGAGCTCCACACGAGTTTCAGCTAGTTTTTCCTCCAGGTCTCGCAGTCGACATTTCGGTTTGCAGACCAAATCTCTCAGCTGTAGCTCTCCCCCAGCTGAATCCTACTAGGAAATGAAGTCACACTGCTTGAATGTTCTACCTTATAGATTCCCTCAGCAAAGTACTATAGCATTATGGGCAGATATATTTCTAAATATTTCAGCAATTACCATTTCTAAAGAAACTGAGAATAAAAACAATTGCATTCTCTCTGAGACATAAGCAATACCTTTCAGGCACAACAAACAAAGACTCAATTATATAAAGAAAAATGTTCGCTTATTTTATACCTCATGGTAGAAATTATGGAAGGTCTTCACATGCAGATTTACTGCCTGAATCATCAGAACAAAGCATTTTGCAGATGTGTTCCACAGTTGGTTTTTTCCAGTTAGTCAACTTCTGATTGACTACATCACCAACTCAAGTAAACTTTTTGGGAATCCATGCACATAAAACAACAGAAAGTTACTAGAACACAGGAGGCAAGTATTATCATCCCAGAAAGCACACTACTATACATGCAGCTGCCTTTTAACAACCCATAGAATGGCCTGCTAGTACTGGAATTAAATATGTAACTGTGCAACAGGGTTTTCTTTAAATTTTGAATGTCACATGCAATGACAAATCTGTAACTGGTGTACTGTAATTTAATAACATCATTATTTTATATTGGGGGGGGGGGCTGGCAGAAACCTGCTGCTGCATTATACTAGACTTTGACTCTTAAGGGATATCACTTTTTATTTGTCCTATTTTAATTATGAATGATTTTGACAGAGCGGGTATAGAAAGGAGAAACCAAAGAAGATGGAGATATCACTGTCAAATCTCAGGATCTTGAAGATCTTCTCCTAGCCTGAATTTGCCAACTCTCTTATTCTCTTTCAAAGCAGAAAGCCACAACAGATCTGCCTTTTCTACCAAACTGTTAGTATTACAACCCCTTCAGTAAATACCAAATACATACAAACTCCAAATATCATGGCAGGAGCGTGATGGTATCATGACACGCACGAACAATTCTTTTTTTAACACTTCAGGAAATAATAGTGTTAAGATATTCTTAGAGATTTTTCTTAAAAAAATAAATAAAATGAGCTCACAGATTAATGCATGGACTTTATGCACATCTGCAGCTTACACGTGTATTTTTAGTGTTATTTTTTCTAAAAGAGATATGGCACAAATATCTCATAAATACACATTTACATTTGCAGAGACATCATAAAAAAAGGCATTTTTATGATGTCTCTGCAAATGTAAATGTAAATATAAGTAGCAAATCTTTACCTAGAAAAGGAAAGCAGTAAAATAACATAGACTTCTTATACAAAGCAAATTCCTCCACAATAGCATGGTTGTCTCCATAGGTGTCTCCAGAAGCAACTAAGGACGTATTTCATTAAGTAAAATCTGAGAAAGAGGCTAATGTTAACAGAAATTCATTAAGGCTCTTCTGCTGGTATCAAGTCACATAGTTCTATTCCCTTAAAATAAGTTTCTTACGCACCTGACTGAGGCTTGGACATCTTGGAGCAGAACAGCATACTCTTGGTAGAAGACAGCTTTTTACTGGACATTCATCTAAGAAAACACATACATTAAGAAATTATGAGAGCACTTACAGAAATAGCCAGAACTGGAAAAAAATGCCATATGTGAAACGTTAGTAATTAGGCAAGGCATGATTTACCTTCTTGAGATGTTTCATTGAGAATTGAGAAGAGCTGCTTTTGAATCGCAGTGTTCAGTTCTAATAATTCACAACATCGGCTCAGATTTTCACCACTGGAATTCAACTGCAAATGAATGTGCATTACTACATCTGTGTGGGCTTTCTTATTTAAAGTTATAGTCATGGCATTTTCCCCCTTAGAATTACATCTTCCCAACCTTTTCTTACTGGATGCATTAAAATACTCATTTTTTAAGAGTCACATTTTTAATAGGCAGATGAACAAGACATCAGGAATTCTATGACCGAGTTAATTCACTACTTAAGAAAACATACTCCTTTTCCATCATAAAGAGGCTGCAATCACAAGTGTCTCTAAAAGAAGAATCATAGAAATTGTGAATCTGAGTTAAAATCTTTCAACAGTTATTAAAATAGTAATCTAGCAGATTGTTGGATTAAAAAACTCCCAAATCTGGTTTTCCATATTAGCTGAAATAATACATATAAGGCTCTTATCGTGCTTTGTCAGCAGTTACATGAAGCCTCCATGCAATTTCACCTGATTTTTAAGAGTTACAAACCGATACATATACTGAAGGAGTAAAACCCAGAATTATGCCTCAGAAACAGCAAAACTACATCACTTTCAGCAAATGCAATTTTGCAATTTTTGCAGTTTTTACTGCACCTGCCAGAAGAATACAGACTTTGTACCTCCTTCCTTAATCTTTATCTGTAACCTGTGTATCACCTTCCACACATATCACCCTCTAGGTCTTCAGGTTTTAATGACTCCATATGGTTTTTACAAGCTTCCAAAACAGCCGAAATTCCCACCCATGCCCCCATCAGCTTGTGTTTTGATTGCTGCAACATGCTTTCCTCGGGCCTTTGGGAGCACAGTCAACCTGCTCACCTCCACAAGAACACAACTACAAAAGTGCATTTTTCCAGCTCATTACATCAACATAAGACAGTATTTCCATCTGCCAGCTCCTCTTTTTCTGCAACAGCAGCCTGAAACAGTTCATCTTCATTTCCCAAGACCTGAAAGACTATTCCCAACCAAGTTACAATGGAGAGGTCAGCCTCAATTGCTGCTCAGCCTTCCTAAGGTCTACCTCCACCATCCATTTGCAAGATTTTGAAATGCATGGCACTGTTCCTCCTCTGTGGCAGCTTTACCAGCTACTCTCAAACTCCCTAAAGCTGCCGTTCCTCATGAATCCTGCGGAGAGTTACGCTGGCTATGTAACTGTAACTCCTGTCCAACCATGAAGTAAGAAAATAACTGATTTCCCCTGAAAACGCTGCATCTCTTTTCTCACCAACCACAGCACACGGTGGTCACAGGCTCCTGACCAACTATCTGCATCCTGAAGGTACAGAAACCTGGGGATGCAGGAGTGAAAACTCTTGTTAAGATTTTCCACCGAGCAAAGTCACAGCTGTCAAGCCTCATGTTCCTCCACCTCATCTTTCCCTAATTTTACACCTTCTTTACTGCTTCCACTGTTTCACCGCCTCAGTTTCCCGTTATTCCTCGATGGATTCCACTACATTCCACCTGCAGCCTTCTCCTCACACCCGAAACTCTTCCCTCAGCCCGTTCTGAAACCGTTCGGCGGCCGCGCCGCCTTGCAGCAGCCTCTCTCTCAGCTCTAACAGGTTTCCCCACCCAGAAGAGCTGGGATGCTGGATAACGCGTTCTCAGGTTCAGCAGCCTTTTTCCTCACGTTCTCCTGGCCGTTCCTGGGCCACAGCCGATTCCTTGTGAGCACAACCCCACCCCTAGGTCCTTTCACCTGCCGGTCTTTTACTCCAACGCTCTCTTCTGTTCTAAACACAGCCTTCGCTCAAACCTCACTTTTAACTCCGACCCTTGTTTTCAGGGAACCTTGTCATGGACAAAAAGCCAAATAACCGAAGCCGTGGGCGCTTAAAAAGCGTTAAAACTGCGCTAACTGCATGCGCGCGCGGGGCGCTGTCCCGTACCGGCCGGCGGAACGCCGAGCGGTCACCGCTGCCTCCAGCCCCGAAAAGCGGCTGGACTCACCTCGTAATCCTGATGCCAGCTCTCCAACTTCTCCTGCAGCTGCCGGGCGCTCCCCGCGCCTACCAGACTCTTTAAATCTCTAGCCATGGCGAGATGTCAAGTCGTTCCTGAGGGTGCTGCGTTGACTCCCTGTCCTCCGGGAACGCTCCTCGGGCGGCACGGATGTAACAGAGATGGTACGACCAGCCCGGTGTCCCTTCCCTGGGCTGGGCCGCGTCCGAGGGCCTTTACAGCCGCGGTGGTGACGCGGTGGCCGGCGCGGCGGCGGTGGTGCCAGGGTAACGCTGCGGGGGCAGCGCAGCACC
>WEIU01008327.1:143374-154640 GCA_013389925.1 Aegithalos caudatus
GAGCGGCGCCGTGGTGCCCGCAGGCGTGGGTGTGTGACAGACAGAAATCCCGTGTGCCCTGGCAGTGAGGCGCCTGGCATTCGAGCGCTGCGGGACCGCCGCGCTTGTCGAGGCGCTTGGCACTGACGAGGGGGCGGGAGGCGACGGCGGATGCCTGCGGGGCCCCGGAGCTCGTGTGTGTTCTGCAGGGTCACAGTGGGCCCAGAACATCTCCGAGGGACCGAACCCTCCATAAACTTGTCCGGGTCATGCACCTTCCTCGACACCATCTCTTATTAGCTCTTCAGCAGCAGAAGAAAACACGGTGTTTTTACATCAGCGTGGACATGTGCAAGTGCAGTTACTTAAGGTGTAGCTTTAGCATTCATTTCAAGTGAACACACTTAATTCTGTCCAAAAGATCAAGCTTCTTCTTTGAAATAAATAACAAATAAGAAACCTAAATAACAAACCATTCCGTTCTAGGGAAGTGGAGCAATATTTTGGACAGCTACAAAAATGCATTAAAGGTTTATCTTCACTATCAATATGTACAAGAGTTTATTAATTTGTTACATTGACTTTACGATCTTTAACTTAAGATTGACTTTACTATCTGGTAACTTAAGACTATCACATGAAAGCTACTCTGGCCAAGTTCCCCATGCCAGGTTTGAAGCTTCACAGTATTTTTCTCAATGTTGCATGCAAGCAACAGGAGTTGAATACAAACCTTATGCAGTCAAACTGATTTAAAAACTGTATCCACCACACTCTTATTGCATAGTCACTGTGAGTCTATCACACATGAGCATGGAGGGAATTAAAATCCTGTGTATTGGTAGATGACCTGCAGGATTATGTCCTGTATCATCTCCAAGAGGTAAAAACTTGATTAATTTCTTGGTAGCTGGTTTTAGGTTTTTAACTGTAACAATGTAATTAATAATTCCTATCTGCCAGGATAAAAAATGAGCTATAGAGCCATATGTTGTTTGAAGGCATCTGGATTTTAAATTTAGTCATTGTGTTAGCAGAGATTGCTGTGGTTGTGTGTATTCTGACGGCAGGGTGGCAGACTGAAATCTAATACTGAACATAATATGCAATATATTCCACTAGTCAGTTTACATTTTTTGCATACATATGTGTGTATGTCATTGTAGCTAATTTACATGCCTTTTAAAGCTAACCCATGCCTTGTGTTACAGCAAAGTTCTAACGGCCCGGTGAAGAAGTCAATGCGAGAGAAGGCTGTGGAACGCAGGAATGTTAATAAGGAACACAACAGTAACTTCAAAGCAGGATACATTCCAATTGATGAAGACCGTCTCCATAAGACAGGCTTACGTGGCAGAAAAGGCAACTTGGCCATATGTGTGATTGTTGTTCTTTTTATTTTGGCTGTCATCAATCTGATTGTGAGTATAATAGCTACAGTGTAAGCAACATTAGGTCATGTTTCATTCTGACGGTTCACTAAAAAAATACAACTTTTCCAATATGGCTGTACCATACCAGTACAAGGTACTGAAGGACATTCTCATTTTTCTTTTTAGTTCTTTTGTATTCTGAGCAAGATTAGATGGAAGAATGGTGTAAGTTCAGGCATGGTTATTTCGGTTATCATGGTCACCCCATGAGAAGTGTTATTAGTACATATAATAACGTATGGTTATGTTTTACAGTACAGAGCTGTACGTGAACATTCAGAATTAACCAGCCACTGCACTGTAAAACTTCATTGTTCTAATAGCCACATTTTTATTGTTTGGTCAATGAGAAGTAATAAATTATTTTTCATAATTGCACATCCATTTGTGAGGATGCATTCTTGCAGTTCAACATTAAGTATATAGCAAGCTGAACTGTTCAGGAAATCTGTTTAGTCAGTGATTACCCATAAACAGAAAAAAAGATGTAACTATGGATGTGATTTAACATTTTATATATATTTAAATATTTTTGTTACTGTTTCCAGGAAGTCTAAAAATAATTTTAAATGCTTTTCATAATTAAATATGTTACAATGTTTTCAATAGGAACAGGCTAAAGTAAACTCACACTTAAAACTCACTTAAACACTGACATTAATAATTGTTCAAAGAAGTGTCTAATTAATACAATAATTGTGGTAGGAAGATCCAAACAATATACATAGTTGTTGAAAATGTGTTTCTCTTTCAGATTACCTTGGTTATCTGGGCAGTGATAAGAATTGGTCCCAATGGTTGTGACAGTATGGAATTCCATGAGAGTGGCTTGCTGCGGTTTAAGCAAGTGTCTGACATGGGCGTTATACATCCCTTATATAAAAGCACTGTAGGAGGGAGACGGAATGAAGACTTGGTGATCACCGGGAATAATCAGCCTGTAAGTTATACCATGAATTGAAAGTTTGTGAGCAACGCTAGAGAATTACACTCACACTGCTAATTTGAATCATCATTAAGTTCATTACTTTGTTTCTGAAGATTGTATTTCAGCAAGGAACAACCAAACTTAGCGTGGAAAAAGACAAAACTTCTATTACCAGCGATATTGGCATGGAATTTGTTGACCCACGAACACAAAATACTTTGTTCAGCACCGACTATGAAACACATGAGTTTCATCTGCCAAATGGAGTTAAAATCTTGAATGTACAAAAGGCCTCTACGGAGAGGGTATGTCTCTTTTATTTTTGTAAGTTATAAGAATACAGTCCATTGATTTGTGTAACAGTAGAGTAGGATTAGTAGCTTTATAGAGGGTTGAGTGTGCCTTTGGGAAGCACTGAGCAATCCCGTTGCAGAAAAAACACTCAAAACTATAAATACATAGGAGGAACAGATTAAATGAAATTTACATAATCTGTTTTAACAGGTAGCTTGTATTTGGTACAAGCATTAGATGTGTATCCCATGAAACTGTCATATGTTATTTTTATTCAAAAACTAATTTTACATACCCTCCAAAATTCAGTAATCCTGTTTTGAATTTGAATGTGGGAAATAACAAATATGCAGAGGCTAATGGCAGAAGGGCAAAAAGTACATTGAAGTTTTACACAAGTGGCACATTTTCCCTAATCTGTAATACAGTTTTTTTTATTATGTTCTTAGATTACCAGCAATGCAACCAGTGATCTAAACATAAAGGTTGATGGTCGTGCCATTGTCCGGGGAAATGAAGGTGTTTTCATCACAGGCAAGACAATTGAGTTTCGAATGGGTGGAAACATGGAACTTAAAGCAGTAAGTATTTCAAATCAAAGCAATTTTTTAACAGCTTGGTTTCAAATTTAGGCTAATAGTAAACTGATGTAGCTTTATATAATTTCAAGTTTTATATAAATTACTCATGCACTGAAGTCAGTAGGATTTAAATAGACGGTTTATTACTTTGCTGTTAAGTAGTGGTTGAGTAGCTCCAGGTAACGTTGATTTACTACTAAGACACCAAAAAGCTACTATGCAGTTAAAGCTATGCTATTGGCCTCTGTACTGACATGAATACCAAAGGCAGTTAATCTCCTCTGGAAGCTTAACTGTGGTTGGCAACCTTTGCCAGAAGAGCAGAGCATATAGTTTGGAGCATTACCTTCTGTGCTGCTGCTGTAAGATTCACTAGCCTTCCTTTAAGATTTTTGGAGATTAAGATGGCAGTATACATGGAATGATGAAAAAGAAGGATAAAAATAAAGGTGTATGCATTTTCACATGTGAATGAATTTCATGTATGAATTCAAACACTGTTTCCTGTTTCATGTCCATATTTTATATTTACTGCATTTGCTAATGAGAATGTAAAGTGGAAAGTCACCCTACCACTGTTTTTCTCTATATCAATCCACCACTGGAATAGCAAAGTGCATTGCTGACTGTAGTCAAGAAATCCATAGGCATTGCTATAATTGTCATTAAAAAATTAAACATTTGTATACATACCTTTTTTATTACTGTTGATTCTACAGCCACCCTAGAGATGTTATTTATCCATTAAACCAGCTTGTCCTTCTCAAAAACGATCTGCCTTATTTACATTAGAAGTTGTAATTCTACAACTTCATTTGTTTTTTTCCTCTCCTGAATAGGAAAACAGCATCATCCTGAACGGAACTGTGATGGTCAGCCCGTCACGACTGCCGAGTTCTTCTCACGGGGAGCAGTTCAATAACGGCAACTGGCTGCGCTTCAAGCTCTGCATGTGTGCGGACGGGACGCTGTTCAAGGTTCAGGTGACGGGGCACAACATGGGCTGTCAGACCTCTGTCAACCCATGCGGGGCCACGCACTAAAACAAACTGCTGCTGCCACACGTCTCCTTGGTGTTTACATGTATTTGTATGAAGTAACTGCATGCCTTTGAGGTTGCTTTTTTTACAGCAGTTTATACTAACGTTTCTTATATAGTATTTTTAAGGAAAAGCTGTTACGGTCAGCAGTATTAGGTCATCATCCTGTTAGCTGCAATACTGGCACTGAATCTGTAAGCTTTCAGTGTACATGCATACTGAAGTACCTCCTCGACTTGGGATCAGTAGAATATATGTAAAGAAAGCGATCTTGGCAACAACTCTACTGCCTGCGGTTGTCTCCAGAGGTGGTTTTTGTCCTATGTCCCGAGACCTTGAAGACTGCTGAGAACACAACTGCAGTCTGAAGTACATCAACAGGAGTGTCAGCTTTTAATGGGAAATAGATTTTCCTAGGACGGCTGAAGTGGCAGACTTTCCTCTTCTTTCTTGTTGATACATTGATTTACCCCAAACTTAGGTGGTTTACCAGATGTGTACTGAGAGGGGTAATGGCAGATTCACTTTAAAATATTGCATTATTTCTGCCATGTACTCTCATGTTGTTAAAAAATTATACTATCATAAATAATACTTGCAAAGTAACACTGAGTATGGAAATGTAGCTTGAATTTTGAAGTAGTCTTGCAGTTATTGAAGTGTTGCTTGAGCTTCCATTCTGTCTGTGCAGTTAATGTATTCTGCAGTTGCTTAATTTATGTGAAGTACTTATAAAACGTGTTTATATTAGAAGTACATTTTTGAAGATGTACTTACAACTTGCTTACTACCCAAAAACAGTGTTTTCCTGAGTGCTCTAATGTGAAGAGTGTCTGAGTCCATTACTCAATAGGTAATCTAAGCATAACTGTTGCAGCAGTGTCTGAGGTTAGATCTCTCCTTCTCCATAAATGTCAATACTGATGCATTACTGAGAACATCAGAATTAAATTCTGAAGTTAAAACTGCAGGTCTGTAATCCTAAATATGATGGCAGGACATCATGGTAAACACATGTGTATCAGAATTTGTCAACAGTGAACCTGTGGTGAACTGGGGCCTATTACAGCCTTCCAACAGCTTTTGCAGCAGTGATGTGTTTTGTGCTAAAAACAGACCAGCTATTTATAAGATTCCTTCTTTCCCCACCCCATGTATTTCTTCAGTTTAAAATAGCTTTGTTTTGCAGTAGCATCAAGTAACCTTGATATTGGAGGTCTTAAAAAGCTGTTTGTAACAGTTTTTGGTAAGTTTTTTGATAAGCACACACTTCTTTACCTAAAAGTTGTGTGAGTTTTACACATTAACTTCAGAATTGATTATTTGTATTGTATTACCTTACACGAAGGTAAAAAATCTACCCTTGTTTTACAGTGCTTAAAGTACACAGGATTCCATAAAATACAAATCAGCTCCTGCTGTAACAAGAAATTCAACTCTAAGGCCCCAGTTTTGGAACTCAGTAGAAGGCAGTAAATGCTTGTGCTGAATGTGTATGGGGGGGAGTGATTTCTGGAGGGATATTCGTAAGTCAGGCATGGGGGAGGTCAGAGGAGTCGTATTTCTCTCACTGCTCAAAGGCAAAGCCAGACTTTGATGCTCAGTAGTTGTTGGGGTTTTGGGGCTGGACAGCAGAGGAGCTGTTCTGACAAAATAAGAATAAGCAGAATATCATGTAGCAAAAAACACTTAAGTTCTCACATTAAAGATTATGGGGAAGTACTAACATTTTGCATGCTGCCTTTATGGACCTCATAGTTCTATCAGAGTTAATAGTCACTAAACAGTTTAACACACATTTTGCTGCTTTACACCCATCTTTGCTGCTAAGCAGTACCTCAATATCTGTTACACTTAAGAGGAGGAAATAAATAAACAAATGTTTTTTGAATTTTTACTCTCATGCTAATGGAAGCTTGTCACTTTATGTATACAAATGCAAACATATTAAAAAATATAAAGAGCAGTATCCTCAAAGCTGAAGTACATCTTGAAAATGCCTTGGTCAAATAGACACATACTAAAGCTTTTCTGATTAATACTGACACGCCTATATGCTAGTATTGGATTCCTGTAATTATCAAGAGTTCTTTATAAAATATTTTGTGCAATGTACAGCTGAAAGATTTATCACAAAGGTACTCTTAAATCATGATCTGCAGAATTGTTTTTGAAGCGTGGATTTTTTGTCAAAATGTAGCAAAACCAATCATAAAAATACCAAATGAAATAAATTATCAAATTTTCTAGCCACTATGTATTGTTAATATATTTTATATTTATATTATACAGTTTGAGAAATGTTGTCACCACACATGCCTTCTGTTGAGCATTTACTTGTTTATCTTCTAACTCCCTAAGGTACATTTTTCTGGATGTATTTAAAACATTGAGTGGAACACTATTTCAGTCCCACAGATGCATTTAAGATTGTCTATAAGGTGCATTCTACATGCCTGTGTAAAATGCCATACTGGGTACACTGAAACAACTTGCATGTGAAGAGTTCTCACCATCTGTAAGTGTGGTGGTTGTTCAGAGGGGTGAAAGGCAATAGGATTTCAAATGTTTGTTTTGAAATAAACCAATAAATTTTAAGATGCAGCTGCAGTTCAGAAGTGTTATTTGTAAGAATATAGTTTTTCATTAAAAATACATTGTTGTGTTATTGATATGGAAACTGGAAGTATAAAAATTGTTCCACACCCATTTGTCATAGATTGTATATGGACTTTGCTCAGTGTAATTGTGTGCAATACCTGAAGCAGAGTTCAAAAGTCTCCACTGTTGTTAGATCTCAAGCTCCCAAGAAGTTGTGTTTCTCAACAAAAAGCTGGAAAAGAAAAAAAGGTTCTAATTGTTTTTTGGGATAGATGAAGGGAGGGGGAGGTTACCAGTTTATGAATGTTCTTTTTGAAAATACCTAAGACTCCAAAACTGAATGTTTAAGGCAGAATGTTGGTAATGCTGTGATTATTCGGTGTTGATTTTTTTTAATGTCAAACTATTTTTGCTTTCTATTCTTGTTGTGCTGAATTTAACCATAATTCTACATTTTGCACATAGATACTATGGATAACCTTCACTTGCATGTCATAGCTGTGGTCCTTTACTTTAATCTTCCTGGATCAGTGGGAACCAAGTCACAGCGGATTCTTCCTGCTACACATCACCGTTCAGAGTGCCGGTGGGATGGGCAGTTCTTACTGAATTGCTCTTTTACCAGAATATCTACTATTCCAGAAGATATATCAGAGATATCACAAACAGCAGTAACAGCTGATTTGAGTTACAATAATATTAAAGCTTTTGTGTGCTCTGATGGAAGAAATGAAGAGTGGATGCTAAAACACCTGAACCTCAGTAACAACCTGATTTCTGAACTCACTTTAACTACTTGTACAAATTTACCCATTTTAGAAACTCTAAACCTCAATGGTAATGCCATCCACACCCTCACACTGGATATGCCTAGACCTGCACATGGGTCTAAAAAGTACAGCATTATTGATCGTCTCCTGCCTGCTTTGAAAGTATTGTCAGTTGAAAGAAATAATCTTAATACAGTTCCAAGAGGTAAGCATTTCAAAATTCTTTTAAGGACTTGACTCCCAGGGGGTAGGTTGGCTTTGGATATAATCCATACACCTTACTGAATGCAGAATGTGACTGTCTCATTTTATTATACTTGAGGTGAGGGAAAGTTCCACCGGCAAATACAGAGGCAGAAGTAAATCGGTTGTTTGTTTACTTTGATCGATTTTTTTAATACAGTCGTAGCAACTGTACTGCATTAATAGTAGTCAAATATAACCAGATTTATCCCTTAAGAGCCCAAGCAGTTTTATAGAAAGGGGGAGTGAGGATCTTTGGAAAAACACCAGTGTCCACAACCCAGTCGTGAACCTTAAGGTCAAAAAAAATTACAGATCACGAATTTCATACTACCCTTCAGAAGGAAATCTGTGCTATTAAATAAAACTTCCTGCAGTTTCAATATTTCAGAGACAGGAAAGTATCTTTTGTTCACTCCAAACGATTTTGCCGAGTGCCATTTAATAATCACAGCAACACCTTAGTGTAACAGGAGAGGGCTGTACGGTTTCGAGAGACTTTGAGAAAGGCTTTGCTGGTCACGCAACTCTGCTGGCAGCTTAGCCTTTATCCAGGGATGATTCACAGTGGCCAAACGGTTTAAATGAAGCAGAAGCTACCAGATGAGCAATGCTGTCCTATACACTATTCTTGATGTCTGATAATGCCATCAGATTCATTAGAGTTGAAAATACAGGATGACAAGTGATGACAAACAAAAATACCACTTATCCCACAAAGTCACATAAAGATAATATATTTGACCCCACACTGGGTCATAAAAGTTCTGTTTTTCTCCTTTTATGCTATTAAATAATTCTCTGGCACACAGGAAACCCATTTCACTTAATGATTTTGGAGTGTTTGTATAGACAAGGCATCTATATAGACAGCATAGAAAAGCTTACATTATAAAATACATTGATTAAGATTTGGTTTGTTTTGATAAATATGACTGCCCATTATAGGATACCTCAGAGGGTCAGACAGATCAATCCTCTTCTATAAGAGACTCAAATTTTTAAGTTCAAATTGCTGTGCATGGTATCATCATACTTCAAGTTATACTTTAATCCTGTATTCATTTAAATACATGTTCAGAACCTTATTCTTGCTCAGAATACTTCACTAAAATTCTGTGGTTTAAGCTCTGGAAAGAAGACACAAACTGCAGTTCTATAGCAGAGGTTTCCCACAGAGAAACCCTTCTCCCAGCTCCCCAACCCTCACCCAGGAGTAAGGCTGCTGCCATACCAGCATATATTTTTGGCACAAGCTTAAATTCAGGGAAGTAGCCACAGTACAATTCCTCACGCAGGTGCACTGATGAATTTATGAACTGCCTGAACTTTGTATGCCTTTCCTATCACCTACCTCTAGTTTTATACCAGGAATTAATCATTCCCTCTGCTTTTCACAATAAACAGAACTACTGGCTGAGAAAAGCTGCTTCTGATAAACAAGGTGACACCAAGGGCAAAATTGTGAAGAATTAGTAGCTTCTCAACAATGTCATGTGTATGTATGTGTCATGTGCTGTATGATCAAAAATCACTTTAGAGTGACATTGTGGTGTTGAACACTCAGCATCATTGGGGATGCTGAGTGTTCAAGTGCCTGCCTTTCCACTGGACCTTGCAGGCTGGAGCTTCAGGGGCTGCCTTCACAGCATCTCAAAAAATGAGGTGTCTCCAGCAATCAAAAGTGTTCTGTAAAGTGGATGTTACTGTATCTAGGATACGCTTCAGATTATACTGCCATGCTCATAATTCAAAGGCAGACAGGCATAAGCAACAACATGGTTTTGTTTTCATTTCTTTTACATCCTATGAATATAGTTCAAATAATTCCACATATTAAAAACTACCATGAAACTGCCCATGCAAATGGATAGGAGATACTATATCATCTTTTGCACCTCTATGTTTTACTGACGATTAACATATTTGGATCTTGTCAACTCAATGTATTCCACCCTTTTCACACTCCTTTCCTACCTCTAGTTCTCCAGAGAAGCTTGCTCAGAGTACAGAGATCACAGTCAGAATAATTTTGATACCAAAATAATACTAGTGCTTTTATGAAAGTGTCAATTTTAAGACATTTGTTGACTGTGAATGTTTTAATGTGCCAGCTGTTGATGCTATGCAGCTTTTAGAATGGGACAACCCCTGACCAGGAAAGGCATAACACAAAGGCTGCAGCCACTGCAATAGTAAGGAATGGAAGAAAAATTCTGTTGCAAAGAATTTTATAAAGACACTTGATGCAATTAGGAAAATAAGAATATGAAATATAAAATAGGTCTTTTTCTTCCTAGGACTAGGCCTCCTGCAGTCTTTACAAACTGTCCATATGTCATCCAATGCCATACAACAGATTGACCCAAAGGATTTTCAAAACTGTTCACAGCTGAAGGACATTGACCTGAGAAACAACAAGATAACTAAAATTCATCCATATGCCTTCAGAGATCTCAACAAATTACAGGTTGTAAAGCAACTGTTTCAATATTTTATGTTAATCATTAAATATATTATTCACCAACTATTAAGCATGATAATATGGTTCCGATTACAATACCAGTGTACAATTAAAAAAAAACTAGAGCAAATAGTGAAAGTATTTTTATATATTTGCTTTTTATATATAGGAAAACACGTGCTGAAATGTGCAAGATATAGCCATAAATTCACAATTTCTTTATGCCACAAACCGATCCATAACTGCCTTAAACACACACATGACCCTTTCTAACCCCGTAACTTCCACAGCCAAGAGACCTGCAGCTCCCTATTCACACAGAGGTAAGTCTACAATGTGAGAATTCTAAACATCACAATTTAAAATTTTCATCTATATTAAAAAGCTTAGGTCAACATTATTGAAATCCTAAGCACATGTATTTTTCACAGAACTACAGAAGTGCTTGTACACTAAAACACTGTTCTCAGATGTTGCAATAAGAATTGCATTGTAAGCCTTATCAAATTAATTCTGTATTATTTCCAAATAGGTTGTGGATCTCCGTGAAAATGCTCTGACAATCCCTCTACCACAGACACTAGTCAGTTTGAACTTTTTTCAACTTGAAGTGTATCTGCCAAAGACTGCCTGGATATTTAACTGCAGGCTAAATGCTTTTAAATATTTATTTCATTTTGTCTTTGACTCTACAAGGAAAATATGGAGCCTTACATATAATAAGTCTGCCAACAACTCCCAGAAACCTCTGCTGTATCTTTCAACTTTCCATTTAAACTGCAGGGACAGTGTTTTGCTCAAAAGGGCCACAGTCACAACAGGGAACACATCAGTGCTGACCTGTAACTTGGACAACATAAGGGGTATGTACATCAGACATTCCATCCAAATGCTGCTAAAATCCAAATGAATGCAGAATAATCAAATAAATCT
>WEIU01008327.1:154789-173756 GCA_013389925.1 Aegithalos caudatus
CTTCTGAGGCATATAGAAAACCAAGAAGGATGTAATTGTTTTCAGTATTCAGTTACAGCAAAATGAAATTAAGGTTTATTTGCAGGGAAAAAGATACCTATTTCTTCTAAAAAAGTACAGCTACTGTAGCACACACTTCACTTACATTTAAAATTAATAGAGAACATTGAGGGTATAAGCAACAAACTATAGAGCCAAGACTTACACACAGATGGAAAACTAAGACCAAACTTAGACCAGGAGGAGTATTTGTCATGTGCCATAAGGCAAATTGGTTTACTCTAAAGGAGTAATAGCACTTGGAGGTGGTAAGGCTTTCCCCTGGGAATACTTCATCCTGAATGAAAATATGCAGGACCTATTAGAAATGCCACCTGCTTTGTCTGTTTACAAAAAAAGTCAAAAAACCCTGGATTAAAATCAACACAATGGATTGCAGCAAAACTCAGCTGGGAATGAAAGCTGATCCAAAGACAAAGCCAAAAATACCACCTTGAAACAAATTGCTAAAAGCCAATAACCAGCCAAGGCCCATACTAGCTCAAGTTAGGAACAATTGCTCAGTCTGTACAAATACCCTTGATTTACAGACTTTTTTGCTGCAGTCAGATCAGCAACTACAGGAAAATCACAGTGGTTGAAACAATGACAGTTGAAATAATGTTTTATCCCACAGCTGCCTACGGTGACCGTGGCCAGGCTGCAGAGCAGCTGGCTGTAGATGTCTCTTCCACAAGGAAGATCAGCAGATGTTTCTAGTACAACCCTAAACTTGCTTAGATGATTTCAGTGACCTCCTCCCTCACACTACCATTTTTCTTGTAAAGTCTGAAATTAAGACCCCATCTATTGTTTTTAAATGGCAGCATTGGGGACGGGCCTGTAATATGATTTAACAGACTTTGTACCATGTAAAATTAATTAGGATGGATAAAAGGAAAATGGGGTTTATAATAAACTGTTAAAATTACGAGAGATAGTCCAGAGTATATTCTTAAAAACATCACTGGACCCTGTAAACCAAGTATACTATGCTTTTAACAAAGACTGAATTTGTATTTTCTTTCATTTCAGGCAATGGAATCTCCTGGTGGACACCTAAGGGCAGAATTTCAAAAAATCACAGTCTTCCTCATATGACACTGGATAAAATGAATAATTTAGTGATACACAATGCTGAGAAAACTGACGAAGGATTATATCTCTGTCTTTTTAATACAACAAAAGAGAAATATCTCATTTACAATATAGAGGTGAAAGAAGGAGTTTCAGCATTTTTGGTTAGAAAAGCCAGGGACACTAACACTGGTTTTAGACAGAAAGAAACAGAGCCAGACTTTGCACTGGCTGTCTCCCTCTCTGTGCTCATTACATTTGTTTGTGCTTTTTGTCTGGGTGCTTTTGCTAGACCCTACCTGGAAAGTCTGTGGAGACTCGTGCACAGGAACAAAAATTCAGGTTCAGAACACACATATTCCAATCAAGCTTTTTCAGATGAAACCTTGAGCAGAGAGACTTCGGCAAGCAAGCCAACAAATACACAGCATGATACACCATTTTGTGATAAGAATTCTTTAAGAATTTTTCCTACAGAAACTTCTACTGTGTATGAGAACATCACTGGTGTAAGTTCACCAAATCCCAAAGCACAGTACCAGAAACAAAGCAATACTGAGATCAAGATGAAGAAAATACCAGTGTTTCCAAAAGTCCGAACTGATATTGACAATAATGAAAGTATAAATGTTTATGATAACGTTTTTGTAAGGACGGATTACCAGAACAGCAGTGAAGTAACACCAAAAGTAAGAAACAACTCTGGTCTGCTGCAGTCAAAGATCACAAAAGCTACACCAGGTTCTCCAGAAAGAAAAGGTATCATTTCACATAATGAACCCAGGCACACTACGAAATTTATGCAGAGAAGGCAAAGCTGTGAGCAACTTGGTCTAAATGGCAACAAAAATATACCTAGTAATGTTGTAGATTTTATTTCACCCAGTAGCTCCAGAAGAAATGCAGATATTGAGAATTTAGGCATCTATGAAATAATAGAAAACTCTCCTCTTACAGACCATGACTGTAACAGGATACATTCAGTTGAAAAAGATGTTTTGGCTGATATATTTGGTGACAGCTCTTCAGCTGAAGGGACTCCATTCACAATGAGTGACTGTAGTTCTTTGGCAGACTTTGAACTGGAACAACCTGATGTTAGTGACAACCTGCCAGTCTATCAGTCATCGCTAGATGGAACCAATACAGATAGTGGAACTGAGAAGTTTGCAACACCACCAGAGTCTCCAAACATTATTGCTGAACTTGAGCAGATTTGGAAAAATGGAGATGAGAACAGTGCCTATTTTGAAACCACTATTAATTATGGATCAGGCACCACCATGCATGAAACAGCATCTCCTTATTCTGATAAATGCAGTGGCCACGTAAGTGTGTCAGATCCAGATCCAGTTAGTTCTTCAAGTCAAGAAATTCCATATACATTTGATTATTTTACTAATGCAGAGTCAACAGTACAAAACACTATTTCTGATTCTCTCCACAGTCAAAGTACAGATTTTGGTAACACAGTACTTAAGTTAAAACATTCTCCCACATGTGACACAGAGAAAACTTCTGAAGAGGATGAACTGCAGCTGTCTCTGCTTCCATCACTGCTTCCCAGAGAACTACAGCATTCCCTCAGCTCCAGTCACACAGAAGAGAAAGAAAATGCACCAGCAGGAAGTACAGATGAGGACATAGCCAGGAACTCCCTTGAAAAGAATCATAGTGAAGCAGACATTACATTAAGAAGAAACCTGAGTACATCTGAGGACAGTGGCTTTATTTTTGCTCCCATTGATACTGGTTTGAATGAAGGTGTAGAAAAACCATCACTGCTGCATTCCAGCAACGAATCATCTCTTCAGTTGCTGCCTGAACACACAGCTGAAAAGCATTTCATGTTTGTTACACAGCAAGATGACTTGCTACCACAGGGGAAGCAAACTTGTGCAGATAAAATGCAAGGAGGTTCTGATGAGAAGAATTCTGATGGATTTACAGAATTACGGGATACCAACAACTGCAGTCTGCCTGAAGAAACACAGTCTTGTAACCCTACGGCAGTTCTGCTGCATCTTCATAGTTCTGGGATAACAGAGTCAGAATTCACAATAGATGATGGCTTCCAGCTGGATCAGAGTGATGAGGATGGATATTCCTTCTCAATCCCACAAGATTTCTTCAATGAAAGCACACCATACAGTTCATGTTCCTTCCCACAAAAGCCTACAGGAAATACAGTCTCTGAAAGCACTGATTCCAGCAAGATGAAGGATCACACTACTTTGACAGAACTGGAGAACCATTCTGCAACAACTGCAGAACACCTCCAAAATTCCAGTGAAAATCTCAGCCAAAGAAGTCAGACAAATTCAGGACAGGACCAGTTTTTTGTTAAGAAGAAACGAGCATTTGATGGATTTGCTAATATTTTGCAAAGCAGGAGAACAAACTTCAATAGTTGAAACACAGAATGGTAATACTAAGTTCCCACTGTGTTTATGTCATTACAGCAGGTGCAAACATTATTTTGTTTTAAAGTGAAATTACTTCTGTTTAGAAGAGTACTCATTAAAACCCCAATAATAGACTTTATAAAAAGCTACTCCAAAATATTAATAAAGCTTCTGCTGAATTATATTTACTTTCTCATTATTGGTAGTTGATACTAATATATAATTTCCCTTGGAATTTGTTTTAGATATTCACTGTTTTGTCTTTTCATCTAAAATAAATGCAACATGAAAATTTACATTATTACTATCATTGTGTTTTCTTATGGGACTCAACCTATACAGTGAAATGGTACTTACCACTGTCTTCTGCTTTTTGAGCCAGATTTGTAGATTAACTCTGAATTCCCAGTGTTGCAAAGATAAATAAAGTCCAAGCAGTATTCAATTACATTTCAAAAATTGCTTTTTAACTTGGCAAAAGAGAGAAAACCACCTTTCTCAAAGAAACAGAATTTAGTTCTTGCAAAAACATCAGATATAGAAATGTAGCTATAACAGGACATCACCCAAAGTCTGCAGATGTGCTGACACAGGTAGGGTAATTTAAAAAAAAGACAAAGGATCCTATACTTGAGAATTTTACCTAAGAGGGGAAAATCAAGAGCTGTTCAAAACTGCTATTTTAGAACATCAATAGCCAAAAAATAGCAAATATAACATAGAATTACCTCTGAATATAGCCCAAGGCCCTTTCAACAGACTCAGTACCACTGATGCAGCCCTTGAAAGAAAATGTCTTCATGAAAGGGAGCAGGCCCAGTTCTTGGAAAATGTAGGAAGCTGGCTACAACTCTGGGAAAACTCTTTCACAAAGACACAAACTCCTAAAAACTACAAACAGAAGCAATACATTTCAATTCCATCACAAGAAGAGTCAGTCCAATGGCACACTACATCACTGAAACTACCTTTAAAGAAAACAGTTAAGAAAAGGGAGCCACTACCAGCTTTCAGTAATCCACACATAGGTCTTCGTGGTCAAAACAACTTTACAAATGCAATGCCTGAAAAAAGCACTGACTTGATCTTTTTGGTATCTATGGGTCTTCAAACACCATTAACAGTTCTCAAAGGCCTGTCACCTTTTGGCTGTTGCAGCTGCTAACATGTTAAGAAATCTAACTATACAAGCAAAGCAATTTTGTGAATCACGGGGAAAAAAAACACTCTAGTGCTCTATTGATATCTCATATACTGAAATCTTTTGCCATTTCCTTCTGCAACAGTCCAACAGGATTTCAAAATATATATTGGAATATTCTCATCTTGTTTTCTGACCTTGAGAATGCTTCAGAGGTGAAGCAGACAGTACACCATGTGTGAGAATCTGCACGATTTTTAAGATTCCCTTTATGCCATAAAGTTATGGAAAAGTTTCTGTTCTTGTCAGACAAAGTAAATTCACTCCTTCATAGTGGGATTTTAACATGTGGCAAAGTAGTCATTTGTATCTATCTTACCTTGCTACTGTCCTTTGCTACTCATTTCTCCATTCTTACTATCACATCTTCACTCAAATCCAAACACTTAGCTGCTTCTCCTTTATATTAGTTCATTTCATTAGCAATTGCTCTTTAATATAAAACCTTTGTATTTTCTCTGACACAGTATTCATCATACTCTGCCCCTCCCTACCCACCACCCCATGTTAGGATGCCCTACTGTATACAATTAGTTACACAGTCCCACACACGCTGACCCCAAGACTGTATCCTCATTTTTCTTTAGATTTCATCCACTGTATCTTGTTCACACTGATTTAGCTTATTTGGCCACTGAGAATTTTCTAGGACACCTATACTAGTAGGAATGCCGCTGCTGCTACTATCCCAATCGACTGTGGGTAATCAGACAAAGTCACAAAATAAGCTCGATAAAAAGGGTGCCTGAGCGTACACTGTATGAATTTGTAAATGAAGCATGAGGAATCAGCCAAGAGGATGGACACACCCTTCTCACAGGGCAATGGCCTGCCAAGGTCCACAGGATACAGAATCCCTCATACAGTGGATAGTAGCAGTAATTTTTTGGATAGTAGCAGTAATTTTTTTCACGGTACTGTGACTCATGCTCTCTGATAAAGACAGATATGCAACAGCCTACATTCAGAGAATTGGCAAAGTCAATCCCAGCCTTCATCAGAAACAAACACAATGAAAAACTTTTTCAGGATGGGTTCTGCATTGCAATATTCTAATTGCAATTCACTTCAAGTAATTTTAAGTCAAGGTTGTAAGCAATATCTGGATGTCACCTGGTCCAATGATCCTGATCAAAAGCAGGGCCACCTAGAACCAGTTGCTCAGGACCAAATTCAGATGGCTTTTGAGTATCTCTGAGGATAGACTCTGTAACAATGCACAGCAACCCCCACAGAAAGAGAGCAGTTCCTGATGCTTAGATGGAGCCTCCTATGTTTCAGTTTATGCCCACTGCCTCTGGTCCTGTCACTGGGCACTGGCTGAAGTCTTTGTCTTCTTTACATCCTCCTTTCAGATATTTAAACACTTTAGTAACTAGAATTTTTACAGCACCTTCTCTTCTTCAAGCTAAACAGCTGTAAGCTTCTCCTCATAGGGCAGAAGTTCCCATCCCTTCATTATCTTCATGGTCCTTTACTGGACCCTGTCCAGAATATCAGTGTCTCTGGTACTGGGAAGCCCAGAACAGGACATAGTACTCAGGTGTGACCTCACCAGTGCTGTGTAGGAGGGAATAATCATCTAACTCAGCCTGCTGGCAATACTTTGTGTGAACCAGACCAGGAATCACTCACCTTCACAGCAAGGACTTGTGCTCATCTCCTATTTAGTGTCCACCTTTTCTGCCAAGCTGCTTTCCAGCTGGGTGGCCCTCAGTGGATGCTGGTGCAGGAGGTTATTCCTCCCCAGTCGCAGAATTTTGCACTTTTCCTGGATGAAGCTTATGTAGTTCCTGTAAGGCCATTTCTCAAGCATGCTGAGGTCCCTCTGGAAGGCAGTATGATCTTCTGGCTTATCATCCTTTACTTCCAGCTCAGTTGTATCAGCAAACTTGCTGAGGAGACACTGTGCCCCATCCCCCAGGTCAGTAATGAAGCTGTTGAACAGGACTGCACAGCTCTGACCCTGGGGGTACAGCACTAATTACTGATCTCCAATTAGACTTTCCTCTGCAGACCACTACTCTCTGAGGCCTATGACTTTTAGTTTTCAGTCCACCTATCTGCTCATCCAGTCCATACATCAACAGCTTTTCTAGGAAGACCTTGTGGGCCAAAAGGCTGAACCATGATGACTGGGTAACAGTTATGCTTCTGTAAAATTGTCTAGAGACATTTCTGCTCAAACTGACTTATTGTTGAAAACTTTTGCATTATAGTACTGTTTCACACTGACAACTGCATTTGAATGATAACCTTTTCGAAACACATACCTGTTTCCAACAGTGTTAAATACTGATTTGCTCTACTATTAGAAACAATGGGGACAAGATCCTACACAGAAATTCTCTGCTAATACTTGATAAAGGCTGCCTGCTGATGTCTGTTCAGATATGAGAATTTCTGAAGTATGAATCACAGAAAAATCTGAAGTCAGTTTCTGAAACCAACACAAATACTGTTTATTTGTGGGATGCCATTTTACAACAACACCATGAAAAGACCTAAAAAAAATCAACTAGATTAACTCATGTTAGGTGGCGTAATAGAATTTTCACCATATTGTGAGTCACAGAAGTTTAGCACACCTTATTTATGTAATATCCAAATAACTAAGACATAAAGCATTCACAGTTACAGGTTAACTGCTGTTCCTGCAACAGCAGTGTCAATAGGTGGGTGCTATTTTGACACACGTACGCATGCACACACACACAGTGGGGGAGCGGGAGAGGATTGAAAAAATAAAAGCAAACAAAAGCTGAATTTTGTCTCATTTACAGAAAACAAACTATTCAGTTTGTGGATGGATTCTACATACTTTTAGAACAATATGAAAAGACAAAATATAAGGCCTAGAAAGAGGTATGTCAGCAGCTATAAATAAAACAAGTGCACAAGCTAACCTTTAAAGCTGCCTATATAAATTCCAAGAGTATCAAACAATTTATTAGACTTATGACTAAGGGTTAACAGACATCTGGGAAAACCTTAACACAACTGAAGTCCATTTCCTGTCCTTCAAAAAAGTAACTTGGGTACATTAATGAAGTAGCAATAAGCTGTAAGTAATTCTGATTGTGTTAACTTATTTCTGATGAAATGAAACACATGTTTCTGGTAAAATGGGAGAAGTCTCTACAGAATTAGAAGTGGCTACACAAAGATAAGCCAAGTACTTACTGTAGCTTGAAGACAACCTTAAAGAAGTCTTGACTGAAAACTCAAGTACATAAATTTTTTCAGTAATTTCTATGTTCTTCAGCTTGCTTTCATTGGAAAAGATAAAATGTGAATAAACAACAGTAATAGAGAATTATATTAATACTTTAAATACTTTGTGTATCACTTTGCTTTAGAAGAGAATTTAATTAATGGTCTATCTTGGCTACTAATATTAATAGAATCATTTAGGTTGAAACAATCCTCAAGATTACTGAGTCCAAAGAGCTCCAAATGTTTGTCATCTATCAAAAAACATCAACTGCTATAATCTCTGCACTGTTTTTCTTTCACTAGCTGTCTTTCCAATTTACATCTCCCAAATAACAAAAGTGAACTGTAGACCGATCATCAAGTTTCTGCTAAAAGTTCAATAACAGTACACCAGAAACGTTAGCACAAGATCCATGACACTTTTTCAGGAATGACCTCTCTGTCTTGTCCCAGAAAACAGCATATTTTGTACATTACTTTTCACAAGGGTTGGGGGGGAGCCCACAATCAAACAAAAAAAAAAATCTGCATCAGTTACTTGATGGCATAATAAACAGAAAAAGCAACTGCTGCACTTGTACTAAATACAAGATTAACCATCTAGGTTAGCTAAGTTTCCACAACTATTAATTTCTCCAATATACAGGAGCAGGCAATGTTAGGATCTTCTGCTTATCAGCATATACAGCAAAACCAGCAGGATGGCTAGCACAGGGAAGCTTAAACCACACAGGTGCAATTTAGTCCATTTGTTGACTATAAATGTCAGTAAAGCTGTCTCTACTAGCTGTAATTGAATCTGTGGTTTACTTTATTAAGATGCATGTTTATAAACCTGCTGATGGCTATAGATTCATACTGTTTCAGATGGAAAAAAAAAGATTTGAGCATCTAATTCATTTCCAAAGACATTTTTCTTCCATTGCTCCCAGTTACTTTTACCCAATTAAAAAAAAAAAAAGTTTGTTTGTGTATGCAGCGCAAGTACTTTCAGAGGTTTCTTTCACTATTTCTTGGTTTTTAATTATTTCTTTATACTGATAAGTATTTGCAAACTGCCAACACCTGGCTGAACCAATTTCTGTCAACCCTGTTATATGAAAGCTATACCTGTAACAGTCATAGATTAAAATGTCTTTGGCTCTTGCTTCCATTATTGGAAGCTCAGTTATTTGTGACATACAAAACCTTTTATATAAACTTGTATTTGTTGCAGGATTCACACCAATTTGTGCTGAACAGTTTCCTAGAGTTAACAGCTAGCTTAATGTTTTAAGAACAATTACACCTATTTAACTTAAAATCTTGGCAATCACAATTTGGCCTAATGTTAAAAGTTATATTGCTTCTAAGTTCATTCTTTGACAAACCAAACCAGCAGCTCCACTGGTATTTCATTACAGTAATACTATTGTAATATATACATTTACATCAGAAGTCTTAAAAAAAGGTGTGTTTTCTTAAGAGGCTTATTGTAAACATTAAATACCACACTCGACTCACTTAATTTCTTGTGCAAACTGGCATCAAACATGGAATTAAGGTGATATGCATTAGTACATGAGAAAGCACTGTGTATGTTTTACCACTACTACCTTTAAAAAGCACTATTTAGTGTTACAGAAATCCAAATGTAGCTATTTCACAGGAAAGGTAGTATTTTCTTCTTAGCATTATGAAAGTCTCCGTTTTGTATATGCACGTATATTGTATATTTACGTATATACAAATATACACAAGCAGACACTGTTTTTGTCTTTGGCAGCTGAGCTTGAAAAACAAAAACCAAGAACAACAACAAACAGATCTGAACACAACTGACTGCCTGGAGCACCACAATTACAACCTCCTGGCCCAGGGCAGCAAACTAATGTGCTTTTTCTAAACTAGGCTTAATCCTGAAAGAAGTCAATGGCAGCTGCTCCTGAGTGGATGGCAAGGATAGATCCCTCAACACAGAAGAAAATTTCACGTTGAACATAAAACCCTTTCCTCCTGTTCCTCTGGATTGCATTCTAGGGAAATAACAAAACTGCCAACACCTTGTAAAATATTTCTACAGAAAACTTGTTGCTCCAGAACACCCACCAGCCCTTTGTTGTTAAATGCTCCACGAATCAGTAACATTTTAATAAATCCTTAGGGATCAAAGTTTAATAGCACCGGATACTTTAAAGACCTATTTATAAATATCAACACTAACATTACTTAATAAAGAAGGGTAAGGCAAAGACAATATGACAAATGTACAGAACTTAAAACATTATTCCATTCAGTCATTTTTCTCTAAAATAATCACCAGAACCACCCCATATAAATAAAGAGATGAGTGAAACAGGCAGTGGTCCCTACAAAAGAGTATTATCATTTAATGCTGGTGTCTTAGGTGCCCATTGCCTGCAATGGACATTCTGCCAGGAAACTTTAATCCCCACCAGGAAAGAGAATGTTATATTTTGACTACTCAATGTTATATTTTTTCTGATATCGTATTTGTAAGTACTTAGAAACACTAAGCTGGAGGTCCTTGGAAAGACTAGTGTTACAAACAAAATAATCCCCAAAACCTTTATTATGTCTGTTCTAGGGGTTAGCATACTTCATTCCCCAAACCACTGATTTCAGCTAGAGCTTTCAATGTCGTTGGGTCACTACATCACAACATAGACCAAACACTCTTGGTACACCAAAAATTAAAAGGAGTATGCCAAAGGCAATTTACAAAAGTCTAAAACCCATTTTTAAAAGGTACTTTAATTTGTTCATTTGTACCTGTAATGACTACTGCAGTTTTAACATTAGAAAGTCAATACTTTTTTCTTCAAATGGAAATCATCTGTGGCATATACAACTATTACAGTGTTTAAATATTTATATGTATATATATATATTTTTAAGACACCAATGTTTCGTTCCTATAGAGCATTAGATCAGGTTTGGCAAATTCTGGTGAAGGAAATCACAGCATGTCTTGTCTTCTCAGAACTGATTGGCATCTCAGATAGTAACATTGAAACTGTAAATAGTTCTTCACATAGCTATGTCCAGAAAGTCTGAAATGCTACATTTGAGACCAAAAGAAAAACAAAATAACTAATGTTTCAATAGACATGTAAGTGATGATTAGAAATATGCCACAAAATTATTTTTACAATACATTTCTGCAGAAATAATTCCTAGGTGAAGCCTTTTTTTATACACATATACAAAATTTAGACAGCAATATACACATAATCACAGTGAAGACTCTGGCAAGTTCACCAATTTGTAGTGTAAATACAAAATGCAAAGCAGCCTTCAAAGAGAACAATGCTAAACAGCAAGCATAGCTAGCTTGTTAAATAGCAAACATCAAAAGTTCCCTGCCAAAGGGATGCAGTGCAAGAGAAGCAGCATGCACTTGGATACAAATAGCAGTTTATGGCTAATGGTTGACATAACTGTGGTAACAGTGACTCTTGAGTGGCTGTGCATAGTTAAACTTCTATGTCATCTGTTTTCCTTTATACCATTCCACAAACTCATCCAACAACACTGGCCCTGTAAAGAGATCAAATAACTGTATTTTACAAAATTTTGTAAAAGGACACCGAATGATTAAGCTCAGAGAAATAAATTATTTTAGAACATCAACATATGGTAGTACTTACAGGCTCCATCTTCATCATAGTTACTGAGGTCAAGGTTAATTGTTCTGCTGAATTCAAGAACGTTACACCACTGGTCCTTATTGATAACTTTGTATTTTGATTGCTGCTTGAGGCAAGAAACAGAAATTACTGAAATGTATTTTCAGCTGTCTCAAACTCAGACTTTCTTACAGCACATTTAAACTTTATGATGCATTCTTGTCTTAATCTGTATGTGCCATCTAAAACTAAAAAGGATTAAACCAGCAAGTATTTAAACTAGTATTGAATCATGCTTCTGATTAAGACATCTTTTACAGGGCAAACATACAGCAATAAAATAAAGTCCATAAGCAAATAAATAACATTCTCTAGCTTGTTCTGCATTACACAAATCTTAACAGCATAGGACTTTGGGAAAAAGGAAGAAAGATAATCAGTTGCATCTGCTGCTTTGGTGGTTACTATTTCCTAAATCAGAACACAGCATTTGTAGCTGTTCATTCTATCTCAAGTTACAAAGTATCAGAAAAGGCAGATTAAAAAACCCCATCATTCTGTTTCCAATTCCATACCTCTAGAAACTGATGAAATACTGGAAAAAGGGACCATGCTTTTCCTAAAAGAAGGCCCAACATACATTTGGCAGTATTGATATCTAGGCTGCGCTGGTCCTTTTCCTGCATGAAAAGGTCAAAAAAGGAAAACAGAGCATGAATTCCACATTTTTCATTTCCCTCACAGCCTACCCATGGACAAAATAATTCGGTTTTTTACACTAATTAACAAATAAATAATCTATAGCAGTATCTAATAGTGTTTTTTAATAAAACACAACTTGCCAGTAGAATTTCCTGCCTTATAGGTAACAGCTCGTGGTACAGAGATGTTGCTTTCTATAGAGGTTCCCAGTAACACATCACCGTTCTGGCAGATGAGGTGTAAGGTCATTTCTGCCTTCTGACCTCCCTAGCAAGCAATGGCTGTCAGATCCCCAGCCACGTTTGCACATATCCTCTGCACAGGCACACCTCCCACAGCAGGGCTGGACACACCTCCTCCCCAGCTTTACAGCTATGTGAACTGTCAATAGACACTCAGTGCTACCTTACACCTCCTTCACTACAAACAGTGAGCCAAGGGAGGATCTTTGTTCTGTTGTTCTAACTGATTACATGAAATTCAGATTAAATTATCAAATGAGCAGACAGAACATCATACACTAGCTATACTTTAAGTTCAGTATATTTAACCTTAAGGGCTGATTTTTTTTGTTTCTGCTAAGTAAAATCAGCAGCATCTGTACCCAGCAGGTTTGTTAGTCAGTGGCAAATATTTACTAACTTAACCTCTGCACATTTCAAAGTACCATGTATGCATATGATTCCATTTTGTTAAGTAGTTTATTCATCTACATTTGTTATTACGAAATTAAACAAATTTTGCTGAGAGATGAGACATAAACCCCCACACTTTTATGCCTTGGTTAGAGCACTGAGCTACAAATTCACAAGTTAATGAAATCACAAAAAATACATTTCAGTATCAGCTAATATAGACCTCGTTCTCTGTATGTATTCATGACAGCAGTCTGCAAAGTCTAAATTAAGAAAAGAAGGGGTATCACAGAATCATGGAATGGGTAAGTGGAAGGGACCACAGTGGGTCATCAGGTCCAACCCCCTGCTCAAGAAGGGTCACCCTAGAGCACACGGCACAGGACTGCACCCAATCTTGAATATCTCCTGTGAGGGGGACTCCACAACCTCTCTGGGCACTCTGTTCCAGAGTGTGTGGTCAACTGCACAGCAAAGAAGTTCTTCCCCATATTCAGGTGGAACTTCCTGTGCATCACTTTCTGCTCACTGCCTCTTGTCCTACTGTGGCATCAGTGAGAAGACTGTGGATCCGTTCTCTGACACCCTCCCCGCTCCTATCCTTTAACTAACCTCACTGCCCTCCACTGGACCTCCTCCAGAAGCTCCACGCCCCTCTTGTCCTGAGGAGCTCAGAGCTGGAAGCAGCACTCCTGATGTGGCCTCACCAGGGCTGAGTGGAGGAGCAGGATCACCTCCCTCAACCTAGTGGCAATGCTCTTCCTAATGCATCCCGGGACACCACTGGCTTTTCTGGCCACAAGAGCACACTGCTGACTCATGGAGAGCTGCTTGTCCACCAGGACATATCCCACATAGGGATACTCTGGATGCAGGAGTGTCTAACAGACCATTGCAAGACAGATAGCAGCCCACAACAAAGGGAATTGAGCCCTATTGTCTCACCTGTACAAATGCAGTTCTGTGTTACACATCAAAATCCAAGCTCAGATCGTAACAGAATTGTCTTCTATCACACAGGAAGGATGTGACAGAGCAAGATCCCAGTTCTCAGTCAACAACTGAATGCCCGAGTCACATGGTTATGCTCATCTCATTCTAAACGGCCCTCAATTCTAAAATTGTGTAGACAGAATTTTATGCAGATTTGTTTTGAAAGTAAAGCGGGGAGACGAGCAATTCTGAAACCATGAGAAACAGTTTTGCATTCTGGGCAATAAGTCCAAGAGGAATTTAGAGAAAAAAAGTAAATTCCAGGATGAACAAAGCTTTTCAATTAGTAATAAAGATGAAAAAGAAACCTGCAAAGGCATTTTTAGACCCTATATTGTATGATATTAATATTTCATTTATTTCCAACCTCAGAAAGTTTTAAAAACTAGTTCTCTTTCCAAAGCCCATCTACACTTCTGTCACAAATACCCCTAAGCAGAAATAATGCTGCTGTCAGAATACATTTTATTTTACCTACTGTTTATACTCTAAATCCTTCCCACACACTCAAGTATTAATAAAATCAAGCTCTATTGCCTTTACTTTGGCCACACTGGTTTTTCATGCCTGGTATTGTTACATTCCTACATTCTCTCTCTCTGACTACTGATCAGAACAAATTGTTCAAATAAGCTCTTTCTACCCACCTCCGACCGCCTAATGGCACATCTGCCATGACAGATGATGCAACTGCATTCTTAGCATACATTCTAGACACTTACATTCCTTGAACACATTTGAAGGAATTTATTAACAAACTCTGTTTTATCTGATTATTTGTTTTACACTAATGATAGACAGCCTTCCTGAGATTTTTTCCCCCTAATACTTCACATTAAAGATCTATTTAAGCCATGTAATACATGCATCTGTATGTTCTCAAACTTGGCAATAACCAGGGCAAACATGGATTGAGAAATGTATTTGTGCTTAATATCAACATATGGTGTTTTAAATTATTTCCTCAAACCTATGCTGAGTTAAATTGTGCATGCCACATGAAAACTTAATGACACATTTTTATTCACAAACTCACTTTAAATGCCAAATCAACAGACTCTTAAAAAAAAAAATCTCTTAAAACTTAGGAAGTTTAGACAAGTGGTTTTTTTGCCATGGAGCACTTCCCTGAAAGAATTATCCTTAGGACAACAATTATACAATCTCCGGAATGTGAAACCATCAGAGCTTTTTTCTATCAATCACTTCAATGATCCTGAAAAAAAATTACACCTAGTTTAATCAGGCATCTATAAATATATCTGCCTTTGTTCTTTTCTATTCTTACTGGGTATCATTCTCTTACAGACTTTCCCAAGTCTGTAGTATCAAAAGTTCAATAATTGTATTAGGCAAATATTCCCCAGTTTATATGTTGATGACTTCAAGTTCTACAATCTGCAGGGGCTTTTTGTCACAAAGTCACAGCACCCGTGGCTCAGTGTTTAAATTCTTTTTTGAGACCATTGTCTGCCACACCAGTTTGGTACCTCTTGAAAAGAACATACACACTACCCACCTCTTAATTATCTGCTCTTATTTTTGACAGGCCATTAGGTGGCACAGGTTTGTTCTCTATCCCAAATATTTCATCAGTATTTTGAACTTCTTAGGCAATGCCTTGGCATTTTACATTGAGCAAAACTGGCAAAATAAAGCTACATACAGCAAAGAAGGAATTAAGAGGTTGATACAGCTTTTCTTTTCCTCTCATACTAAATAATCCCATGCATTTTTTTATATTCAGCTGCAAGTTTCCTTGTTTAAAAGTGAACTACCAGAAATCTGAATGCTGAGATGAAGAAAGCAGAGGTACCAAAAATCTGAATTGCTAATGAGAGACTATCAGAACTGCTATCAGTTCAATTTCTTCTTATTTTCCTCATTTTCTCAGGTTATTTTTGGTGCAAGTTTTCTTACTATTTTTAGTTCTTTTGCACTGAAATCTGAGATTCAGTTTTACCTTTTTATGTTAAATCTTCTGCAAATTCCATCCATTAAAATGGATGTCCAAATTCCATTTCAAAATGTTATTTCAGAAAATAAAGTTCTCTTATTACTCCCTCCAAGTATGAACAGTCTTATGTATATAGGTTCTATTCATCAAAGGATGTTTTATAGCAGTAAGACTGATATCAGGGTATTCCTTAATAAATACTGAAAACATCATTATAGCCATTCCAACAATCTTCTGAATCATGTATTTATATCATGTCCAGCTTTTACCATGTTACCCATTTTTACCAGCTATTGAAATGTATGAAGTATCTTACTGTTTTAAATATGTTTATGCTCACAAAATATGTTTATGCTTACTCAGAGTAAGAAAAACCACAGTAATCATAAAGTTAGGGGAACTCAGTGGTAAAGTTCTAACAGAATGGGGCCTAAATGATTTAATAAAATAGCTTGAGGCAGAGACATAACAAAACATGCCACTAAACCACAAAGCATTACGCATCCTATATACTTTTCCAATTTTGATATCTTGCATGTAACTGTTTCAGAACACAAATAGTTTCATTTGTTAGAAGCAATCTTGACTGGTACTGTCAGAGAAACAAACTTAGATGTATACAGTCTTTCAATTATTATTTACGACAGTAAAGTTTAAAATTTCAAATGCACAGTACTTACCCGTGCAAAGTCAAAGGCATATCTATAAATAAGTTTAAAATTGGTAGGCTCATTTAATAAAGATCTCAAGTAATCCAGAGAGTTTCTCAATTTTTCTGTAGTATCACACCTACAAAACAAGCATCAAGTAAGTTTAGAGTCTGTATTCTTATTGAGATGTCTGATGTTCTAGGAAAGAATCTCTAACATGCATCCCTGTTAACCTGTTCAAAACACATCACTCTGTGCAGAGGCATGTTTTTGATTTTTAGTATGTCTGCATAAAATGTGTTATTAAACCCATAAACAAATTTAGATAAAGTAGCAAAGTCTTACTCTGGGACTGACTGGCTTTGTAAAAATGCATTCTCCAGCAGACAAAACTAAGAGCTTGTCCATGCATGGCGGACAAACAGCAACTCAAAGCAGTGAAAAATACTTCTAAAGCCTTGATGAAGCTAATACAACTTCCTACACAGTTTTAGTAATTCTCTTCTGGAAGGTAAGTTAAAACAGTTCTTCCTTTCTTTCTCCAACTCTCTATAGAATGTGACTATTGATGTTAATTTTGCCATAAAATTAAGCTCTTAACTGGAGAAAGCAACTCTTAGAAAGAACAATTCTGAGTTACAGAAAGGGTTTGTTATTTAGTGTTTTAAATCACTCTAACAACATACCAGTATCTAAAAGATATGTGCAATCCAGCAACAAAGACAGGTGTCCTTGGGAACAGAAAGAGTGTCAAATCTCACAACATTTTTTTTATTGAATCTGCAGACTTTTTACTCCAGCTGTATTTACATGTGCAACGTCAGGTTTCAGTATGACCATACCATCATAAATCAGTCCAAAAACGTGTGACTTCTACTCCATAGCAGAGCTCTTTGCTTTGGGTGTTATGAGTCAAAACAGTAAAGTGTGGTTTTTTTCTGAAAACTGTGTTTACTATAACAAACTTAAGAGAATTTTCAAGGCACTTACTGTAGTGATGTCATTCCTTTCAACCATTCTTGTAACGTAAAGTAGCCCATGTTTTGTGCATCCAACTTCCATGCTAGCACAAGCATAACTACCTGTTTTAAAGAGAAAAAAAATGGAGACTGAGAATTTAACAATAAGATCCATGTGTTTTACAAATAACCACTGTTTAGTAGGCTACAAATGGTTTTACTTGTGTAAGTGGAAAGTTGAGAACTGAACTGAAAATAGGCTATGCTATTTTAGAAGTTAGAAAAACCCTGTAAGTGAGAAACACTTACACAATGCAAACAAAGAGAAGGCAACAGTGCAAATACAGAGTGAACATCTACCCAAGTTATCAGTCATCTCATGAGCAGTACAGTGGGGAGATTGTCTGGTGCAAAAGCTACAGAAAAGCTACAGAAAAGTTACTTCCCAAAGTAACTAGAAAATTTCAGTATCAGTTTGACAAGTTATACCTGACATTTGTTCAACCCTCATCACAATGAACATCAGTTGATGTTCATGTAATCCATGAAACTCAATTATTTGAAAGCTAATAATGATCCCACAACTCAAGCAGATGATAAGTAAATCTAGATGAACTAACATCAATACACATCAAAACATAGGCTGATACATAAATACTTCAGTTTTACCCAAAAGGAAACAGTCTTTTTCACATCTCACACACAAGACCAAAGCAAAAAAATTAATTTAGATAAAGCAGTATTGTAAGATTATTATTATCTTATTCATCAACTTAAGAAACCATTTTTGACAAATATATGAAAGAAAAACTTGCAGGATAACTGACCCTGCCAACCTGGACAAAATAAAAAAAATCAAGTCATTTAAATTTGCAACTAAGCCATTAACTAGCTAAGGTTAGTGCAGCTCTGTACAGCTTATAAAGCGAAATCAGAATGCTTATACATCCAAATGTCTGCATAAATCACAACATTTATTATTCTCCTAAGATCTGAAATTAACAAATTACATTTCATTTTCCAGTACATCTTTCAAAGCCACAATTCTCATTTACTTATATGATGCTCCATGAATACTGCAAAAGACAGGACTTCTAAATGCATTTAAAAAAAAACAAAAATTAGGCACTAGGAAAAAGCCTGTAAAATGCACAATTGTTTTTAGATGTTATTTATTTATATGTGTAAATATACACACCTCCTATATAGAATATGTATCTGTAAATATATTTATATTCCTTATTTGTTTTTTGAAATGGTATAATGGTTGTGCCACTACTGCCCATAATATTTGAAATCTTTGTCCTAGAAAACCCAAAGAAAACACTACTTGTTTGTCAGTTGATATATTAAATCTTGAATGTTGTCTCACTCTTTCAGAAAAGACAATCATCAGGGGAGGTTTTTTGTGTGTTTGTTTTTTTTTTAAATTTGTTTGTTTTACTCTTTTTCTGGAGAGACTGAAGGTTGGTGGTGTTAAAGTGAAAGAGAAAGGGTAGCGGTG
>WEIU01008329.1:217-15489 GCA_013389925.1 Aegithalos caudatus
AAAAAAAAAAAAAAAAAAAAAAAAACCAAAACAAAACAAAACAAAAAAAACCCACCAAAAAACCCCACCTCACCAGCAGGTATTTACAAGTAGCAACTTCATTTTTAAGTAAAATAACAGGTGCTGACAAAGTTCCACAGTACAAAGTTGCGTGATGATACACCTGCAAGAATTTTGTAGCAGGAGACTGCTAGAGTGGATCCACCAGAATCTGTGTAACTAGAAAGAAATGCTATGTTTCATTTTAAAACATTTGAACTCAAATTACTGTAGTTCAAACCATCTGTATTGCTAAAATAAAGGGAGACTATAAATCTTGCTTCAAGTTGTAGTTTCCTCTCCATATAAGTAATCTAAAACTTTGTTCACAGTTATTTGAAGGAATTTGATTCTGAAGAGTATCTTGGCAAAGAAAAGTTTTTAAGTGCTTTCAGGTACACTGACCTAAGTTTTTCAGACAAACATAAGTTTTCTATTCACACCAAGTTACTTTAAAGGCACCATTGTGGAACAAAATCTTATATGTTCCAGAAAGAACTTAATACATCCTAATTCACATTAGTATCTTTTTAGGGAGAAATTTTAATTTTAAATAGTTTTTTGTCACTTACTGGTATGTATAGTTACAAGACTGTGTTAGATGTTGATTATGAACATTACCAGGACAACAAAAAAGTGTCAAATTGAAGGAGAGGAATATGAACCTAGGATGCATTCAGGTCAAAAGCAACTTTGAAACTCTGACACAGTTTCCAAGTCAAAGCATTTCCTACTCACTAGCTCTTAAAGGCTCTTTAATTAACCCTGGAGATGTTTCAGCCTCTTAAATTCTAATTCTTTATGGAACCAATCTGGATAATCCTGCATTTGGATAGTACAGAGTGTATAATCTCAGCTGTTGCAGGACGTACTTAAACATTTACTGGATGTGTCCTTCAGTGCTTTAAAAAACTCCAATATTCTTTATGTCTGCATATTGCAAAGCTTTTTAAAAGTCTAAATGAGAAAATCATCCAGAATTTGAAACTGATGGTGTTTAACAAAAGGTTAAGGAAAAAACAAAAAAAACCCCACCAAAAATACCAAAAAAAAAACAACAACAACACCCTAATGTTAGCTTATGAATCAAAAAAGTGTTAAGGATTTCATCAGACTTCAAGCCCAAACTATGGAATTTACTTGGAGCTTCCTGCACTAATACTAGGAAAATCAAAATGAAAGTATTGGTAACAGGACTCCATGTTAGTTTTACCTATTTCTTGATAATCTGCTAGAGTGTATCTATCTTTAAAACAACATTACATTTCTCAACATGACTGGCAAAATTAATACATTTTGTCCATGCAGCCAAGTATTATATTATCCCCCGAACCAAAAGCATTACATCAAAAATTGATCTTCAGACCATTAGTTCCTGCTGACACTGGGGTTTTCCTAGGCAATGATATCAACATACTGTCCTTCTATTTCATGAGTGTTTTTTACCTCAGTTATACCTAATCCTTAGTTAACAACCACCTTTTTTTCTCAAATTTTAATAAAGACAATGATACAGTAAAATTTTGTTGCACTAATGAGCTCTGAACTGTGACTTAGTCTTATCAAGCAGCAGCTGCTGCTGTTCTCAATATATCAGCACTTGACATCTCAAAAAGTCTTTACTGTTATAGGAAATATGAGCCAAATACTTCAAGCACAAAAATTCTTACAGCCCAATGGCATTTGGAATTGGTTCTACTAGGCTTTATAAACCTGCAACAAAAACCACCACCAATTTACACTCAAAGATTAACAGAATAAACTGAATTTCATATACATGAAAGACAGAATAGCATTTCTGGATGGGTTGAACAAGAACAAAAAATTATAAACATAAATCTTTATTTCAATCAAGTAAATAAATACATAACTCACAAATCCTGTGCTGTCATCTCCTTGACTCCTACTGTAGGAATCTTGAGCATTTATTTGTGCTCTCATAAAAATATATCTTAAGCATTACTAAAATAAGTGGCTTTATCTCAGCAGACTATGTGAATCCTAGGAAGAAGGAAAAGATAAAAATAAACTAAGCTTGGGAGGGGGTTGTTTTTGTTGGTGTGTTTGGGTTTATTTGATGCTTTTTTTTTGCTTTTTTTGCTATTCATAAAATCAGAAAGAAATATATTTAACTCATACTACAGAAAAAGATTTTGAATGAAACTGAAGGAAGACCTCCTAAGTACACAAGCACAGTGTTTAAATCACAGAATAGCAATAAAATTTAATGTTTTAGAGGAGGAAGAGTTTTTTCCATTAGCATGCAGTCCTTCATCAGGTCCTTCAGACCTTGGTATCCCAAAAGGTCTGTGAACAATAGAAATAACAGGAGGTTGCCTGCAGGAACATAAAAAAACTAGGTTCGTGTTTCACCTGCACTCAAGGTGTTCTTCATTTCAGTCATTCCTTCCTGACTCCAGCTACCTCCAGTGTCTGCTAGATTCTTCTTAAGCTAATGAGCGTTTTAAGTCCAGCTGTTCTTTGCAAAGGATCTACTTTTTCACTTCATCCCAGCAAAAGGGCTAGAAAAATCAACCATGCTTTACCCCCAACTATTAGTTTGCTTTCTGGTTTTGTTTAAATGCTCTCAATCTCTTGGTTCCACCCCAATTTAATTAACAGCCCAATGTTATCATAAGCAAAAGTTGTCATTGATATAAAATTAGGTTAGTAGTGATCTGTTAATTCAGTAACACTCCAAAATGACTGAACATGAATGAAATGGTAAATTGCAATTGCATTCCTAAGAGAGTACATACAAAATCCATATTAATACCACATTAGTTCATCATGATTAACATTATTATAGCTAATACAAAATGATAAAATAATGACTACCTACTTATAGAATTAGCATTTCTAATCTTCATCCTAAAAGGAATATAATTATGCTTCTCTAGAAAGAATGCAAAGATTTGCCTACTTAAGTGATTATTTAGGCACTAAATATGGGTTTCAGCTGACTCAGCATGCATAGCCTCATGTAGGGTTTCCTGAGGTAAACAACACAGTTAAGTGTGCAAGAGATAACTTGTTGAAATTTTGAGGAAAAATCTGTGGTTTATGTTTTTAATTCAGAAAGAGGTATTTGTATTCTATTCTAACATTTAGGAAACAATATTGAAGATAAGAAAAATAGCAGCATAAATATGCTTTATCTTTTAAATAAACTAGATTTAGCATTTTTCCTGCTCTTCATTTCTCACATGTACAATAAGGTGTAGAACAATGACTTTGTCCTATTCAAGAATCTAAAAACTCCAAAGAAACTGAAAAAGAGTAAATACAGAAATTAAACAAATACATGAAAAACAGAGGCTAACAGACACACCTGGGAACACTGGCCTTCCATGTATTAAAAATTTTAGTTTGGTTTCAAAATTATTTTTGAAAAAGGATGAAAGCAAATGCAGGATTTTTTGAATCCTAAGGTGAGTGTTTCATCATTGCATTTGCTTTCTAAGATGTTTATGTTTTACATCACAGAATTGAATCTTATGTGAGTGATGGCTTTAGCAAAAAAAAAAAAAATTGTATTAATAACCCATGACTAAAATGAAACATTGTAAAAGAGAAGGGGGAACGTAAAAAATGACTTTGCTTTAAGTGGGATGCTGCAGTAAAGCTCTGAGCATATTTAAAAAGGCATATTTAAAAAAGCCTCAGAGGAGGCTTTCATAGAAGCATCTGTGAAGCTATAATTTTGTGTAATTTACGAGGGACTTAACAGAGTGACTAAGAGAGAAAACATGAAAGTAAAAGGTAAAATTAAAGGCACAACTTTTGTCTGAGAAAATTGTTAATCTACAAATTAAAAATGACAAAGGTGTAACGACCAATCCATCAATATGGCAATCAGCAGTTTTAGGTTGTTTCTTTTCCATACTAAAATAGATATGTCTTTAAATTGTTAAAAGGAAAAATTATTTGAGCCTCACATGCCAGTTAATGACTGTGATTGCTATGTCTTTATATGATATATTTGTTATGATGACATATTTGGGTCAGAGGAACACGGGCTGCTGTTTGGTAAACAATTTCACCTAATGCAGAATTTAAACTTCTACAGGGTTTACAAATTTGAGAGAGCAATTAACAGCATGTTGAACCATTCTCAAACGACCATGCCCCTTCAAGTCAACTGTCAATGTACAGGCAGGCTAGGTATGGATCTCCTGTAAGCAGCCTCTGTGGCTCTTTCCGTGCAGTGTCAGGAACAAAGCTGGGGGTGGCATGTGAATTGAGCACTCTGCATCAGAAGTCAAGGAAGCTTCAGGCTGCTGAGACAAGAGCCTTGTGTCTCTCACAAGGCCCTCACACTTGAATTGCAGGATTATTTATTTATTTTGAACACTGTTAAACAAAAGGGTGTTAAAAGATTTCTACTAAACTGCTGGGAAAAGGCCCACTGTATAAGACAAAAATGCAGCTAACTGCATTCAAATTAACATAGATTTCATACCGATGTATGTCTAATGATACATTTTCAAATATGATAGGATATGATACTTAGTCAAAGCTAATTCTGGTTGAAACAGTACAGGAAATCAACTGAATACTAAAAAACATGAGTAATGATTTTAATTGTTTTGTACTTCTTGCAAAAACATAATACAGCAGAAAAAATCTAGACTTGGAATGAGAGGACATTTATATTTGCACAAAGAGACGCTCTCAAGGTAATGTGTAATTTAAAGCACTTGACACAATTTCACTCTTGTGAACAGTGACAGTCTCACTTGAAGAAAACATAGGAATTTTTTCCTCAGGTTGCTTTGACTCTGCTAGTTTACTTAAATCACCATCTAAATTAAATACTTCAGCAAGTTCTTTTGCAGTGCATAAATAATAACAATTGCTGTCAAGAATTCCAGCAGATATACCAGGAACAGGAATGAACCTTCCCACCCGTATAAGCACAAAAAATTCACACTCACTTGTTAATTAGGAGCTGCAAACGGAAAGGTTTGCTCTGCTTCCTCCACAAGAGTTGATACCAGCTCACTAGGAGGCGAGGACCTTGAAAGGGTAACCCACTCCCCTCTGCCACACTGCCAGACTTCTGCTGGGGACCTGAACCCCTGTGTCAGCCTGATGAGTTAACCTGTAGTGTACTTCTGCCTTGCAGAAGCAGTTGTGTTAATACCACTAATTTTAGCCAGGCTGTTCTGAGAAAATCAAATGGCTTTGAGAACTGTTGTGATCTCAGATCAGACAGAATCATAGCATGTACTTTATAGTGAATCTCTGCTATATTAACAATTTTATTAGTAATTTCACATTATTTTAATAACTATAAAACTCCAAGACCTAAATAAGATAAAAGTGACTGCAATATTTAATTACTATAATTAGTAATAAAAGGACTATAATTATTTCAGAAAACAAAAGGATAGACCCCAATCTTTATAATGATAATTTTTATATTCCCTCTGATTTCACAATTACAGACTGGTGAATCAAAAAGAATTACACACCACACTGAAAAATATAGAAAGTTGTTGCACTCTTTTTCCTTTGGCTATTTTCTTCCATCTTAAGAATAAGTTAATGATCCTTTAACCTTTCCTCACCTGCAATTAAGCCATAAGTTTTACTGATTCTGAGTAGACTCCTCACTAAATTTAGAAGTTAAATGCTCAGTCAGAGCTATCAGCTTTGTAGCACAGATATATGAGATTTTAGAATGAGGGTCTCAAGTTCTTGTTGGGTTGTGCTCAAAGCTTATATATACATCAAGCCTTTGAGAATTCAGCTGCCAAGTAAGCTTTGCATATACTTCAACTAGGCATGACAGTAAAAGGCAGATGCCCAAAAGAACTGGAAAAAAGATGAAAGAAAGTACAAATACACAAAGCTAAAATAGTCAAAAGTAAATGGGAACTTCAGTTTATGCAGAGCATGGGATAATAAATGAAAGAAACCAATTTTTGAGCTGTTAAAATGTTGAAAGGAGCCTGTAATGAAGCAATTTAACAGTACCAGTGGGAAAACTGTAATTCTACCTTTGTACAGTACTGTGGAATTAGAAGACAGAATAAGCAGTACTAAAGAGACGAATTCTGATGAAATTAATTTACTCACAGTCCATATTGCTCTCTCATCCACAAAAGTGCACAAGTACAGACTCATTAAGGATTAGCAAAAATGGTTGTGGGGAAAAAAAAAAAAGTAAATAGAAGAGACCCAAACTAACATTCATGATAATCACGGTATGTATACAACATCCTTCCTTCTCACTACCAAGACAAAAGGAATTACAGAGCCTCAGAATAACAAACATTAGCCATACAGTCTAATGAGACTCTTAATAAGAAAAAAGATGTGATAGGTAGTTTCAAATGCCATGGAAAAACCAGGTAGCATACATATAGTGGTTACTTGTAGTATATTCACAACGGATTACAAAAATATTAAAGTATAATTTTTTCTCCATTCCTTATATTTACTGATTGGTAGATGAATGTTTAATCAACTCTGTTAGTCAGTTATTCAGTGGAAATACATGGATAAAGAAAGCAAAATAAATGAATATTTCAGTTTAGTTAACAGCAGAAGGGATTTTTCCATGCAAAAGAAAGTACTTCTTAAATGTACCTGTACAAAGATCCAGGGAATACAGACAATTTGGTAATAAAGGTAAAAAACTGCTTATGGGATGCAGCTATTTATGCCAATGAAAGTGTTCCAACTGTACACAGAAATCAGCTAATAATTCTATTCTTTCTAATTGGCTGAACCAAATATCTGTAAAATGGACCATCACTGAACTTGGACTCAGATCTCCAAACATATGTGTGTAGGAGTTGGGTGACTAAATACCTTGCAGGAGCAGGCAGCCTCCATGTGCAATATCTAAATAAAAGTAGAAGGGTAAGGTTGATTTGTTTTTCACAGATCTGTCATCACTTTACTCCCAACCGTCTGCATAACGAAGTATATGAGACTTCCTTATTCACAGACCCTTCAAGTTTATTCAAATAGGATGATTACTGCTCTATCAGCTGTCAGAAAGTAAAATATCTAGGAGAGACCTGTTTGCTCTTTAAAAATAGTTTTCGTTCTAGAAGTGTGTACAAATTGTGTTTTACATCCATGTGACTAGAAGCAATGAACAAAAAAAAAAAAAGATAGCACTGTAGGTTAAATTCATTATTATTGTTACTAGATGGACAAGAGCAATTCCTGCAGTAGAAGTAAGGCCACTTTGTGCTTTTGGTAGATTTTGTGTTGATCATTTAAGTTGAAATAAAGGAAAAGGTACAACATAAAATTTTAAAAACCCCAAAAAACCACCAAGCAACAAAACACCTAAAGAAAGAAACAACAGTGGAAGGAACGAAAAAACTTTCACTGCAGATATATTTCTTGCCATTTTGATGGTAAGGAACAGAAAAACCAGAACAACAAAGCTTGCAGGGTTAATTATTGACTCTTCTTCTTTGGAAGTCACAATGAACTTTAAATTATAAGTGGTCTGTATAATTTGAAGGAGGAGATGAATAAGGGGTTTGCAGAGGACGCTAGAAAAAAAGATGCAGCACTTTGGCAAGCAAAACAGCTAAGGATGCTCTATTTGATCAAAGTGAGAAAACCACTTATGCCAAACTGTCTGCTTTGTTTATAGTCATTGCCATTCTCTCACATCATCTGCCTTCTTGCATTATCGTACTGTCTACATTTTTTATTTACTGTTGAATGATCAGTGAATCAGCACCAAGTGTGTTTTTCTACAACAGATTTATTTAAATCTATTGAATTCACTAACATTTTGCTCAGGGCAACTACTGTAACATCTTTATGAGTACTAGTTCCTTTACTCATAACCAGAAGTGGACAGCATATAAAGAATAACCAAAGCATGAGATATGAAAAGGTTTATGAGAATTCTATGTGCAAATCAACACAATACCCTGGTATTATGCTATTAAAAAAAATGATATTTCTCTCTTTTGGGCAAGAAGAAATAACTTTTCCACCACATAATAAATTCATTAACCTTCCTGACCTCATCATTCCCACCTTAAGTTGGATATAGAATCAAAGAGAAGAACATGTGTTTGACAGCCATATTTTAAAATTCAGCTTGTTACTGGTCAGTTATTACATTATCCGTTTAAAATTTATTGCTTGAGCACCACCTTGTGGATATTGTTATAATTGCGAACTTTTCCCCAAATTTACACATATGCATGTACGTATGAGCAAAAAAGGCAACAGTGGTATGTAAGCAGATAGAAAATTTTAAATAGCATTGGTATAATAAATATGAATGTAAATATTTAGTTATGAACAGCAGTGCTCCTCTGAAGCTATTTTGAAACACAATTACACATTTTAGGTAAATCCATGAAAAATTTTGTTCTCTAAAGAAACATATTACTTACTCATTTTTCCAGATAATATGAAATACTGTATCCAAATAAGTGTTGCTGATTTATTGAATGTTGCTATGTTGATTGGACATGTCAATATGCCTTGTATTTTTATTACGGATAAAAGTCAGACTTTAGTTATTTTGACAATAGCCCCATAACATTCAAAATAAGGAAGTGACAAATTATAACATAATTCAGATTTTTTAGCTTTTAATTATTCCTTGTACAAATTGTTTAAAATATTTGGACCTCAAGCAGTCCGGAATTTACAACTGAAATAAATGGGTCACCCATTCATAGCATACAGAGACAACTGCTTATATGAGATAAGGCACTTTTTAAAGCTCAGGATAAAACAAAATTAAGCCAAAAATGAAACACTTGGAAAAATAATACTATAGTGATGCAGCGTGATCTCTCTCAGGACTTTTTTAAAAAAAGAAAGAAAAAAATCTGATTTGAAATCACATTTTAAAGATATTTGAAGAAAGCAGCAAACAAAGAATTAAGAGAGAGATCCACACCTTATTTCATTGAATTGCAATACAGCCATATGTTTTCCTTATAAGCTAGCCAGTGGTTACATATTTTTCAGGAAACCCCCAAAACTATTTTCTGACTGAAGAACAAAGGTAGCTGATAAATTTTATTGTAAGATTTTTGCATTTACTTTCAAACACTGTATATCACCTAAACCCAAAATGTGATGGCAGCCAGTCCTTGCAAAAGGACTGCTCCTAGGCAGCACAAACAGCTGAACATCTGGAAGGGTTTTTTGGTTCAAGACAGCTTTTGCTATATACCCACACTCATTTTGTTTAGGACAGAGCAAAATTTCTTCACAGTAGCCGCCCTAGAGGTGTGTTTTGAATTTGTGCTGGAAACTGTTGATAACACAGAGGTGTTTTTATTATTTTTGAGCAGCACTTGGACAGAATCAAGGTCTTTCCTGCTTCACACTCCACTCTACCAGTGAGGGGGCTGGGAGTGCACAAGGAGTTGGGAGGAGAAGCAGCTAGGACAGCTGATCCCACTGGCCAAGGGACATTATATTCCAGTCCATTCTATATGGCATCATGTCCAGCATACAAAGCTGGAGGGAAGGTTACTGGGGGAAACACTGGTGAATGGGATCTGGCTGGCATCAGTTGGTGGTGACCAAGAGTTTTTTTCTATATCACTTGTTTTCTTGGGGTTGGTTTTACTCTCATGATTTTTTTCCTCACAATTTAAAATTATTTTTACTTCTATTCCTTTTTAATTAATTTAATTACTGTTTTTTTCTCAGCCCATGAGTTTTCTCACTTTTACCTTTCTAATTCCCTTCCACCCAACTGGGCAGGAGTGATGCAAGCAGCTGTGGGGGACTTGGTCGCCTGCTGGTGTTAAACCACAATATTATTTCTAAGATGCTGCCTATATGTGCAGTAAAGTAGCCACTAAAATAATATGCACGTTAAATATGGAGTATGCATTGGTCAAGAACATGCACAGAGAATGAAGTGTTTGCAATATAACAGATTTTCTTTACTAGTTGTCAATAATGAACTCTTACATATCAGTTCAATTAGGTTTAAAGCAAAAACACCTTGTTTTGTCCCCAGATATACTACTAAAAATGTACATGAAATACTGTAGTCTTTCTATCAATACAAATCAATATAAATATCAAGCATTTAGTACAAACCCATTAAACTTTCCCATCTAATTAAATTAAACAGTTGTATACTAGCCCATCAAAAAATCTTTAAGTGGTCATATTACTTTCCATGGAAGAAAATAAACAAGAAAAGTAGCCCTACTAAATATTCAAGACAGATAATCAAACAGACAATACCACAATTGGTAGGCTTTGTAACTTCTGCTGCCTGTTGTACTACCATATTTTAGTTGTCTTTCCATGAAAAATATATATAGGGGTCTGACCACCCTCAGTTCCCCTATCTTTACTACAATCCTAGCCCCCCCAGAATCATCTAATTACCAAATCTACAAAAACTCTGAAAAAGCCTACTTGAAACTACTTTGATATCCCAGGTCCTGTGAATACAGATGCAACTGTTTAATATTTCTCTCAAGTAAGTATTAGATTCTCTGTAGTTAGTATTTCTCCTACCAACATTCCAACACTAAGTGTATCAGTATATAAAAAGTAGTGGAAATATATAGCAATGTACATCAACAACTTAAAATACTCCATTTGTAAATGTGGATTACGTTGTAAAACCAACATTGTCATTATTTAGATTTAGGAGTTGAGAGTCCACAAAAAGCTGTACAGGTAATGGCTTCATTACCAGGTTTGTATTTAAAAATACATACAAAAGTGTCTGTTAAAAGCAATAGGTTACGATGCACTCCAAATAAAAAAATCTCAAATATCCTGCTTTGTCTAGATATGCAGAGGTTTCTGTGTCTGATGGCAAAAAAGGGAAAGTCATCAGTGAAGTAATTTGGAATCAATTTGTAAAAGAAGGAATCAATGGGACAGATAAATATAATTTTACAGCACTGCCAATGAAGTCGTTACTCAAGGAAAGGTGGCAACACTGTCACTTGCTTCACAGCTATTCCACACATTGATTAAAGTAGCATGTCAGAGAAATTCTAATCACCAGATTGAAGAGTCATTAATTGAGGTTTTTGAATAAAGCACTTTCAAAAATCTTCCAATTTCCAAAAAAATGTAGTTACATGCAATAAACAATACATTGGCACTCTTAAATTAGTTCTGTGAGCAATAGCTTAAGTGCAAAGTCATGATAATGTAGCTTGCAGTTTAGGTTTATGCCACCTAATTTTCAAGGCTTTGTTCCATGTGGATGGATTATATCTTCTGTAAAACATTTCCTTAAGCCATTTAGGCTTTAAAACAAATCAAGACATAAAACTCCTGGTCAGCAAGTTTCCTTCAAAGCTAGTTTCAAATACTTTTAAAGCATAAACTGTGCTTGGGGAAATGAGAAAAAAAACTACTAGAAACTTGTTTGCCTGTGTCCACAACTACAGTGTTGCCATATGTTAAATTCAAAATCTTCCAATTTAGCTTCTTTCTCAAAGGCCAAAACTACTGACTCTCCTTACAAGTTAGGTAGTACCCATTAAAGGGTACTGGAGGAAGTGCAAAGTGACCTAGAAACACTGGTGTCAGTGACCTTTCTCAAACATGTAGTGAATGTTTTTTTTTTTTCCCTTTGTTCTGAAAGGACAAACACACAGTCACTTTCAGCAGATTTTCACTTCTTCTGGGTGAGTGGACATGCCTTTTGATTCCACACTGCACCTCGTGTGAGCAGATTGCCCCCACATGATAACAGGTAGGCTGAGAGTCACGTTAAGGATTTTGAGATTTGATTTCATAGCTTTTTCCTGAACTTGCACAGATGGTGTCTGCCTTTTGATCCACCTGCAAATGGCCATTTGAGTTGAGTATTCAAAGCTGGCTTCATGCGACACCTGTCATAGCACTTCATTTGATAACACTGGCTAGGGAAATTGTTTCTGATCAACCTTGCTGCTCTTTGACTTTGCAGGTCATACATGCTCAGGACAAGTCTATACTAGAATTTTGTGAACTTCTGAAGCACATTTGCCACTTCATGTTCAAGTCTTACTTATTTATATTTTAAGGATGACAGAAAAGAATGTTTTTTGGGTCTTGTCACTTGCAAAGAGAAATATAGAAATGTATTCTTGTGTGCAGGAGCACACTGCACTCTAGTTATGTTATTTGCTACAAACTGCATAAGCATCACAGAACTTTACAGAAAAAAAAAAAATTACCCATCACCATCCAGTCTTCCAATAAAGTTGCTTTGCACTGCATCTATCAGAACACATACACACTGTTCTAACTGCTAAATATAGGTAATTAATTTAATTAACAGAATTTTAAAGTTATCTCTCATAATTTGTTTTCTACTAGAGAAGAAAGAATTTTTTACATTAGTATACAGTATTGCCTTGTGACGAGGTATGGTTGGCTACAAATAATAAAATTGAGGGCGACTATCTTTTTAGTTTTACTCTTCTTCTTCATTTTACATGGGTTTGGAGGCATATCCCTAAGCAAGTGCCTTTTCTGGGTGTCTACCTAACTGCAGGAATCTTTAATTCTGCTTTTGTAGCAAATACTTGAAAATGAGCTATGCTTATTGTTATTGAAGACAAACTTTATACATGAAGTAAGGAGTGGTTATAGCTGATAGAGAACTGGCTCCTGCTGGATTAAACAGTCATAAATGTCTTGTCATCCATGACGTTTTGAATTCATTGGGAGTGAAAAATGTGGATCCAGATCACTGCTACAGAGATGATTAGCAAACCTGTAATTAAATGCATCTTCTCTTGGTAACTCAGAATTACTGGGTGCTAAACAGACATGCAAATTTTATTATTTCTAATCAAATAATTGGGATTGCACAAGAAAGTTACAAAGTCCTAATATTAAAGTCATCTATTTGACTTTTAAAAGTTCTGTTTTCCAGTTTTACAAGCTATTAATTCACTCAAATGGCTATGTAGAATAAAATCGTATTAATTTTATGTCTTCAAACCTTAGCAGAGTATGTGGCGCCAGTGCAAAAATAAATTTACAAAATCCAAACAGGTAAAATTAAAGAGAAGGATTCTGATTCTACTAATTCATCTTTCAATGCTAGATTAATTAAAAAAAAAAAAAAAAAANCCATAGACTCCAACTGAGAATATTTTTGGATGAGAAAGAGCTGTTATTCCTATGGAGGGGTTGGGCTAAAAAAAAAAAAAAAAAAAAAAAAGAACTTTGGTTGCATTGAAGTTTCAGTATATTATTTTATGTTTTCAATTTCCAACCAAACAGTTACGTAAAATGTCTTTACATGCTTACTGTTGCAGACATTTTAATAGGCTTGTTCACTTTCTTTTTCGCTTGGTCCAATACAAGTTTTCCCAAAGTAACAATTAGATGTGTATTCCCATCATGCTAAAAAATCATTTAGCTCACTGTGTTAGACATTAGGGAAGTTTTATTGCTATAATGTCTCCATGCAGCTCATATCCTCCTGCTCACATTTGAATGAGCTTGCAAGTTTAGCCATCTGGGAATGCCACTCCAAGTAAATTATGTTAGCAAAGACAATCTTAGACCTTTTTCAGTCCTTGATTACCCTTATGTATTTGAGAAAGAGCCCAGTATTCTCATCTTCTACAAAAAGAAGGTGAAAGACTGGGCACATGTATTTGTGTCCAATTCCCCTGTCTTTACACTTTGTTCAGGACTGTCTGAATAGACTTTGCTGGCATATAGGTTCCTCATCTTGATGCTTGCAAATTGCTAAATTGCAGTATTTTCATTCCAATGTCCATGTCACATATTGCAGAGGCTGATAGGCCAAAGTTAGCCATGCTCCCCTGGAGAGTGGACAGCCCATAGGCACAAGCACACCACACTCCCCTTGAGGGAATAACCCTCACTGATAGCTTCCTAAGTTATGGCAAGCAAAAGAGTTAGTCACAGTGTGCATTGCTGTTCCTATGTTAATCTATTGAATCCCATTGGCCCTTCCCCCTTGCTCTGCCCCTAAGCCCTCAGATGACTGGCTCTGATGTTCTACCACATCTCCTGCCTTTCCCACATAAATTCCTGCTCTAACTCTGTCTTTTTGTCCCTGGACTCCCAAGGGGCAGCTGAATAAAACTTCCTGAGGAACTCCATACAAAGGCTCCACCTCTTCCTTCCGCATGGCCCCAAAGAGCTGATTTCACTGAAGAGCTCGAAATCACTCAGTGGCAGGGGACATGCCTGTGCCTCTGGGATGTCCTTCTAAGGATGCTTCTCCAGGAAGGTCACAACCTTCTGACCACCTTCCTGCTGTGACAATGTATAACTGCAATTCTTTGCTTGAAGTAGTAAAGAAACTATATTATTTCACCAGTCTTACAATCAGAAAGCAGCGCTTTAAAATTGTGATGTAAAAACATATTATGTGCCATTTTGATGAAGCTAATAAAGGTCAAGGGGACAAAGTCAGAGGAAGTCAACAGCATTTATAGTGACACTATTTTATACTTTTCATTCCTTAGCATGATACATGAACTATTCTGTAACTTACAAAAAGAACATTATTTCTCAGAGGCTCCCTTGCACATTTTACTTTCCTTACAGGGCTGAAGCCTTTTTCTGCACAAGTACTAATACAGTAAACTGAAATTTAAGATGACCCTTTTTCAGTGCAGCTCCTATCCATTCTAAACTTTGTGGAATCATCTTATTATAAATAAGCATATTCTAGCTGAAAATGCATTATGATTTATCAAATATCATATTGAGCTAATACAAAGTGACATTTTCACAGTCTATTGAGAGCCCTAATGTTAGGATTTTGATAAGCAAAAAAGACTAGTAGCCAGGTTTTACAGTGCAGTGTTCTGCATTTCACTGCGTAAGACTTCATGTATTTTGCAACCTTACAAAGCTAATAAGAAATTAAACCACAGGGACAACACTGAAATTAATAAAATTCTTCCCAGAATAGTTAAAAATAAATAAAAAAACTAGGGCATGAGTTCTAATGTGAACCAAAATCAGGTTTCATTCTGTGTGCCAATAACTTGCACTCATAGGAATCTTTTCAAAATCTACCACAGATTTCAAGAGGAGGTACTTTTTCCAGTCAATTAATTACCAGAGTTAAACTGTTTCAATGTGAGCATCAGAATGAACTCCAAGTACCTTTACAATATGGTGCTGGAGGTAAATTGAATAGGATCACTTATTTTATAAAATTAAGTACCTGGATTTTGGTAATGAGATACATATTTTTACTCCACCAAGAAGAAACTTTACAATTAAAATTCAGTCTTACCTATTAAAAA
>WEIU01008329.1:15518-33337 GCA_013389925.1 Aegithalos caudatus
AGTTGTTTTTTCAAGATAACCCATCTTAATATGAGTAATAATTTAATTCCATTGTTCTTGGCTAGAAGCTACCTACATTTGAAGTTTGCAACTGCCAGACACTTCTGCTGGAGGCACACACACTCCCTATAATGGAAAAGTATGCAAAGTATTTAGATGCAATAGGACAAAAAAAGTGACAAAACACAATTCCTAGAGCGTGTTTCAAGAATTCTCCATCTATACATAAGAAATTAATTAGTAGTGTACCAGGAGATAGTGCTTATGTGTACGTATATATTCCATATTTATGGTAGTAATATTGTGTATCACCAAGGGAAATTACACAGTGCTGAACACCTGTTTTACATAGGGAGCCACTAAGTTCTGCATTTATATGTCTCAAGTTTCTTAGGAAAAAAAATACTTGAAGAGACAATACCTTAACCCCTTATAGTAAGCAAAAGGATTAATTTAAATGTTTTTAGCAGACTCACAGAACCTCCCTGGAAGCTACACCCACAGAGGCAAGCAAAAGAAGAGAACCAGAGAATCTTACTGGCTTTCATGTTTATTGACCAGCAGGAAATACAGGCTGGAAGGAAACTTTAAGGGAAAGGTGTGGGATTTTCCTCTTAAAGTCACTTTTTTCCCCTTTATGAAAAAGCCTTCTGAAATAAAGGCTTAGCAAAGCCTTAATGCTTGAAAAGATTAATTTTCATTTATTAGGAAAAGCTGGTGTAAGATAAGCATTTTTCTGTTAAAAATTATGATTTTTTTTCCTTAGTTCTACTTTTGTTTTTTTAGAAATGTTGACAGAGAAGATTAAAATATTTTTAAAGACTATAATTTTTAAACTGGGTCCACATCATTGTTATGTCTACGTTATAACAGTGTATAATACAACTGGAATATCTAAAAACTAAAATGGGAACATAATAATAATAGATAATGACCAATGATCATTTACTACAGCAACTTGATTTTTAATAATTTTTAATACAAAAAGATTTATTTGGGGGATTTTTACATATTTTCAATACAGCTATGAATGAAGAATAGCTTTGAGAAAAATCCAGTTGTGAAATAGAAAAATAGCAAATTCCTTTTACACAAATGAATCAAAGAAAATTCTTAACAATTCATAACATAAAGGCCAACTATCCCCTTTCTCCGTCATAATATATCTTTAATTACTCATAAAGTATCCAAAAGTACACATTTTCCCTCTCTCCACAGCAGCTATTCTACTCCTAGCTAGACAGTGGGTTTTATTAGAAATCAGCCCATCAAGCAATCTAAAAGCACGTGTTGAATTTAGGCTCTATAAATTAGTAACAAATCTTTCTTTGTGTAGATATTCTGACAAAGTATATTCCTGTGCCAAGTACTGAAGTTAACAGATCAGGAAAACACACTTTGCCTTTAAATTAGCAGAGGCTGTGGGGTGGGATTGCCTTTTTTTTTTTTCCTGGTTTATAAAATTGCAATAAAGAGCTATAGTTTTCTGCAAGATGTTGAAGTGTGAAAATTGCACTAGATCTTCCACCATTATTTGTCCTCTTAAATAAATACTTAGATATAGTCTATGTTTTACATCTCATATAGATTTAGAAGCTTCACTGTTGCCAGAAATTAACCAACTGATACATCTTGTATATGTACATTGCTAGTCGACTGTCAGCTCTTTCACTGTGTACATTACAAAAAGAATAAGAAACACTTTCCATCATGTGGATGCTTTCCAGAAGCATGGCCCTAACACAAAGCAATGTGTTAAGATAAAGGAGCCAGAGCATTTTAACTAAGCTGAAATCAGCACAGCACCCACAGCCTACCCTGGGATTAGGCCAATGGGCCTTGCAAATACAGCTTTGCCCTCAGCTCCTATAATGATTAAAAATGGTAGTAACAGTGTTATTTATGAAAACCACGATACATTTGGTGTTGTTTCTTCACATTGCAACCCCCCAGTCACACAAAATCCATTAAATGGAGAGGCATAGACTGACGATCAGACAAAATATCCATAACAGAATATCATGCCAGGAAATGGCCATGTGTTTAGTATCATCCTGCCTCTGATAGCCAACCAAATCTGAAATTCGTGGGGAAAACTAAACCATCCTGCCCCATTTCAAAGCTGCTGCATAATGGTTTTTCAATCAATGTAATATTATTTTAAAATTATCTGATTAACATGAATTTAGGGCACTTCTTTTTGTAACAAAAAAGTAGGAATCTGACAAAAGATTTTTGTATAGTTTTAAATAGACAGATTCTCACTCATGACTCTTTGCAATGCTTACAGGATATTCAAGATAAGATTTTATAACTAATTATTATGCTACTAAAATATGAAGTCAGAGAAGACTTAAAGGAAGGGTGAAAAGAGGTGATACAGAGTACCTAGCACTATGGAAATTAAAGACACAAATAAAAAAAAGGGAGAGAAAAATGAGTTTTTCTTTTCAACAGATGAAGATTTACAAAAAATATCCACAATATCTTGCTGGGATGACTAAAGTGTAAAAATTTGCAAACATATTCTTTTTGTTTGCAGTAATGTCCTCTTAAGGCATCTATGTCAAATTAACAAAATAATTTTGAAGCTTGATTAAACTGTAATTCTATCATTTTGTAAACATTATAAGGGGAGACAAAATTCCAGTTTTGCAGTTTTCTTGTAAGTTTTGATATTTGTAGATGCAGATATCAAAATTCCAGTAGAAGGGCTCAAAGTATTATCCAAAAGGTGAAAGAAAAAAACAAGTCTTTGATATATTTCCACAGCTTCTGGTTGCTACCTATAGTTTACAAATTGTTGAGTCAAACTAATTGTTCCTAAAAACTTGGTTGATAAGTAGCAATATGCACCCAATTTCTGAAATAATGACCAAGATTGTACAGGAATCTGATGCATTGACATAAAACTTAAGGAAACAGGAATGCTATATTATAATTTAGGTAAACGTGTTATGATGAAAACAGAGAACACGGTTGTGTTCTCATTATCTCAGTGTGCTTGTGCTCCTGACACAAAAAAGAGTATTTCTATGAACTGTCATAAATCTTTAATCTCTAAAAATGTAGACTAGTATTAATGCCCCCTTTCCCTAAGACTTTATTAAACAAGAAGTCCCTTACTTTTAATATTTCATGAAGATGGTATGTGACTCTGAATCCTGCTTGGTTTTGGTTTTTTAATTTTTTTCATTTGTTTGTTTGTTTAAACCATAGCACACAGTATTTTACCCATCTCTCTGTTGTCTAAGCCCTGAAAGATGCCCCTGTTCACTTTCTTGGTAGAGGCAGTCCATAACTGCATGTTCCATGTGAAAGGAATCTCTGTAGTAGCAGCAGCTGGGGTTAAGGCAGTTTCTCGATAGTGGTAATGCCTCCTACATATTGAAACAGTAATACCAAATATTAATCACTGTTAACATATAAGGTAGCAGGCTCATAATTTTCCCAGCAATACCCCATGCTGTTAGCAGGTGCTTATCCTGCTGAGAAGAGGTTAAGTGGATACTGCTGATTCACTGAGGCAGGTGGATTGCTACCTCTGTTGCATGAAAGGGAGAAGGAGTGGCTCCCTAGGGAAAGGCAGGATTTTCAGATTAGAACAACCATTCCTACCAGACATGTAGGTACAGCCTGGCCCGGGGAAACTCTTCAAATGCACTTTGTTGATAATCTGTTAATAATAACTAGTCTTCAGGAAGAGAATTTCCACTACAAGCTCTGTTCTTTTTGCTTTTAAGTCTGCTCACATACTCTCTTAGGTGATAACAAGCAATTGGAAAAATAAATACATCGCACTAAAAACAATTGAAAAAACAAATTTACAGGATGCAAAATTAACATCTAGACCTCTCAGTTTCACAGTCAGCTGCTATGTGCGTGAAAAATAACTAGAATCATGACTGCTATGACTGATGTAATTACCCATACTCTTACTCAAGCTCTAACAATGTATCATGGCATGGATAAGCACAGATGGACAGGTGAGAACAGAAATCAAGGAAAATGCCTCAAGCCACAACTCTGTGAGACTGAGCAGGTATGACTTCAGCTAGGCAGGCATAAAATCTGGCCTCTTTCTGGTTAGCTTCATAGAAAAGACTGAAAAAAGCATCAGCATGGGATATGGCATACTGTCCTAGTGAGGATGCTCAGTATTGAAAAACAGATGGCCCTTGTGCTGAATCCTGTGTTGCATGCATTAACTACCACAAGGGTAGCTTGGTTATGCTGATTCATGCTAGCTACAACAGCCCAGAAAATGTGTGCAGATAGATGTTCTGTGGGAAGCCTATCGGAAAAGCGTGAGAGAACAGGTAAGGAGCAACTCTCATAACACCCTACAACTCTGACAAAATAAATATAATGCATCATACTTCAACTATTGTAAACATATCTTTGGCATGCTTAAATGTCACATGAACTATGCAAAAATGAATATTGCTTTCTTAAAATGACGTATGGTTACAGATAGCAATGCTCCCAATTAAACTATTATAACCATTACATTTATATATTGCTTTGATTCAGAAAGGCCAGCGTACACTTCAGGACAAGACAACCAGATTATGAATGGGCAAACTCAAAAGGTCAAGAAATCACATGCTTTATAAAATACACTTCATTAATTAATCATTTGTCCTACATTTAATTACTTTGGTGACATAGTGACAATATGTAAGCAAAGACTGGAAAACAAATTATGAGAGAGGTATTTTTTATTATTATTCCAGCCATCACTTCTCCTAACTTTCTTTTAAACTTTGCATAGGTGCTTTTTTTTTTTTTTTTTTCCATTCACCTGTTTTCCATAAGAAAGCACTGTAAAAAATGCTCAATAGCTCCTGGCCTTGAACAGCTTATTTACCTAATTGTGTATCCCTTGTGGATTTTTCATAATAATTTGCAGATCTAATTTAAATACCTGAAAAGATTCATGAAATAGAGTTTGAGGAACATTTATTCAGCTTACTTTAAAAACTCCTAATGAATTCTCCCAATATGTAATTCTATCTTCAGCATCTTGATTTGAATTAAATATCATTGAACAAGGTGTTCACATTGAATACAAACTATAATTACAGCAACAGGTTTGCTCCTTTTTCTTTTGAAGCTTTATTTTCTATCTGTGTTCTTTACTTCCTACCTTCATCTGCAAATCTGCCCTAAATGTGAGAATTAAGCTTTATTGGTCCCAACTATACAGAGGCTGGAATCATTACATCTTCTCTTGAAACACTAAATATACCCTCCCAGTATTGTGCCACCAATCAGCAGCACAAAGTTGTCTCATTTACTCCAAGCAGTGAAATACACAAATCCTATGATGGGACCTGGGTTTTCACAGCAATCCCAGATGCCCTGGCAGTCACGCTCACAACACCTGACCCAGGTCCTCAGTGCTGCACCCCTGCCACTCAAGGTTTCCTTACGGGCTCAACCCCACATTCCCATTAGCAGAGCCTCAGATGTCCAGATCCTTAAAACGATTTCATCTTGGTGCAATAACTAACTAACAAAATGACAGCTCGAGCTTGTGCTTCTGAGATGGAGCCCTGAACAAAGGAACCCTTGGTATTTTATACCTGGCCAAACCACAGGGCCCTTGTTGTGCGAGGGGTCAGCAGTTCACAGCCTCTTGCCCGGGCTCTCACTCCCAAGGCTGAACCCTCAGCTGGCACTGCAGTTGCACCCCAAGCTACCTGCACAAGAATTCCTCAGCAGTCACCAAGTCAGAGCCATTCTTCACAGCCCACACACAACAGAACTTTTCTAGCAAGCCTCTGAAGGCAGAAACCACAGGTCTGTACACACTGTTGAAAACGCTAACACCACCTAAAATAAGAGATCCTGTGCTGAATCTCAAGGAAATTTAATGCAACTGTTTCAACCAAAACGTATGTGGTTTTTTTCTTGGTGTTGACAAAGATTAACAACAAAAACAACGACTACGTGCAACTCAACACAAGCCTGGATGACATCCCAAGTGAGTTTCTGCCACTGGGTTGTTGAGAAGTTAACAGAGGTGCCATGCTTAGCACTCTCTCTCTTTCATGCATTTGAAAGGATTCCTTGCAGAGCACAACTTTTCCTTATTTCTTTCTTTAGTGGGAATGAAAGGAGAGAAGCGGATTTCAAATCCCAAAATATTCCCTGCTGAAGACTGTCTCAGGAAGAGCAAAAATATATGTTCTTTGTACAAAAGTCTGTAAGCTTAGCTGAAAGCAAGCAGTGCTGTTCTGAACAGTCATGTCAGGAAAGAAGAATAAAATAAAAGAGTATTCATAAATTATTGTAATTATAACTTTTGTTATAATCCTTCTGGTTAATCCTCTTATTTACTAGGTTGGAATAAACTTCTGTCTGTAACTTCCTTTATAATGAATCAGAAGCATTGGAAGAATAATCATGTGAATAATATAATAATTACATTTTCTTTCTATGCCTACAAATATCAATTCACAGAATTACAGCAATAGCTCTCTATGAGCCCTTTTTGTCATAGGAATACTGTTATACTATATTGATAACATAAGGTTCTGCATTCATTTTTCCTGTCTATGTCCAACTGTAGAAATTTAACCTTTACAGAAGCACACTTTCCTCATAAAGCAAATGAATTAGAAACTTTTAATCTGTTGAAGGAACAAGAAATTATTCCTGTAATTTCCTATCAGTGATCTGTATAATTATGTCCTTCAGGTGAAAATTATTAATGAAAAGAAATCTTTTAAAAATTATCCTGATTCTTTGTATTTGACAACTGACCATTTTTCACTTACTCTTTTCTGCATCATGAGCTCTGCATATTTTAAACACTGTAATAGAGATATACTATGGAAAAACATTAAGCATGATTACTCATAACTGAGTCATAGGAACAGAAGCTGCAACATGCTGTTTTAAATTAACACACTATGCTTGTAAGGTCAAAAGAATTATGAACTTTACACTAAACCGTGACTTTGCAACCTTACCCACAGTGAAATTCTTCCCAAAGCAGAGCTCCAATGAGGACACTACTTTGAATGAAAATAAAATGTTCAGTGTTCTCAAAACATCTACTACCCTTGAATAAACCCAAGCAAAAGCTCAGAATCAGGCACTAGAGTTCACACACACTCATTTACTTCAGCTATTTCCCACTAATAACTAAGTTTGAAAATGAGTCAAACAGAAATGGAAAGCTGAACAATTAAGATTCTCCCCATAAGCCCATCTCTATCATTTTATTAAAGGCAACTGGGAAAACCCATACTGAATAACTAATTCAAAATTATATTTGTAGAAAACAAATTAATGTAATAATTTTCTTTCTGAAATTAATTTAAATCTCTGTGGATGTTCCTGCAAATTTACTCTTTACTATGCATACAAAAAGTTATGAAAAGCCTTACTATGCTGCTTTAGGCACAGATTCATTGCCTCATTGTTGCCTGTTATGGCTATTCCCATCCAGCAGGCTTGCTTTAAAGCAAATACATTTTTGTTCCTATGTTTATATCAGAAATTCTGGATATTGCTCAGCTGTCTCACTAGACTATAAAATGAGATAATTTCTAAGCCTCATTAAAGAGGATGAGTAGATCATATATTAAGTTCCAGTTTCTCTGTCTTTTACAATCTTATTTCAATTTCCCCCAATCTCATTTTTTACTTTATTCTATGTTTTTCAAAAAAAAAGTTTTTTTCAGCTATTTCTAAGATGCAAATGAAGATATATTAGTTTTAGTAATAAATAAACCAAGCTGGGAAATATATTACCTATATCACAATCTAAATATACAACATATTCCATAGAATAAGTATTTATACAAAATGTACTCTTCAGCTCATCTCTATATTTACTTCTTCTATACCTGAAAGTAATCAGGATGCTGTTTTCTGCTTATAAACATTTCCTTGCTCCCAAGAGGGTACTGGTTGTTTTAGGGTGTTTTTTTTGGGTGAAGGTTTTTTTTCTTTTGTTTTGGGCTTTTTTTGTTTGTTTTGTTTTTTCTTTTTAATAACTAACTTCTGATTTAACATTTGTTGGCACATGAATACTCTACATACTAGCAGGCAAGGAATTATTTATGTTTTTCCTGAATTTCTTATTGAAAGGTCTCTGTATTATTATGTAAATTGAATCAAAAGAACTTAAACCTTTTACTATTAAGAAAAAACATATAGATACTAAGACTTTCATACATAATGGAATTCACTTGCTTTATGCAATTTTACCTCTAAAGTAAAATGTAGAACTTTAAAAGTTTTTTCTTACCACACCCAAACAAGGAGAGAAAATGCATTTTTTCTCTAGTTACTGAGTTCAGCATGGCTAATTAAAATGGAACCTGAGAGAACTATGAGCAGGTTTAGATTAGATATCAAGAAGAAATTCTTTATTATGAGGGGGATGAGGCACTGAAACAAGTTGTCCAGGGAAGTTGTGGATGGCCCATCTGTGGAAGTGTCCAAGGCCAAGTTGGATGGGGCTGTGAGCAACCTGGTCTAATGGAAAGTTTCCCTGCCATGGCAAAGCTAACATCACTTGCAACACAAATGACTCTATCATCCTACTATGCAAAATCAAGAATCATAATGAAGCGAAAGTATATACTTCAAGAGACCAAAGTTATGGGAAAAAAAAAGAAAAAGAAAAAGATTCATTCTTGTGCTAGTTCTGTCTGGGGTAGAATCAATTTCTCTCACATGAGGGTATGTGCTGAACACAGGGTTGACAACAGGGAGATGTTTTTGCTATTGCTGAGCCTGGCTTCCAGAGAGTCAAGGAAACTGGGGGTGCATGGAAGGTTGGGAGGAGACACAGCTGGGACAAGTGTTTCCAACTAACCAAAGGGATATTCCAGACCATGTGACATCCTGCTCATTATATAAGCTGGAGGGACATATGGAGTGACAGCATTTGTCTTCCAACATAAATGTTTCCTGTGATGGAGTCCCACCCTCCTGGAGATGGATGAACACCTGCCTGCCCATGGGAAGCAGTGAATTCATTCCTTGTTTTGCTTTGTGTTGGTGGCTTTTGCTTTCCCTGTTAAACTGCCTTTATCTCAACTTTTTGCCTTTTACCCTTTCAAATTCTCTTCCTGATCCCACTGGTGGGGGAGTGAGAGGTTGTGTGAAGCTTGGTTGCTGGCTGGGGTAAAACAATGACAATTATCTGCCAACATTCAGATTTACATTACAAAATACTGTTTATCTGTGTAAACACAAGCATTCATCAATTCCTCTTGAATTATGAGAGAACATACTATGACCATCAGAAGAAAAACATGCATCTCTCTTGGCCAGACTGGGGCCTGGTCCCAATTATTGAAACAGAACTTTCCAGATCATTAATACTTTAAAATTAGCATAACATACTTATATATCATTTGATATAAAACTACTAGTGTGGATGACAGGGGATTGTTATTTATCATCAAATTGAATCTTTTAAACAAAACCTTTAAAAAATTGTTCTAAATCTAAACTACTGTCTTAAATTAAAGGCTCAGTTTGAATATTCAAATGCAGTTGGAAAGAAATCAGTTTATATGATTAATCTGAATACTTACACTTCTGCTAAGATTGCAGTTAATATTAAAAATAAGTTTCAAGTTAGCTTAAAGGTGATCAAGTAAGATTCTTTTGTTAATATTAACAGCAGCTGTTTTTTAAATTATTCAAACCAAGCCTACCTGCTGATCTTCATTCAGATGGAAAGATTGATAATATAAAAATAGAAGGCTCAAATAAGAAATAATCACCGTTTGAAGGTGGAGAGCAGTCTCTTTGAGGTGTGCAAGACTTACTTCAGCTTGTAAGCATTAGAATGTTGATAAAGGTGAAAATCAATAGAGACCTACACTGTCCCCTCTGAGATACTTCTATTCATTAGATTCCTGTGGGTATTTAAGAAGAAATAATATTTCTGATAGCAATCACTTTCTAAGTTACTGCTAAATATGAACTACCAGCTTCCAATGCTGCTTTCAGCTATTATGTGTTTATTTACATTGGATAAAATGTGAATCAGAATCCACCATATTAATTTTTCATTTCAATAACCAGATCACATTATGCCACTTTATTAGGCAACTATCCAGGAATGTAACCCATCCCCTCTCCCCCTCCCCATTCTTTGGTTTCAACAAGCAGAATAATTTTTTGACTAAAATATGTTGAGTGTTCATGGACAGACCCATTACTACAATTGAATGGATTAATCTATACAAAAAATACAAAGGAAAAGAACTAAAAGACAAAAGCAGAGAATGCACCAAAAATATTGTAATAAAAACTTGCTAGCATTATTTTTCACAATGGATTGATTTAGACTTAAGTAGAACTAAAACTGCAGGGACAAACCTCTTGCTGACTCATGATTTTCAAATGCTCTGCATTTAATAAATGTCATGTGTATTGGGGATCAAAATGTTAAGAATTATCATCACGAATAACCACAAGTTTTCCTAATTATATCTCCTATATGTGAAGATAACGCTGTATGCACTCTTCTTGCTGTATTCACTGTATGTTCCTTTCAGTCTTGCATCTCTCAGAGAGACTGAAATGATGTGGAAAACAGAGAATGATATTGTCCTTTTACCCATGAGGAAGACAAAGTGCTTTGCATCACTTAGAATGAACTTTATTTAAATAGTCCATTCCAATCTGAAATTTGAAACAAATATTGACTCTACATAAAAATTGTTAAATTATTTGAAAGATTGAAATAGGAGATTTGGTCAATTTGTCTGGGATTTTACTGAGATAATCATAATTTGCATCTATCCAAATTTTTGTGATTTTATAGAAAATACATTCAGGCATTCAACTGGTATTTCTATTTACTCCAATGTACAATGGAAAAGGTTTCTTACTTTGTTACCTAAAGAAAGATTTTCTATTTTTCTGCTTTCTCTGGGGAGTTTTGCTTTCCTTCTGTAAGTCCAGCAGTGAACCACCAGGATCATTATGTGGCTGGAGCACGGTGTACAAAGAGAGGCTGACAGGACTGGGTTTGTTTAGCCTTAGGGAAGGAAAGATAAGGGGGAATCTTATTTGGTCTTGAACTACCCAACAGGACAGTATAAAAAAAAGACAAAATACACAGTGAAGTGCACTGTGGAAAGGGCAGACAGGCCTTAGGTACAGAATTTATTTTTTTTTCCCCCCAGGGTACAGCTATGTTACTCATTTTAAGATGATATTGAGTACCATGCACTATTTAGTGTCTCTAAGGATACGCTTCTAATTTCTTAGCAGGACTAAGAGACCTCAAACATGCAGTGCATGTGTAGTGCCCTCCCTTTATATCCTGTTTCTCACTGTAAGGTCAACTCCTAGGGAGACAACTCTAGTTGGTAGGAACAGAGGAAAATATACCATATTTACCTTCCTTTCTACTCACACTTAAAAAGGAGAGAATTTGATGCCCTGCACTGAAAATCAAAAGGCTTCATTACGGCTCTCAAAGCAAGCTTTATATTATTAAGTTATATGCATAAGCTTAAATTTTGGATATGAAAATCCACAGTAAGGTCAAAAGAACTTGAAATGGCAAATTGATGCTCTGCTGGAATCACATCATCGCCTTCTTTTTGTATACTTCACCAGCTCTAACACCCAAGAAATTTAAGTTTAATGAAAATGCCACAGCAGAAAGTAAAAGCAGCTATGTGACATGGAAAAAAAATTCCTTATGATACCTGTCACAGTAAAATCAGGTTCACTCATCAGGTTCACAGATTTACTGCTACCTTTCACAGACTTCAATGTTCAGTAGGGACAAAAACCATTAAGGAGGTTTCAGGGTTTTAATGATAAAGGAGCTATAAGCAAATTAAACCTCTGCTATTTTGTCATAATAACAGCAGTAGTAGACACTGACAATTATTAGCAATGAAAGTAAGCTTATATATTATCTTGATAAAATCTATTAGTAAGAGTACAATGTTCTTCCTGTTTGACTTGGCACTATATACATTCATTTTCGTAGAAAGCTTTTCATTCATATAACAGTTTTCATAATAGCAGAACAGAGTTAATTATTGAGGTAAAATGCAACAATATGCTCAGAATACTTTATCATAGGGAAAATAGTATTTTTTTCAATATTACCTAATGCATGACAAATTTCTCACTCCTGAAGCTCTCTATTAAAGAGTTGTCTTTCTTATGCATCATATATGAAGAGTACAAAAATAATTTCTCAATCTTGGAGGACTGGACACTCCAAAAATATTCTCTTGCCTTACAGGGCACTTCACTAGGAAAAAGAGACAGCCTGTTAACCCATTGAAATTTGTGACCCAGCAGAACACAGTTTCAGTTTGCATGAAATCTGATTTTCCATATTTGCACCACAACAGTTTCCTGGATACCTGAAACGCCCTTCCATGAACAGCAAACTCTATTATTACCTGTGTGAACTGATAAAGCCATCTGAATATGTGCTTCATATTGTTTACTAGGCTTCCGCACAACAAACTTCCTCATTTCATACAAACGTCCCTGGTATACCTATTACCAGCAGCCTAAATAGCTCACAAAGGCTTTGTAAAATTTTAATTAAGGTAAAAGAACATTCTTACAATAGCAGTTCATTCAGGCATCTCAGAATTTTGCTCTTAAGCAGTTTGATTTGCACAGCCTTTGCAGGTTTAGCTCAGCCTACTGTAAGGACTTAAAGAGCACAGTTGCCTGTCTCAAACAGGCTGTGGCTAAGGCCACAGAAAGTCTTTGTCACGAGATAAGCACAGAGCAGACAGGATGGCACTGACTCCAGGCCTGGCAGAGGTGAGAGCTGGCTGCCACTACCAATGACCACTCAAGTGCCCCCCACCCCGAATATGACCTGAAACTCTGACTGAAAGCTAAGCCCCTGCAGTGGGATCTTGAGATAAGATAAAGGTGGTTCTGTTATCTCAGACCTGGAGAGAGGGTAAGAAAGCTGGGGGAGAAGACTGTATCACTGATAATGGACACAAAGAAGGTAGAATTTATGGGCCACAAGGAAAGCCAGCTTAGCAACTCTGCTAATACTACTGCAGGTACAACGTGTCTTTACAGGAGTCTACTTGTATAATGAATTGCGCCTGCTGTCAAGAATCAACATTTACAACCAGAAAGGATTTCCTGATGAGAAAGATGTGAGCTTGTTTTCTGATTCTAGACCTCTGCATGGATTGTATGCAAAGTTTCAAGGTCAAATCCTCATCTCAAAAAAAAGCAGTGCTATTTTTTAGCGATACAAATTACATATATTAGACTCACATAACCGATGACTGGTATTGGTTAAGACCATCAAATGCATTGATAGATTACAAAGACTTCAAGACATATGTTTTGCACCTGATTCAGCTGGAAGTCAGAAGTGTTTTTTTCCTTTAAGAGAAAAAGGAGCAATAAGAGAGGAATAATCTAAAAGTACTTACAAAGTTGAGTTTATTTAAAATTATATATAAAATTTTAATTAAAATACATGCGTAATATTATATCTCACATATTTAGAGATATTTTAATTTTAACTGCTTGTATGATGGAATTCCACAATCTCACAGGACATTAATGACATTTTGCTCAGAGATTTAATCATAGCCTTTTAGTTTGAAAAGCCAACACTGAAAAATCCTCATCAATTTTTGTTGACTAATGACACAATGTTAACAACAAAAGAATATTTTCCATGATTGAAAGTTTTCAAAGTTAATTCTTATGTTCGATCTAAAGATTCAAATAGTAGTAGTCATTAAAGAAGTAAACAAGAACTGTAAAAATAATTAGTTTACATTTTCCAAAAATGTTGGAAAAACATTAAAATGTGTCTTAAAATTTTATTCCATGTGAGAATCAGATAATTGGTTTCTGGATCTCCATATCTGGAACACAAAATTATCATTAAGAAACGTTTTAACTGTTTTGAGTGGAATTGGTAACAATTTAAAAAGGTGGGATAACTCTTTGCATAAAACTTTGGAACCAAAATGGTGAAAATGTTAGAAATTGATAACAAAAATAATGAGTATTAATTTTAAGAGCCTACAGCTTTTACCTGGTGCTAGTACATTGTCCTTTTAGAAACACCTCATGGGAGCCAAAACTTAAGTTTTGGAGTCAGAAGTGCAAATCATCAAACAGCTGATGAAAGCGTGCAGAAAGTTCCACCAGATCATATTAAAGAAGAGATATTCAACCATAACTGAACAAACGAATTTCAAATAAAGTAGATCTATAAAACAAGCCCATGTCTATTAAATCCCTGAAAATAAACTCCAAGCGTAGTGGAAAGTACATTCAGCCACAAGAGCGGGCTTGAACACTTTTTGTGTGAGAAAGGGTCAAAAGGTTATTTAGTGGAATCCTGGCCTCTGGTGTTTGGAACAGACAATCAAAAAATCTAATATTTCCTTCTTACTCTCAGCAGCTGAACCTCTTTGTGAAGAAGTCCAAAACCTTGTGTGGGGAAATTAAACATTGGTGCTCATCTAGATTTCTTTTTCATGTTTCCCAGACAAGTGAGAAGAGTGAGACAGAAACCAAAAGGTGCAGCATGCCAGCCATGACATCATGCAGATTTAAAAGCAGGTTATTTCCTTTCTTTTTTTAATATAGTTTACTGGTTTTGACACTTACATCATGGTCAGGATTACAGTCTACAAGGATATATATATACACATATCTATCTATCTATCTAGATATAGCTCAAGCAAGCAATTCAGTATTTATAAGGTATGGCACTAAAAATATTTAGAAAAGCTATGAAAGATGTAATAAAATTAGCAAAAATACATGCTGAATGATAAATGAGATAAATTAACCATTTTCTCAATTAAAAATCAATGCTATGCAATGCATGACTTTCCTAGTCTAATACAAAAAAATAGCAACTTATGAAAAAAGTCTGATGAAATTCTTGATTAAATGTAAAAGTAATAAAATTTTCTTCTAGGTCTTCTGGCTTGTTTTTTCCCTTGATTTAGTGATGTTTGACTTATCTTTCCACAGAGTAAGCCTTACAGAGAAAACTCTACACTGCAATAACAGCCAGTGAACCTAATTACAGCACAGGTGGAAGGTGAAGGGAAGTTACATTTTATTAACTATAGCTAGATTTAATTTTAAAACTGGAAAAAAATTTAACTTTCCATTCTCTTGAGCTACCTGAGAATACTGGAATGTTTTCAGTTAATTTAAATATGTCTCTAAAGGTTTTTGTTTGTATTACAAATGCCATCACTATATGACAGAACTATACACAAACAGAAAACTGGAACAGAAGGGATTATAAAAAGTCAATCTGGTAACCTACATCCCTTCTAAGAGAAGATACTATCTAAGTAGAAGGCAGGTACTATCTAACCTTTCCGAAAATACCTTCTTTCCCAAACAGCTTTGCACTTACCTTAGCTTGGTTTTATCTAAACTACAATCTCCTGGATTGCTTATAGGAATCCCACCTGAGACAGTATCAGCTGCTTTAATAAATTTAATATATGTGAGATCCACCACCATGAATCTAGAAAACCCATTATTCTGTAAGAAATTCAACCTCATATGGTTTGATCTGAATTATTCTTGATAAAGCTATTTCAGCTGTTGTTCATTTCTCTGTAAAAATGTACAACGGTTGAGGGCTTTTTCCCACTTATTTACTTTGTTAAAACAGACCAATGTGTAATTGCATTTTTTTGCTTTCAAGACCTTCAGTTCTGTTACTCCCAAAAATACCAGCCATCTTCTCCAATTTACACACAACTAACACTTCCATCACCTATATTACCTTTTAATTTAAAAGAGGTTTCTTCCCACACAAGACCATTTTTCAACTCATCTCTATCATGAATTTTGAAAGAAAAAATTGGCTTAGTAAAAATAAAGTATTTGAGGGTTCTTTGGGTCTTTTACATCATTTGGGAGGTAGACTAAAACCCATTATTTGCACAGCTTGAGTCATGCATCTCTGTATTATTTATATACATACGCATATACAAAATGTAGTAAATAAAAATATTACTATGACTTATAATACAGACTAAGAAAGAATCATCATTGGTGGCATTTTTCTCAGAAAAGTGTCTGCATTTGTAACTTCCCTTCAGACAATCTCTCTGAAAGGTTTTTTAAAATAATAGTAGCAGTGCAGAGGGATATAGCTATTATGGACCTGATTTCAAAAGTGTTAAACATAAATAGAATCATAAGAATCTTTTAGGCTAGATACAAACTCCAAAGAAGCTTTAGATAACAAAGACTTCTGAAAAAAACCCAAAAAACCCATAGGACCATTTCTGCAATATTATGTAGGACAAAGCCTTGACTAATAAAATCAACTTTATTGGGGAAAAGAAAATGATTAAGAAAGCAGGATGAGAACAAAATGTATTTCTTTCTAAAATATCTGAAATGTTCTATTATTTCTGTGCTATTTTCTTAATTTAAAAATGCAAATAAAGAACTCATGCCTCTTAATCACAATTTTTCATCGATTAGCTTTCCATTTACATACGTTAACTTTACCTACTGTGGTCCTTAATGCTGAAAGCAAACTGGGATTCTGATTCTGAAAATGCTATAGCTGGATTTTAAACTGAAAGCTCTTCTGCAGTTGTTTTAACATCCTATCTGTTTACTCTAGCTTAGCAGGGAATCCAGTATTAGCAACATACAGGAGATCATTTATAAGATTTCTTCTACTCTCAAGAAATCTCTGTGATATCAAATAGCACTCAAGGTTACAGTTTATGCTACACAACCCCATGCACCATTTACTTGGAATGAAACAAAATCCTTTGCCTGCAGACTTAGTAATTCACAGAAGAAAATTCAGGTTCTTTCTGGGTATATCAGTGGTATAGTGCTTAGTGATAAAGGCAAAATATATTTCCTTTTCCAGGGAAACAGAAATGAAGAATAAATGTGTGTTAAACATTGTAAATGTAGACCTGTAATGTGCTGTCAACTCGAGTCACTATCTAGTAAAAGAAGTGGGTCTATTAAAAAAGGACTGGAAAATGAACTGAATTTAAAGCTGATCTTTTTCCCAAGTGTATCTGCATGTGTCTGCTGCAGCCAGCATTGTGGCTATGCTGTAAGCATAATACAGTTAAAACAATCTAAAATACAATTCATGCTATGGCTGTCCCGGTACCTGCAAGCTGTGACTCAAAAGGCAAACTCAGTGGATTGCTCCAATGTTCCCCTCCTCTGCATCAGCACCAGATCTTTCTGGAACTGGGACCAGTCTGGAAATCTAAAATCATTAAAACTATTCCTACCCCCATTCTTTTCCCCTTTTTTTTCTATTGTTCTTTCCTTCTTTTTTGTGTTGATTGGACTCACTCTTTCAGCTAAAATGGATGCAGCCTAAGTCAGTCTATGAAAAGCATGAAGCCGCAGGCAGGAGTGGCATGGCCACAAAACACGTTTTAGTAGCTGTTAGAAATTTAATCAGCTTAGGGGTATGTCAGTTCTTCAGTTTGCACTTCCAAGTTCGAGTCAACAATGTAATTAAACATAGACTTGAGATGGACTAGCTATCCAAATATGTACTGTTTCTTAGCTGGATTTTACAGCTTATGATGAATTCTGTAATTCTGTAGCGAGGAGATGCCTGTAAATAATTTTTAATTAACCACATTGTCATTCCAATAATGAGTTTACCATGGTTATAGCAACGTGCAGATACCTTAGCCTCACATCATGCAGTTTGAAATCAGAGTGCAGGGGAATTTTTAAATTGTTTTGTCTTTGATGTCCTTTATTTTGGCTATTTTAAAATGCCTTTATTTTAACATCAAATCATTCATGTCAAAAAAAAATACAAA
>WEIU01008329.1:41052-66196 GCA_013389925.1 Aegithalos caudatus
CTTAGAAATTTGTTCAAGTATAGATCATCCTAAAATAATATATAATATAAACACTTTTCATAGTTGCTTCCACAAGGAAAAATATCTGTAAAGTCTCAAACTGGGTAGACTCTGACCACAGACATTAAGGAGTTTGTCTGCCTAGAATTTTTGAGTGCTTCCTTGGCCTTTATTTCCATATTTGTCAGATTTTAGCCTGACATTTTTTCCCTCTGTATTATGAGGCCTTTCTTTACAAGATACAGTTGTGCTGTATCAACTGTCTAATTCAACCTTTTCCTGTCTAAGGCTAAAGGCTCTGATACATAATTCTGACACTTGGGATCCTACCCTTTCTCCTTATAAAATGTCCCTTTTTTGGTTAATAGCTATGGAATATTAAAAAAATAGGATAAACTAAATGTTGCTTTGCACAAGATAAATTATTGACTATCAGTTGACCTTTTGAGTGGCAAAATACTGCTCTAGATGAAACTTAAGAAGGAAGGGTAAAATAATAATTTTGCATAAGAAATTGCTAGGGAAAAATTCTCTGAAAAAAAATCCCAATTTTTCTCTCTGAAAAATAATTTTTGACAAAAAATATACTACATTTGTATTATTCTGCATAACTATCAAGTGTGATATGCATTTTTGTGTTAGTGCTGTTTTTGCAATCGCTACAAAAACCATGCTTTTTAAGAAAAAATATTAGTACAGGTCACACCGAAGCCGAAGCATCCCTTGAGATAGGAGAAAATACCTTCTTTAAAAGTAATCTTAGGAATGAGGATTAAAAAGATAACTTAAAGCTTCATTTCTTTTATCTTATCACATCTGGGCTCCCTCACAGGAAATGAAGCGATAACCACCGTCAGAACGAAAAACACACTGCACCCTTCTTCCAGGCTGCACCCTTTTAGATCAGTTGATGGAGATCCAGAAAGGAGGAAACACATTTTCTTTTTAACTAACACGATTCCCTCATCAAAATGTTTGTAAGTCTACAGGATTAGAATGTATAAATTTGTACAGAATCCTAGAGGGAAGGGCACCGAGCATTGGTAGGATGTATGCATAGAACATAGAAGAGATCAGAAGGTGAGGCTGAAACTGAATTGAAGACCAAAAACATTTTTTGACTGCTGCTCAAAGACCACGTGAAAAATTTGTATGTGTCAATAATGGGCTGTGACCCAGACATGTGTGATTCTAGCTGTATGTCAGAGAAGGTGGTCCTGGGATATCTGTAAAGCACACTGTGCTGAGTAAAGTTCACTTCATTGTATTCTCTTCAATGTTTGGCAAATGTTTCTAAAGAATGACTTGATAATATTCTTACATATCTCATTTCAGAACAGCCACGTTATATTGTGGATTAGTTATCCACCATAACATATTCTCAATTGTCTTTCCTGTCACTGCCTGGAAGTGCATTGGGGATTGTGCCCTATTAGCCTCTTCACACTGAACAGCAGATCAGTAGAATGTAATTATCTGTAAAGTGTTTATCAATATGAGCTAGGATTCCACACACTAATATTTTATGCAACCTGCTCAATTTTTATGATATTTATATCTACTCTTTCTACTCTTGGAACTATTCTAAAACACGAATAAACACAATTTCTGATATCTTTCCAAAAAGATACTGTACTGCTTTTAATAATCTTTGAAAATTATATTAATCCATATGAAAGAAAACCTGAAGTTTGTATAATGTCTGGCACAATAATCTTGTTTGCCTTTCGGTACAGAATGAGAAATACTGTAAAGACAAAATATAACAGCATTGAGTCATGAATCCCAAAAGATTCAATTTGGTATGTTTTAACTAACTCAAAATTTTATTTTTTCCCTAAAAGAAAAAACTAGAGATAAGTAAGTCTTGAATGCATTTGAGGAAAAATATCTAGGAAAAACAAATTCACTTCAAGCTGTAGATACATATTGTTGGACCCTTGTGGACAAGATAAACATGAACCAGCAACATGCTCTTGCCTTAAAGAATGTAAATGAGATACTTGACTGCATGAGGCAAGGTACTGCCTAGAGGTGAAGGGAAGAGACCTTTTCCCTCTACTCAGACCACTCCTCAGATGCTCGATCCAATTCTAGGCTACAGATCACAAGAAAGATGTGGAGCTACTGGCAGAGCTCAGCAAAGGGCCATTGAGATTATTAAGGGACTTTCACAGACCTTCCAAAGTTTAGGAAAGCTGAGAGAGCTGGAGCCTAATGATACCACATCAGTGTTTATAAATACCTGAAGAGATGTAAAGAAAACATATCCAAGCTCTTGCTCTTTTTAGTGGTGCTCAGTGACAGAACCAGGGGCAATAGGGACAAACTGAAACACAGGAGAGCCCCTCTGAGTGTAGGGGAAGATTTTATCATCCTGAGTACTGGAACACAGCCCTCAGCAATCAGGTTGTGGAGTCTCCATCACTGGAGATACTCAAAGGCTATCTGGACATGGTCCTGAGCAACCTGCCCCAGATGGCCCTGCCTGAGCAGAGGTGTAGAAAGAAATGACCTCCAGCAGACCCTGCCAATTTCAACCATTCTGTGATTCTGTAATACTCTCTTTACAAATCAAAACAATGGGTTTTCTGAGATCTGAAAAGATCATTAACTTAATTATTAGTGGTTTGTGAAACCTGTCAAGATGAACCTTACCTACCAAGGAAGTTAGGACTTAATTAATTATCAGCAGAGTCTAAAAAAATATTTTAGGGGAAGAAATATTTTAACATATGCTCTAAAGAGAAAATATAGTTTATCTTTATGAAAATATCTGTTTTTCTCTTCATGCACCTACTGTTCCAACACATCACAAGAAGAATCTGTGTAACTTAGTAAGGTGGTTGGCATAATAACGAATTCATACTAGCTAGGTGTTTGACAAGTTTGCAGTTGTCATTGAGCAAACAGAAGTAACAAAAAGCAACTAGGAATAGTAACATAAAAACAAGCAGTAAAAACACACCACAGCAAAATTCTTACAGCTTCAATGATTTGTTTAGAACTTATACAGATGACTGAAGATGACTGAACATTGTTTTCATAAATACTATACTAACAAGCTTCTCTAAGTAGTAGAAGGGTTCTGATTCTGGAAAGAATTGATTTCTTAATTTAAAGCATAGGAATAATCCTTCTAAAATCTAAGTAATGAAACTAGGAATATATACATACACACATGCATTAGGCATATGGACAGAGATAACACTGGTAACAACTGGTAACATTTTTTTCACGTTCAGACTCAGGCCTATATTTTTCACAATGAACTACTACAATCAGTCAACTTAGATTATACATTTCTCTATTTGCACCTTAATACTGCTATTCCTTCCATACATGCACATGACACTTGAAGAATGGTCAGTGCAAATAACAAGTCTCTTCTTTTAGGCTAAATGTATGTATTTATTCTAAAGCACCTATTTGAAACCCTGCCTCAAATTATTAATTCTATCATTTAAGTATTACTCACAATTACACAATTACAATTTATGTACACAAACCCCCTTGCAGTCACTTAATAACAGGAGAGAAATTTTAAAAAGAATTTTAATATTTTTCCTCTTTTCATTAGAAAGAGTCCGTGTGTACACGTAGCATTTATAATTTGATAAGAAACTAAATTTTTTTTGTAAGTTTTCAAAATTAAATCTTTTATGTCTGAATCTGCTTCTTAAAAAAAAAAAACAACAACCAAACAAAACAACCTCCCAAAATACCCCTACCAAAAGCAACAAAAAAATGCAACAAGCCAGAATGATGCTTGTCTGACCAGCAGGATTTTCCAATCTCATACTGCTTGAACTTTGAAATACATATATTTTTCTTAAAAAAAAAAACCGACAACCACCACCACCACCACCCCTAATAAAACCCCCATTTTTACAGAGATATAATATACAGACAGATTGAGAAACAAATGAAGGATGTGCAATAGAGCAAGAAGAACATAACCAAATTACATTTTTCTGCCTGTAAAATGACATTTTTTCTCTAAATATTAAGCACTATACCAAGAATCCTAAATTATATCAAAGGCAAAAATATCAAAGACAAACACACACAGTGCTTATTTTTCTGTCTTCTTTTAGGCATATGATTATTTACCACCCAACAGGTAATTATCCACTTTTCCTTTATTCTAAGCATCTATTCACTCCTCTGGAGTATGTGATTTGCATAAAGATGATCTCCTGGGAGTTTTGGCTCTATCTTAAAAATCACGATCAATTTCTGTGTAATCCAGCTGGATATGAAGTGAGATATGGCACATAGACGAATGGAAATGTAAGAAGCACCAAAGCGTGAAAGAAAGTCACCTTGAAGGGATGATACTGCAGCATATTTTGCCTAAGGTTTCATAGCTACATTACACATGCATGTTCAAAATATAAACTGCCTAAGCATAAACTATATGAACAATGACCTAACAGAGCAGCTAAACATTACCAGAATGCACATCCTAGCAAGGTTAACGTGTAATACCTTACTGATAATTTGGGGCTTTTTTTTTTTCTCTAATTAAGTTGACAAATAAACTCCTGCAGAATGCTAAGATAAATCTGGATAAAAACTGTTTTTTTCAGCAAAGGGCATCTGTATCTGATTTGCCATACAAAGGCTGCAGCATGTTGACTATCTTCCCAAATCATAAAGAAAATGTACAAGGTTATCACTTTTGATTAATAGCTTTAAGCCTCATTATGATGTTCCAGAATGTAAATTTCTCTGATTTTGGTTGTAAACGTTATCTCAGAACTTCACTTAGTCTCTTCTGCCCCCTTCTGACCCAAAGTCTGGTAGGTCAGGCCCTTCTGCAAATAACACTAGGTGATTTGTTTAAAATATACTTCTCAGAAAAAAATCAGTACAGAATTCCCCACATAAAGCACCGAAGTTGAGATTTTTATTTCATTTAAAAGAATAAAAACTCCAAGTAACTGAGTTCTATATATCCCCAGCTAAAAAATGCCTTTCCATACTTATGAACAGCACATTTCAGAACCTTACTCAGATCTCGGGGAACTAATATCAAGTACTTAAGAGAATCCATTCCTCCAAAAGGGAGGAAGAAGAGGCTGAAATCTTAATATAAGTCTTGTTACAGAAACAGTAATGCATACCTAATGATGAAAAAGGTATGGCTTTGAAAAAGGAAATGACAAAAACCCCAATGTCTAAAGAAAAACCCAAATCTAATGATTAACCATAGTACAATTTGTCTCAATCCAAATTCAATGCCTTGGAAAGATTTTAGTCTTCATTACAAGAGCACATTGACATTGAAAATACAGACAGGTACAACTGCATTGAATTAAAAAAGCAAAGCTGAAAGACCTCAGGTTTTTTTCATATGTTATCCTTCATCATGTGGATGTTTAATGGGAAACATATTACTGATATCATGAGGTTACTTAATTGTTTCTTAAATAAGATAACAGTACAATGGTATATGAAATTGTACCAAAAATCTTACTGTTTAGCAAAATGAATGATTTGTTCTCAACAGAAGATAGAAGTATTTTAAAAACTTACAAATAGTAAAAAAACTTACTTAGCTCAATTCCAATAATTCTGAGACCTAACTTAGAAATAGGGATTTATTTTTAAAAAAATATACTGATTGTAAATCTCAGCAAAATAGGCAGTGTATAAGATAGATATATGTGTGAATCAGTGTTTCTTTTACAAGTGCATAAAATACTAGACAAGGTATTTACACATATTTAGCCAAGATCTGAGGGCAATGTTTATACTTTCCATCACTAGACAGATCACCACACATTATATTATAGCTTTATTAAAGCTTTTTTCCAGGTGAAAATAAATAGATATACCACTGTGCATATGTCATACAATAATATGACTTAGAGTTTGAAATTACAAGAGGTTTAATGGTAGTTATTGTCTTACTATAACATATGGAAGAAGGAAGTAGTTTACTGCCTTAGACATATGCTGCATGTCCACAGTTTTTCCACTTGTAATTTTACTCCAGAAGAATTTGGACTTCCCAGGTAAGGTAAACTAAGGCTTAAAAAAAACAAACCAAAACAAAAAACCAAAAAACCACACCAAAACTTTCAAACTTGAGTGCTTGGAGAGTTAGCTTTTCAACACTGCCCTGCACCTAAACACACAGACCTTTTGTTCTCGCCTTCCCTCACATAAAGGCTCAGCTCTCTGAGACAATTTATGTGAAATGTATTCAAGAACATTACACTAAGAATCCACAAAACCAAAATCTGAGCATGTTGGAACTACAGCTTTCTTCAGCATTGAACATCAACCCAAATGAGAAATAATACACTGCTAGCAATTTAGACAGAGGTATTAGCAGAATAAAGGAACAGAATTTGAAAGATTACTGTTGAATGAGATAAAATATGAAATTTAAAAGCCCTTTAAATAACGAGTTTCTTGCTGTTAAAATTTGCTACAGCTAGATAGCAAAACAATTACTTTGTGACAGATTGTGGGGAAAATAGTGACTTTATTTAAAGGGTAGACAAATTTAATACAGTTATTTCTTTCTTTATTTCCTCCTTTGTATTGTCACGCTTTCTGTGTGAGTGTCTGTCAGGGACTTCTATGGACAATAACAATACAGTAACAAAGGACTAAAAAACATGGTGTTTCTATAAGTGAACTGCCAGTGGACATACACAATGCTTCTGCTTCTTTTATAAAATTTCTGTTAAGAGTTGGTCACAAAATAACATTTTGCCTTTTGAAAAGAAATAAAAATCACCAATGATTCAGCTCCTCTTGTAAGCTGCTGTTTTAGAGCACATCAGCCTCTTTCCTTTAATTCTGCAACAGCAGCTAGAGATTCGTATATTCTCAGAAACATTGCTCAACATTTTATAAGACTTTTGCCTATTGAGAAAATTTAGGTAAAGACAGTGTGATGGATTTAATAATACTGAGTTTCCAATAAACCATCCTATTTCTTGGAATTAAATTAATTATTTGCCCAAATACCTTGCAACAGTAGTCTGTGTAAGTTTTCTTTCCTGCTGAAACTACAGACACTTCTAGCAGGATTGGTGCACTGCCTGAAAAGTTTGCAGTGTTTTTGAAGTAGTAAGATTTTTTTTTTTTGGTTCATTATTTTTTATTCATCTGGAAGCCTCAGACAGGGTTCCTGCGAGCCTGAGTTGCGTTCCACTCTTATAGGTGTTTTTCTCAAAAAGAACATGAAGGTGTGCTGTAACTCCTAAACACAATTTGAAAAGCATTTTTATGGAAGGAATGAGGAGCTTTAATTAAAGGAGGAAAGCAGAAGAACAATGGTAGCTGCAATGCAAAGAGCACAGATGGAACAGCGTTACAGTGAAGAGCCAAAAGGGACTGGGAAGTGCTCAGCTGTGCAGATTGAGAGGGTTTCACCAGCCCCTTCGACCTGAGCTTGCATTAACCCCAAGGAGTTACCCTTCCTATCCCTTTCTTGTGACTGAACACTCTCAGCTGCACACAAACACCCATCCACTAGAGAATGGAGAACTACTCAGCAGGAAAACGATGCATAAATCCCTTCCAAACTTTAGGGCCTAAATTTTGTATTTACTCCCTGGAAATAAGTCTGCAGTAAATCTAGAAATGCTTGAAGTCATGCTGCATCATTGCTGAGTTAATCATCCAAAACTGACGTGGTCTTGCATAGGCATCATGAAGTATGATTGACAGAAATGACAGATTGATAATTAGCAACAAAGATTTATATAAATATGAAGATTTCTGTACTTCAGGTGAGAAACATCAGTAAGAACAGAAAGAGCCAGTTAGGACTCTTTAGCAAAATAAAATGGGACTTGAGGTCATTTCAGAAGTCATGCCTTAATTTCCAGAATGATTTTAAGTATTTTTAAGCTATGAGTTCTAGAAAACTAGTAAGCTCATAGCTGGAACTGCTTTGGAAGAACCAGACCAGGTTAAACCCTGCCTGGTTAGAATTCTGCAAATATCAGAAACATTTCATCAAATTGTAGTTTACTTAAAAAAAAAAAAAAAGTGAAATGTTCATTAGTATTTAAAAAACCCCAAACTTCTAAACACACTAATTTAGAACATTTTCTCATTTCTCATTCTATCTTTTCATATTTTAGTTGCTAAAAACAATCATAATTCACATGCAGTAAAAGTGGAATTTCTGGTTTTATCGTAGACAATTTTCTGTTAATTTTTATCAACTGTGGGACAACTTTTGTCTAGAAGCCCTCCTAATAAATGGAAATAATTCTAATATTTTTTACTGTGTTCTGCTAAATGTGCTAACTGCTTTTGGAGGTGATGAAGGTTTTGGCAGTTTTTTGTTTATTTTAAAAGTGAATAATACATTTAAGGAACAAAACACAGATACAAAAACTTAATCGTGCCTATGGGGAAGATTTACAGATCTGAAGGACATGAGAGAATATTTTTATCTAAACTACTACTCAGACACTTTTCTTTGCATTATAATTTTATAAAAATTGAAAAAAACCCTATTAGAAAGCAATTTGAAATACAGCTGCAAGATTTACATCCAGAGAACTTAGCAGATAGTGTCTCTAAGGGAAAACTGCCGCTGCTGTGGGGTAATGTCCAATCTCCAAAAACCTAGCCACACTACTGAAGAATTTTTCAGACACTGATATCTGCAAGACACATTGGACCTAATACCTGTTTCTTGAGCGTCTATAGTCAAGAGGCTGCAGCCATAAAACAGATCATGCCTTCAGTGAACTGCTTTAATCAAATTCTATTAAGTCTACTGCATCATAAAATAACATTAAATACAAATATCAGTTCAAAATCAGAAAAAGAAAGTACTTAGTAGTTAGCACCTTCCTTTACCTCCATTGAAATACATCAGATCAAAATAAAGCATGCACTTTTGCAGTTTGTTTCTATTCTTTGAGACTACATGCAAAAATTTTACTCAGACCTTTAAAGAACATTCAGCTACAGCTGTTTCACATGTGCAATACTTTAAATAAATAAGGATTCCACTTTTTACGTATAACTCCGTGGTTTTAATGGGCCATATATTTCACACTTTTTGTTTTGTTTTTAACTCTCCATCTTGAAGTGGCTCTATCTGTGAGCTCTAGAAGCTCCAACATTCACTTTTGTGGTTCAATCAATTTTCTTTCCACTAATGTTTCTTACACTATCTAGAACTGTATATATTCTCCTGTTTATAGCATTACACTAAGTACTAGGCTATTCTACAGAATTCTCTCTAAAATTTAATGAGCAATTCAAGTAAATCAGATGGGGAGGATGACTAAATGTCTCCTTGTTGCACTGTAAGACTGAGCCTAATGCTTGTTGACTGAGCATAATGCTAAGAGATCCTTAATAAAATAAAAAACATAAATATCAGTACTAACACTGGGGAACACATCATACCCTTTAGCATCCCATTTAGACAGGTGACTTACCATGACTTCTCATATAGTCAATAGGTAAAATACACACTTCCTCAAAATAAAGATGCATGGAGCTGTTCCCAAAATCTTATTTGTAGCAGTTTTAGTTTGTCCACAAGTGCAACCCCTTGAAGCAATTCAACACTGAATACTCTGACTCTGCTGTTGTTTAGGATGTGTAGCTCTTGGATAAGATGAGATGGAGGAGGATATCTGTTTCAAGAGCTACAGGTTTTATGAGACACACACCTAAAAACTACTATCTTTCTTCAAGCATCCCAAAAGCAAGTTTTGAAAGGGGCATTTAAAAAACAATAGAGCAGCTGAGGATATTTACAGAAAACTCCTTCCAAGTATCCACATTAAGTGAGAAAATGCCTTAAAGTAAAACACAGAAAGACCGTGGAACATTCAGATGTGTGCATTGGTGCCATGATGTGAATAATGATAAAGGGGAGATTAGCTCCAAGTAGAGCCAGCTGATGAGCCAAAGATGTAAAGTGAGAAACACCTGGCTGGAAGAACAAAGTATTGCAAAGGGCTACATGCAGGGAAAAAATCAGATGTGCCATACCCAGCAGAAATGGAAATGGCAGTGTTTGGGAGGATGGATTATCATGAGTGATTTAACTACATTGCTAGAAAGGACACTATTCACAAAGTCTTTGGGAGTAGGATACATTTTAGATGGAAGAACTCAGAGCAATCATAATTATTTGGCACAGGAATAGGCTGGATAGTAATATTGTAAGTAGCAACTGTGGAGAAATTATGCAAACAACCTGCAATGTATGCCTGCCAATTTCTCAATATTAGTCACCTATAAGTACTGAGTAATAATTATATATTGATTGAAATTTTTATTGGCCATCTCAAATTCAATTTCAATTTAACTTGTTAGGTAACAAAATTTAACTATACTTTTAAAAAGGCTTTTGAAGTTCTTGGACAATTCAATTAATACTGGACTATTCAAAAGGATTTTGACAAATATCAAAACACAGACTGAAGTAGTTGAGAACTCTTGTATTAGAGGGAAGACACAAAACTAAGTTCAGTGGCTGGAAGTTGAAGCTAAATAAAAAGGGGACTAAAAGTATACTCTATAGTAAAACTTTCTATCTTCCTAACCATTCTCATTACCTGTCTTGAATTGGTTGGAAGTCACTTTAAATCTGTACCAGGTAACTTTCCAAATTACCTTCTCTCACAGAAGTCCTAATCTTACCAAAGCAGCACTTTGTGTAATCTATTGGTCTTTATTAAATGCTATTTATAGCACAAGAGTGGTTCTTGCTTTCTGTGACTGTTTTTAGTTGTGGGGTTTTTGTTCGCTTGCTTTTGAAATAAGCTCACTCTCTTAATGCTCATTACAAAGCATGTACTATGACCAGTTTTGGAGTCTCCAGTATAAGACAGACAGAATGGAGGAAGTCCAACCAAAAGCTACCAAGACAGTCAAGATCAAAGAAGCTGAGAGAAACAAAGTTGTTAAAACTTAAAGGAAATCCAAGAGGAAAGCCTGTTGATGTTTATAACTATGTAGTGAAGATTAAGCAAAATGCCTCTGAAATGCATACCAGAAGTGTGAGAGGAAATGGACACATGTTAGAATATGGGAAATTTTAATTCAGTAAAGCAAAGAACTTATTCACAGGGAGGGCAGCTAACATGGAACAGGAGCTAAAGGAAAACAGTCCAACCTTGGAGACATTCAAAACTCCAACTGTGCGAAGCCTTGAAGAACTTGACCCAATTGGCCCCACTATGACCATAAGGTTCCACTGCATGGTGCCCCTGTGAGTCAACATGGGCAGGCAGCCAGAAAACCATAAACCACTGCTGAAATGCAAACAATAAATCAGTACCTCATTACCCAGAGGATCCTGGGGCAACACCCAAGTGGAGACACACAAGCAGGAGCAAAGCCCTGTCAGGCTCAGTCCATCCCAGCACAGGGCGGGGCTGCTGTCTGCACCCATTTATTGAGGGTCCACACACACGTGGTTTATCTTCATGCTGTGATCCCCCTGTGCTTTTCATGAACTCTGAGCTCCAAGACAGGGAGCTCAAGCACATCTGTGAGGGTGCCTCCAAGTCTCTGCAAACACCTATGTCACCTCTAGACAGAGATTCCACTTATCAAAACACAGAGGAACAACATATGGGGTTTCCTTCACTTTTATTCTTCAGGCCTCAGCATCCCCAACTACAAGGTCACTTAAGACAATCCACCATCCTCCTGCTTTTAACCCTTTCTTCCAAACAACAACCATAGGTCCCTTTCCGCCTATATAATTTTTATGATTATAAGGTTCCAGTTGGACTCACTGAAAATTCTGCCATGCAAATAAGCAGACATTGAAAATATTGCTGTCCTGTTGAAGAGTTCATGTTGTAAACCTTTATATATGAAGATTTTGAAGAAAGCAGTAATAAGAACCTTAAAATATGTTAAAACTCTAATGAATCAGCTCAGTGAAAGTTTTGCTCTTGTTTATGTCCTATTTCTTTGAAGGCTGAGATGCCCTCTTCAATTTTTTTCAAAACTTTAAAAAATATTAATCACAAGGCTGATAGGGTTGGTAAAGCATGACAAAGAAATGCACATTTCCTGTCTTTGTAGGAAAAGGTTCATCTATAACCCATCCAAGTAAACTGAGGAATTATTTTCAATGAAATCATTGGTAATGCAAAGCCTTCTCAATATATGTTAAGTAGTTAAGTATTTGAGTTACTTTTATTTTCATTAACTCTTCTCTTTAATTTATGCAGCAGTAAAGATAAGGAAACTTGTATTTACCAGATGAAATAGTCTGACTTTAGAAGCTGATTCAAATTGAGTTTAAAGCTTTTTATATCTTCGTTTACTATTCATACATCAAGGCAAGAGTTCAGCAAGTAATCAACATATAAAATATAAAGGGAAAGTACTAGAAGCAAATCATTTAAAGACTACTTAAGACAGCAAAAGCACCTTAGGAAGAAACTGGGAGTACCTCTGAAAATCTCAAAAATTACTTCTTAAAAGCTAGAAAATTACCATATGATAAGGTCAAGAGTGCTAAAGTAGATAACACGTGTTTCATGAGAAGTGGTTAATGTGCAGCTGGGTTTTAAACAATTCTTTTAAAGTATAAGATATGGGGTAAGAATTGGTGTATTTAGTTCCCTTCAAAATATGACACAGTAATTGATATAATAGCTGAAAGCTGATACACAGTCATCCAAGTACTTACTAGAATTAATCCCTAAGTAAAAAAAAAAAAGCTTAGATATAACATTTTTTTTTGCTAAAGTAATACAAATTAGCAGGCTTCTTTAAAAGTCTGCATTATTTCACTTAAATTATAGGTGTCTAATACTTCTTTATCTTAATTTAATACATTAGTCACTTTCACATCTCTTCATAAGAGTTTCAGTTTCTACACAGACATTTATCTGAGACTGTCCACAGCACACCCAACTGTCCAAGGAAACAAACAGAAAAATATTTGGAAAATAATGCATTTTTGTATTATTTTTGTCTCCAATGGTTTGCAACATGCATGTGTTCACAAATAACATAGAAGATTTCTTAGCAAAACAAGTGACATGAAATGTCAGGCTGTGACCATCTATCGGTACCCAACAACATTTTTGCCAGCTGCTAACTTTTGCTAAAAGTCTGGAAAAACTCCATAAGAAATCTGTATCAGAAGAAATTAAAAGAGGGAAAACATTAAGTACTACTAAAAATTATCATTTTTAAATTATATTTCAGGGAAGCAGAAGACATAATTCTCTTAAATGGGAGAAAATGAACTGCATGTAAGAATGGTTCCTTCATTGGGTTGTACAAACTGGTCTTCATTGCTGGAGAACTCCTTTCCTTCTGGAAAGTGTTGGCAATTTGATGGCTGTAGGCTGATGCACTCCAAGAAGGAGTATCCAAGAGAGCATAAGTGAGGTTAAAACTGTTGAAATGGTGAAGCACCTAGGATTATTTGTTAGGCTAATGCAGACTTATTCAAATACAGAACACAAAAATCACCTCCTAATTCTCAGTAATGCTCTCTTTTTGTCTTCTATTCATTGAGACTTTCACCAAAAACAGGAGATAAAATTAAGCAACCATGTACACTGTAGGCTTGACCTGATTAGTAAGCAAGCCACAATCTCCACAAGAAATATACCCCATTTGTCAGCAATGCACTTCAAGTAAATAAAGCACATAAATAAGTATAAAAAAATATAATGAATTTCAGTATAAAGAAAGAAAATTACTTTTTCAGGTATTAATTTATGGAATTCATAAATTACTTATGTTTTATATTACCTAGGACAATAAATCTCATAGCTGCATTTATAATTTTATCAGAAAAAAACCCAAACAACCAAATCCTAATGATATATACATTCATATTCCTGCCATTTAACCTTAGATACCACACAGTTGTCACTTTTGTGTTCACATTCTGCAAGGTCACACTCTTGCCACTGAACTCCCACGTAATACTACTGATCTTCAAAAAAGAGGGAAGACTTTACCTATTTTTCTCTTATTTAATTAATTTCAATTAATCTCATACAAAGTTTGAAGAGAGTGGGACCACAGCTGGGAGTTTCTGCTCAAATTCACAAAAGGAAAAGCAGTAAAAAGGTATATTTGAAATTGAGGAAAATTATCCTCAATTGTATAGTTATTGTGCCAACAGCATCCCAAAATCCACTGCTCCTACTTAGTGACTTCCTGAGATGCCTCTGGCCGAAAAAAGAGAGAAAATAAAGACAAGATTTAGAAGAATTTAAGTGCTTGATTCTTTCCTAAATGGAACTGACGCTTTCCAGCATATATCATTGCAAAGCAGCACATAAGGCAGGAGAGTTACTTATTGGTACCATGACTTTAAAAGCATTGCTCATTTTTTACATGCTGCCCACACCCAGAGGAAGAATAGTGACAGAGCACTAAGTAAATTAATCCCTAGATGGCACCGCTACTCTGTTATTTTTACTGTGTAAATTCTTCCTTAGTTTGGGAAGGAACTCTGTTGTGATTTTCTTGTAAAATATCTAAATGGATTTGTGGTAAGCATCACGGGAATGAGTTCACTGTCCCTATTACTTTAACTATTCTGTTCACAAACACATATAGAACTCTTCCCTTTCGCCCAGGTTGCCTGCATAATATTTATTTTCATATTTCTCAGAAAACTGTGACAAGAATTTGCATTTTACAAAAATACATTAGTCACGGGCTGCAAAACACAAGGGAAAAATTGCTAATAAAATAGAAATAAAATTAATCTTATAACCTAACCTAAAGATGGTCTGAAGAACAAAGCCTCATACAGCACAAAAAGCAAAGCAGATTCTTTGCGAGCACTATTTTTTCATTTCGTCCGTGTGACTTTCTCCCAGCTCCTGCGCTGCCTTCCATCGCCACCTGCTGACACGCACGAAAATAGCAGCAGAGCAAGCAAGAAATTTATGCCCGCAATTTCTGCCTGCAGTATGATCTTCTGCTGGTGAACCATGAAGGAATATTTCTATTTTTTTCCCATGGCCGATGTTTAAAAGGTTTAATTTAGGGGAAAAGCACAGGCAACTGGCCTCTAGCATGGAAGCTCTCTATTTATGACACAGTGTCTCACTGCAATCACTTGGCTTCTGGACACAGCACGATGCAGGAGTCCTGAGCAGCAGACACTACCTCCAAAGTTGAAATTTAAAGTAAAATGGATAAGTTAAGATGAGAAATGTATGATAACTATGAATGAGAATGAACCAAAACCTTTTTTCATAGTGACAGCTATTGAGGTGTTTGAGCACTTGGTAATTCTAAAGAGCAACATATAAACAATTTGCTGAATACCAGCATAAATACCAAAATACCTAACAGTGAACTGAAGGGGAGCACTAGCCATTGTGTCACAGCATATAGTGTACACAGGATTATTCCTTAACAACTGTACATCAAGTTATAACCTCTCAGGAGCTACCTGTTATTAACATTTGCCAGAAAAAGGAAAGGACAAAAACAGGTAAAATGAAGAAAATCCAAAGCCATTTGTCACAGAGTATCTTCACATGATGAAGATGGGAATTACTGTAATACTTTGAATGGCGTATTTATTCTCCAACCTCAGTCAAATAACCTTCCAATCAAAGTTTTTCATAATGCCTCTTACAATTTTATATTTGAAAACAAGGTTGAAATTCAAAATCTATAACTCAGAGCTCTTATATTTTTATTTTAAGCATATTAGTATTGCTTACCTAAATGCACAACATTGAGGGCGTGGGCGTACGTTTCCTTATAGATTTTGATGAGTGTTTTGTTTGCTTTTTCAGGCTTTCCTGTGCATATTTCTTCTCACCCCCCATAAACTTTGCTACTCCGAGTAGTTTAAAACTAAATGGAGCTTCTAGAAAATTCAATCTGAGTGGCATATAGAAGCCTCATAATTTTTAAACTACAAAACCCCCCACTAAATGGGGTAATTTATGTCTACGCTTAATGTCTAATATTTGCCTGATACTCTTATGCCTTGGAGTTAATCAAGTCAGAAGCTGCTATATAATATTTAAAACATTAAGGGGAAGCATTTCTTCTACCAATTACCAGCAGTAATAGTACATGGCTTAACATCTGCAACCAATTTGCATCTTTCACTAGTTTTATATTAGAATGAATCATCATATTGTATTTAAATACAAAAAAAAAAAAAATACACATTGCAAACTTGAAAACGGAATTTTGCAGGTGCTATTGCTATATATATATATGTACACATACACACAGTTGTTCTGTTAGTTTTCTAAAAATTCACAAATAGATTTTTACCAAATAGATATTTCAACAATTCATGTATTTCTGAAAATACAGGGTCTTCTCCTCTCCCCCTAATTTTCAAGTTGAATTGTGTCTTATTGGAAAGAATAACATCATTTCTTATGGTTACATGTCCAAAGAAATATGTGGCACATGAGGATCACTCTTTGAATAAATATTTACAACACTTTGAAGAAGAATTCCCAAAAGGAAAAGTAGTTGCAACGTCAGCTACAGAAATAAAGGAGAGGGAAGCTTCCCATACTGTACTTACGGTGTGTTTGTGCTCTGTCAAGCAAACTGAAACAGCAGAAGATCAAAACAGAAAATAAATGTAAGTGGTTACAGACCATGTATGTAGGCATTTACTGTATAAAGAAAAGGAGGTTGATCTTAAGTGCTCATTATTACGCCTCAATGGACAGGAGGGTCTAGACATTACTCTAGTAATTTAAGAATTAATTTCAAGGAATGGAGGATTAACTAGCAGTTCTAAGTATTCATCCTAAATCAATTAAAAAATAGACTATTCTTTAATCTCTCCAAAAAGAAATTGCAAATCCAAATATATAAGCAAGTTTTTTCACAGTTTTTTTCCCCTCCAAACTGATCAGGGATAAGTTATATTTTTGTGGGTAATTTTCTGATTAATCTCTTATTTTCTGAGGATTAGACAATAACTTTGTTTGCCAGATCAACTACTTGAACAAATTTACAGACTTGAAATTAATTGCATTTTTTACCAGGCTTTATTTACCATTTGTCAACTTGTCACATGCTGTAGTGAGTTTACAAGCTGCCATTTTAATTTAGATTCCTTTTATGCATAGAAAATTGACTTTGTGTATACATTGACTTACACTTGTATTAATCTTACCATGTCACAACCATACAATGAGCACAGCAAGCAACACATAACCATATATTTTCCGTTGTTTTTAAAGCCCTTTAAATAATTGTTGGTCTTGCTTTAAGGGAAAATAAAGAAAATCTGAAAGGGGCAGTGAAAAAAAAAAAGGCATTTTTAAATGCAGAACTACATAGGCAACACTAGAAAAACATGGTCTCTTCCTCATTAAGCTTTTGAGATTAAACTTCAACTAATTAGACATTAAGTTTCAGTATATTTTATGGTAAACATTATTTGATATAGCATACTGATCAAATTTTAAAATAGCACCTTCATCCATCAGCCACAGTACAAACCATTCAGAATATATTTTTTTTAAAAAGCCAAGGACAAAGGAAGGATAGATATGACAAATGCCTCAGCAAGACACACATAATTGCTCCCCCAACCCCTCATTCTGCACAAAGCTACAAAATTTGGGGACACACTGGGCCTAGTGCCAGAGCAATGCATTTCCCCACAGCTCTATTCTGTAAAGCTTTCCTGCTCCTGGAGTAAGTCATTGTCATGGTTACAGAGAAAAGGGGTGGAGTGCTGTCTACACCAACCCTATCAAGGTTGGGGACATGGTCTCAGAAGGAAGAAGCCACAGCTGGAAATGGTTTGCCATTTTTGCCTGTCTGGTTCCTGCCAGTGTGTGTGGGACCAAGAGTCAGGGCCATGCTGCCACTGAACACCAGGAGAGCCGACTGTGCCACCACTGTCTCCAAGAGAGAGCTCTGGCACTGGGGTAACCACAGGGGGCATTCTAGCAGTACAACCCCTTGTTCAGATGAATTAGCTTCCATGTTTTTGTTTTGTCCCTGCTTTCCACTGTTTTTGCTTTCCAGGCTGGGAGGGGTGGGAAAAAGCTAAGCTGTGCAAGTTCTCCTGTCACCAGTTTGTCTTTGTTGGCAGCCAAAGAAGTGCTGCCTTCGGGGGCCTTGAGTATTGAATACCTCATTTGCAGGTAGAAAAGTTTCTCTCTGTTGCACCCTCCTTTTTGTTAATTTTGGAGTGGTTGTTGCTATTTCCAGTAAATTGTTATTCCTACCTCTAATCTCTCCTAGTGTCTCCTCTATTATTGGAGGGGGGTGTTGGAAAGGGAGCAGCTTTGAGTGGGTTTGATTTTCCAGCTGGGTATTAAACCACCATAGTCATAAAGACCCAATGGCTTGGAGAGACTAGATACAATAATTTTCAGTAGGTTTGCGTAGTGTAGTATAACAACAGCCTACTTCTCAACACTATATAATAATATTAGGCAGGTAACTGCATTTCTTGCAACACCTGAATGTTTCCACTACTCTATAGAGGCTGTACTGCAGTGTGACTGATAGATTCAGCAAGAATTTTACTTAGGCAGCATTGTACAACCTGATATTATTGTCACATTTTCCAAGGTTTTCTCTGTATTCTCTTCCTATAACAGATCTGAAAGCATATTTCTGTTTGTAATTAGCATAGGCATCAGGCCGTGCTGACACAGCTCTTCAGTTTTGGTGCAGGGAGACAGCTGATATCTTAAACACTTCACACAGTGCTTCTACCACTTAACCACATACACAATCTGTGAAATACTGACTCAATGTTAACTTGCTTCATATTAATTCTGCTCTCACAGGACATTCTACACCATGCTATTCTATAAATCAGAAGATTATTGTTTGGCTGCTGCTGGAGTTCATACTCGAGGGGTGTTGCAAGAAAAGATTTTTCCTTCAGAAGTTCCCACCATGCAGAAGATCTAAGATAAATAGAGAATGCTTCCCAGGATTAAGTTAAAAATCTAATTAAAATTTTTTAAAGGAGGAAGATGTGTTTTCTTTCCATATATTATCCCTGGGAAATAAAAGATGATGCAAGTTTAAGTAGATTCTACCAGAGGTCTCCCTAGGGCAACTGAGACACAAGTATCAATTACAGTCAATAATTTGATGCCTCATGGCATTGGTAAAGCCTTTTCTCATGGGTACCAACACCCTAGTTTTGGTCCAGAGACCTGAGAGCTCTGCAAGCCACACGGCACTTTTCAGGCTTCCCTGGGCTATCTGTGGCACACACCATCCATTGTGAACAATACTGTGGCCTTAAAAACCACCAAGGGCAGCAATTCTCATTGGGAGTATTGAAACAATTAACAATGTAAGAAAGTACCCAGTTACTCATCATGGAAAATAATAAACCTGTAACAAACTTTAAAGGCAGAAATATCATTCTATATTTCACAGCATATTGGAAGATGATTTATAATTCTCAATGTATATGCTGCCACTATGTCTGTAGACACCTTCAATTCAGGAACTAGCATATAACTCATATGATCCTTTAAAATCCCCATAATACCTCTCCATTTGGTCTGCATCTCTGCTCCTCTCTCTGTAATATAACTTTCTTTTTGCCACCACAGAAACATTTTGTCAATAATACAGCAATCTGAAAAGTAATATACAACATAGCAATGAAAGTAAGTGCAAATAATTAGAACCACCTCTACCACACAGAAAATAATCTACTTGGCACCACTGAGCATTTGGAGTTCATTCTCTTCAAATATGTCTTTCTGAGAGACTAATCTCTTAATCAGGCAAATCACCACTGATGTGAAATACAGCTAGTGGAAAAGAAGCTAATAAATATTTTATGTATTTTACTGATACTCTATTTGAGAGACTTAAAATAGCATGCAAAACACATGGTCATTAAAGACCTGTTACAATATAACACAGATTTAGCTCTGTCCTTAAATAGTACTTCAGAAGTGTAGTAAAAGCAAAACCAAATCAAACAGCTTCTTGAAAGTTTAGAAAAAAAAAAGACAGACTTGTTTGGGTACAAAAAAAGAAAAAAAAGCCATATAAAACGACTTCTGTGCAGGAAGAACACAGTCTAATATTTGCTAAGCATTTATTTATTTAGGTTACCAGGAAAAAGCTAGTACTTTGGGCTATCCATTCTCTATGTAGTCTTTTCACTACATAAGAAAATAACGTGGGCTTGAATGTATTATCTAACTCACTACCTACATGCTCTATGTTTGTTAAACTCCCTCTGCAGCATTTCTTTCTGTACATACAGATAACTATAGAAGCAAGGTTTCAGTACATCCCCATTTGACAACTAATTTAATGTGGAATAAACCCATGTTGTTTTGATGTAACTCAATGTTTCACTTGCTGAATTCAGCAACAATGTGCTCTTCCTCTCCTTTTCTCCCACCATAACCACATTACTCCCAAGCTTTGTTGTGAGGAGTTTCCACTGGCTACAGATGACTGACAAATGGAACTTCCTGTGCAGGGTATTCTCATTGTCTTGAGCCAAATAAAAATCAGGATTGATTTGATCAATGCAGCTTAAGCATCAGTTTAGTAAATCAAGTTTTTCTTCTGTTGCCTTGTCATTAGAAAGGAGCTGAATTTCTGTAATTTTTTTTTTAGAAAATAGTTTTTAGAAGTACCCATTTATTCCTTATCTTTACCAGAAATGGTGACAAAGAAAGAATATTAAAGGAGTGAAGAGAAGCATGAAAGGAAGAGAAAAAAGAAAAAGAATCAAGAAAACATATTATTAAACACAGTTGAACTTCAGAATGTTATTATACAATTGTTATTACTGTTAAAACCGCTTAAATTAGATCCATATTTTTCAAGTGAGTTGTGAGTGTCAAGCTAATATTTTAGGATGATGCTCATCAGATATTTAAAATTAGTCCCTCGCCACTAGCAATATTTTATATTTCCGCCTTACACAACTAAACCTGGACAGCACATTAAATTCTATCTGTGAATATTGTTATGATATCCATAAAACTTTAAAATCCTTCTACATTAAATGAAGCCTCTAAGGGCTCAGAAATATTCAAAATCTATAGTTCCAAGTAAAAGTCAAGAAATTGGATAAAAATCAAGAAAACTACTCAGCTTTCACTACGTGTTTGCCTAGGGGAATGAACAGGGTGGAAAACTTGAGATGGCTTTTTTTCATTTAATATCATTGATTCACAATAAATAATATATACTGCAGTATTTTGTCCTCTCATTTCCCTTTTAGATTCTACAAGGTACAGTGAGTCAATATATTAGATTTCTGTCAACCAATGCTTTTCCAGGTTAATTTTTAAAAAGTTGTATTTTCCTGCTTCTATTTAGGAGCCAAACCTACTTAGATTCAGTGAAATCAGAAAGCAGTCTCACCAGTGCTGAGGATCATTAAAACTGAAGTTATGCATAACTTCAGTAAGGAAAGCCAAGACTAATTTTTAGCTAAGACTTAATTTTACATATATCCTTTTAAAATACTACTACACAAAGTTCCTGCAAAAGCAAACCATGAAATTCTACTTTTTATATGGTAAATTTTTTTTACATTGAGGAGTTGTACAGGAGACACTGAAGGTTTATGTAGAATTCTCTGCCCCACCCAGCCCAGGAAGGGGTCTTGGAACTAAGTGAGAGCAAAAGTGAGGAGGGGTCACTTGGGAGGAGTGGTCTGGCAAAAATATGACTCCTTGCTTAGCATTCATGAACAAAAAAAAACTTACAAAAGTAATTATTTATCATTATGCAAATCCAACCATCTACCAAACTTCTTTTGGTGTCAAGTTGTATTTATAAGGACAAACAATCTGGACAGTGAAGAGCAGAATGCCAGTATAGTTAGACAACGTGTGTTATCACAAACAGATCTGACATACAGAAAATAGATTTTAAAATTGTTAGAACACTTACTGATAAAAGATTCATACCTTTGACTAGCTTTCAAAGGACAGAAGACAGAGGGTTGAGTTTTGTTCTTTTACTTTGGTTTGTTTGGTTTTTTCTATGGTTTTAAAAATATGGAGCATATGGGTATCCCTAAAATTTTCATAGTGTTTGGGGGGGGGGGTATTTTTTTCAACATTTGAAAATCAAGGAGTTGCAAAGACTATGTGCTAAGGAGTGTAATGGAATAGGTCAATCTAGAAGGTGCAGGATATTGTCTTGTAAAGACATTGCTCTCAAAGTATAACTGAAACACGCTTTCATCCAATTATTAGTTCCCCAAAGTGGCTTATTTATCAGAATTGTTTTTAGTATTTTAATAACTGAATTGCAGTACATGATTGATGCCAGAGATGTTAAGGCTCTGCACAATTTTTGAGAATTCAGGTATGCGTACCGGAGTTGCATTACTTCTTGCTTCAGGACATTTCATTTCTGAACAAAAATATTTTTAAGTACCAAAACAAAAACATACTTGTGAAAAACAAATGAAGCATCAAGTATTTTATTTAAATAAAATACATAAGAATTGCATGCAGAAATCTGACTTGAGCTATTTACCCAATTCAGTGTTTTCTAAAATCTTCTGTGCCAGTTCTAAGTAAAGAACCAAGTTCAAAGAAACTATCTTTTTCAGGGCCAAATAACAGCTATTTGCGCTTTTGCAATCATATGTAGAGCAGATATTGAGAGGTCACCTATACCACCTCCTAAGATAGGATAAACAAATTCCAATCAATTCTGTTTACTTCTATGCATTACAGCAATCTCCAGGACAGAAGCATTTTTTGGGCTTCCTGTTTTCTTATTTGTTGCCTCCAATTAGAATGATGAACTGCTTCTTAATATGTGGTACCTGAGCATGCCATTTACCCTTGTTATTTTCCACTAAATTTTCATCTCTCAAAAATGTTTTAAACACATTTCAGTTTTTTAACTTCTGTATAAAAACACTTCACGCTGGACGCATATTTATAGATCAGTGTATTTTCCAGACTAATATTTTGAAAATGGGCATTAAATTTATTCTCCTTTTTTTTTTTTCCAATTGTTTTAAATATCCTGCATTATCTAGAGTGATTCCCCCTCCTTGATATTCTGAAGCTGCTACTCTTGCAAATGTATTATGAAATAAGACTTTCTGTATTTCAGAATCTCTGCTCAAATAATTGATTTATCATGACAAAAGATAAAATAGAAAGGTTCAGCTGTTCAACACAGTATATCTATTTAGGCTATTTATTAGGCCTAATTATATTTCTTTTATTTAGGTTTATTTTTCTCTACTTATTTAGGAGGGCAGAAAATTATCAGGATTGGAATTGGGTCTTCTGATTTTTTTTAGCATGCATAAATCAGTAAAATATATCTAAATTGTGGAGGCTTTTTCCATATAATTTCCAGGTGCTATTAAAAAAATATTCTGCAAGTACTAGATTAAAAATTTTCCAATTTTCAGTTCCGAATTCTCTAATACATTTTTGCTTATTGCATTTGTGCGGAAGAAATTTCTATTTGCATTGCATAATGTNTAAAGTAAGTTGTACCTAACTCTAATGGTCTATGTATAATTTGGTCCTGTGTGGCTAGGTATAAACCTGGAGAAACCAGGGTCTTTTATACCAGCAACTGAGCACACTTAAGTCAAGTATAGATATGGCTGTAGGAACACTCAACCACAGACAGAGGATAAACATTTAAACATTAAAAATTTTTATGATATAATTTTCTCTTTTAAATGTGTATTCTTAGTGTTTCACAAAACAGTTTAAAGGAGCACTAACTAACACAAGTTCAAGCATTTGTATGCTGGCAAGGACCAGGTATAAGGTGATATTAGCTCACAGTTTTTGGAAGAACAGGAAGAAAATTATAGAAACTGAACTCCTTGCCAATAATTTGCAGACACTGTACTACAGTCTTGTCATTCAATGATTCAATGATTCATTTGTGCTGAATGTGAAAGTTCAAGACTTAAATATCCAATTCCCATATTTTTCCAGTTGTTGCAGTGCAATTTGAGAACTTTTGCAACAAATCCCTCACCTGAATTAGCCACCAAAACAAACTATTCCAAACCAGCTTCACATCTTTCCAATAATGTTTAACTCTTGCATGAAGCAATTCAAGTTCTTCACTTTGACAAGAACATAAAAGGCCACTGACATCTTGAGAAACAGAGATTCAGAATGAGATATTACTTGTACTTTTTGACCATACCCCGACATACCACTGTATTAAATCCTGACTGAACACAATGTGGATTAGGCTGTTTTTTGCCAAGGAAAAAAGGGTGCTGGGTTAACACACACTCCTGCAGACCACGTACCATGCTGGAATGGAAGAGTTCATGCACAAACTACCCAGCAGTAAGATTTACAAGTACTTTTAGTTACAAGAAGTTTTCTGTCTCATTGCTGTCCCAGAGATGTACCAACAGAGGATGTTCAAACTGTGATTTCCTTTCCCAAGTCTTATAATAATAAAATGGCAACAGACACCCTGGGCACAAATCCCAGTGTGCTAGCTTTCAAATACCGACTAAATAACAATGAATATGGGCAGTCAGAAAGAAAGTGTCATCAATTTTTTCAAATGTACAAAATCAGCGGGATTTTTAGCTATGTTCTCAAAATGATTAAGCTGTTCCTGTTAACACAAACAAGACAAAAATCAATCTCATCCTGACATGAAGAACACCAACTATACTAAAATAAATTTGTAGACTTACGTTGTTATCTAAGAAGACTTAAGATCCAACTTACAGATGCAACAATTGTAACATTCATGGAAAGGAATGTTTAATCTCAACTATCTTATCAGACATGAAGTATCTTTAATATATTGAAGTCCAAAAAAGATACATAAGCTTTAATGAATCTTATAATTTAAAGTGACATTCTTTCACTATTTGGCAGTAACTTTCTTATTAAAGTTTAAAATAGGATAGAACTTCTGTGTTAAGCGATATATCAGAGGGTTTATCTATGTGAACTATTTTAAAGAGAAATGATGAAAATAAAATCATATCAAAAGATAATATAGAAAAAATCATGTGGTTCTTAAAAAGAAATCTTTAATCAAGGCACAGTGATTTTGAACAAGTTTTCAATAGTGGATAAAGTCAGTGTAGCTTTATGTAATGACCCCAGAGAATTTCTAGAAAGAATTTCTACACACAACACTGAGTAGTCAGCAATAACAAAACAATAGCAAAAATCAGAAATTAACTAAATCAGTCATCTCCACAGTT
>WEIU01008330.1:4846-22058 GCA_013389925.1 Aegithalos caudatus
CGCCGCTCATGCGCCTCCGAGGGCGGCGGGCGCTGCACTGACGGTCCCACGTTCGGTCCTTCAGCACCCCCTTATTCGCAGCCTTACCTCGGTCCTTCATCCTCAGCTTCCCTTCCAGCCTTCCCTTATCCTTAGTGCTTCCTATCGGCCTCCCTATACTCAATTCCCCCTTATCCTCAGCTCTTCACATTCTTAGTGCCTTCCTCATTCACAGGCTCCCCTGCTCCTCTCCCCTCCTCATCTTCAGTCCTTTTGTCGTTCTCAGGTCATCCATTCTCAGTCCCACCTCATTCTCATCTCGCCTCATGTCTCCTCCCGATGTGCAGCCCCTCAGTCTCCCGTTCATCCTCAGCCACGATCTCACTCCCTCCATCCTCGGGCCTTCATCTCATCCAAAGCCCCCCTCACTCTCAGTGTCCCCCACGCCCCACTCAGCCTTCTCTCACCCCTAATTCTTTCTCAGTTCTCTCCCTCATCCTCAACCTCCTCCATCCTTAGCCTCCCCTACCCCCTCCTCAGCCTTCTCTCACCCTTATTTCATCCTCAACCTCCCCTCAGCCCCCAAGTCCTCCCTAAACGTCTCCCTCCCCCCCAGGCTCCCCTCATACCCCCAGTGGCCCTTCCCCTCTCTATCCCCATTTCCATAAGCCTAGCCCAACCTCCCGGCCCCCTCCATGCCAAGCTGGTGGTTTCTGAATCCTGTCATGGTTCAGCACTGTCTTTGTAGACCTACACAGCCTCGTTGCTTGCAAGTCAGAGGTTGTATTTGTAGTAATAAAAGGAGTAATTGAAAGCTCAGGTGCAGGGTTAGTGAACCATGGGCAGAGGTTCTCAGCATGGAGAGAGACTTGGGACAAAGGCCTGGAGTCACAGGCAGGACAGGAGGGAATGGCTTCCCACTGCCAGAGAGCAGGGTTAGATGGGGTAGTAGAAAAAAAATCTTCCATGTGTGGTGAGGCCTGGCACAGGTTGCCCAGAGAAGCTGTGGCTGCCCCATCCCTGGAAGTGTCCAAGGCCAGGTTGGACAGGGCTTGGGGCAGCCTGGGATGGTGGAAGGTGTCCCTGCCTATGGCAGGGGGTGGAATGGGAGGGGCTTTAAGGCCTCCTCCAGCCCAGACCATCCTGAGATTCTGATCACCTTTGCAGACAGAGATCTGTGACTGCTCATGAGGCTTTTCCCAAACTTTGCAGGTTGCTCTCTTGACATGTGTTAAGTTTGTTCATAAACATCACCCCTGCCTTTTTACAGCATAAAGTCTGGGACATGAGCAAAATAAATAGTATTTATTTATAGATTGCTATGGGCTCCAAGTAATCCCAGAATTGCTTGGAAAAGACCTCTCAGACCATCAAGTCCAACCTGTGACCCCACGTTGTGAACCAGACCACAGCACTGAGTGCCACATCCAGTCATTCCTTGAATACCTCCTAGGATGAGGATTCCACCAACTCCCTGGGCAGCCCCTTCCAATGCCTGACAGTCCTTCCTGTGCAGAAATTCCTTTTGATATCCTCTTGATCCTCCCCAGGCACAGCTTGAAGCTGCTGTGCAATAGGGATATTTTGCTGCCAAGCCATGTGGGGCTGTTAGTGTCCTTCATTGTTCTGGCCCTTTTGCTGCTGGTCACCCTGTGGTCCCCCTGTTATCCATACCCAAGAGCTGCTATCCTGGGGTCAGGGCTGGTTCCCTATGACCCACTGGCATGGAGAAAAGGCCCCTTTGTTCATTTTAAGTGTGGTGGTGTCTGATTCCAGTGGTTATCAGCTGTCAGGAGAGCTGCAGAATGCTGTGGGGCTTGGAAGGAGGACACCTCTCCCATGCAGCCAGAGCTGGTGTGTGCCTGTCCTGGAGCCCTGTTAAAAGTGAAGTCTTGCCCTCTGCTCTCCTCTTTGAGATCTTTGAGCAATCTATGGTGCCATCAGGAGCAGGAACCTGACCTTATCCACATGTCATTTCCCTACAGCCAGGGCTCCCCTCAGACTCAGGAAAACAATTAACAGTAATGTTATGCTTGTAGATAAGTGCCAGATTAACAATGGAATAATCTCTTTTCTTCTCCTCGAATTCTTTATGAGGTTGGGCAGTGCCAGGGCTGGAGGTATTTTGTGTCAGCTCTGAGGGAGTTTGGAGGAGCTGACACAGAGGCTGGCTGTGCTGGGATCAAGGATGTTCTCTCATTTAAAAGCTGCTCAGAAAAGCTTGGAGAGTAGTTTAAAAGGAAAATTAGGCAGGTAACAGCTAATGAGGTTTAAGAGGGAAGCATTCTGTGATTGAAGTCTTATTAACAAGGCTTCATGAAAAAACAGTCATGATTTGTAAGATTGGAATTCCTTGACTTTCTGGATAAGGGAAGCCCACTTTACATAATCTATTTAGATTTCCAAAAAGTCTTTTAACGAGATCACTCTTAGAGAGTTAAAAAAGGGAGAGAGCTGGGATGTTTTATTCATAACAGAGGAGATAAAAATCTGCCCAGGAGATGTGAGAACAAAACAACAAAATATCCCTGAAAAAAAAAAGGTGGGGGTTGCTTTTCATCTTGGCATCTTGGACAAGAGTGTGCCTGGAACCTTTTCCTGATGCAGGAAAGAGTAGAAGGAAAATAAACTGTTGTATTATTGAATGCACTTGGGGCTGAGGGAGTTGTAATGAGATGAGACCATGTGCAGGCAGGACAGAAAAACAGGAGGTGATGAAGGATAAAATACACCCCCCTGCTTCCTGAGGCCGTGTGGGTTTGAGACCTGGATGTAGCTGTCAGTGGGGACACTCAGTGGTGACACTTGGGTGTGGTCCTGGTGCCTTGGGAACAACCCAGTGATCCAAGGTACAAAAGCAGAGCCAACACAGACTGTGACCTGTGCACACAGGAGTTCCCTTGGGCAGGAGCAGGGCTGGCTGTGGAGGAGGAGGAGATTTGGAAGTAGGTTGTGAACATGAGGAGCCTGGGAGAACACTCAGGGGGAAGGACTGTAAATTAGAAATACTTTCTTCAGGAAGAAAACACCTTATGGCAAAGCCTGCAGCACAGTGAGAAGGGTTTGTCACCCCCCACTAGAGGAGGTTTGTAAGGTGGGGAAGTGGCAGGTCAGGGATGATGTCCTCATATGCAGGAGCTGGAAGCTGTAGAGGATCCTCAGGAACAGAAACAATGACATTCTGAATGAAACTGGAAGTGCTCATCAATGCTCCTGCCTGACAGAAACACTGAGCCTGCTGTGGTGCTCAGATTTGTGACCTGCATGCTGTTCTAGGCTGATTTTTGCATTTTCTGATTATTGGCAGTGTAGGAGTTAAACCACCTGAGTGCTTGGGTGGAAGATCTCAATACAAGATGAAAGAAACCAAACAACTTTGTTATTGTATGCTCTGAAATTACCCACAATGACTGAAGTTAATGGTATCTGAAAGCTCACCTAATTTAGGAGTTTGGTTTAGGGTTGCAAGGCTGCTCCAGTCCTTGGCAGAGGTTCTGAACCCCAAATTAAGGCTCCCCTGGCAGGTACTGACAATCTATGCTGCAGGAAGGTGCTTCTGTGCAAGGTTTTCCTGGCTGCTCTGTGGCGCTGGAGGAGGAATTGTGGGTGCTGTACCTCTGAGGGGATCTCTGTTTTGTTTGAATGGACTTCAGAGATCCAGGATGCATCAGGAAAAACCTTTCCAGCTCAGCAAAGATGACTTTGAAGTCTCAATTAAATAAGCAGAACTAATGAAAAGGGCGAGTGATTCAAGGAAACATGTTTTGTGCCAACTGGGATCTGAGACCCATGGAATTTCCTACCTCAGTTCTCTGTAGGTCAAGAGAAGAATGAGATCAGAGAATTTAAAGCTATTTACACCATGTAAGTAGGGCAGAGCTGGAATTTTGCAAGAATTTTCCATGATGGAAATATGTTTCTCTGCCTTGTGCGAGGAGTTCATGCATTTCTGTATATTTGGTACTTTCCACTCCAAGGAAGTGGAGCAAGAGACTCAGGCAAAGGTTGAATTTGTTTTGCTGTAATATTCCTGGGTTTTGTTTTTTTTTGTTGCTGCCTGCTCAGAGAGCTGGATGTGAGGCAGTATTGCCACCAGGCTTGAGCTTCACCCCAGCTGTACTAGTGCCCAAGTGCTGGGTTCAGTCCCACTCACTTACATGGTAACATGATGGGATTTAATGTTTTCATCTCTGTTTTTCTTTTCAGTCCTTGGAGAATAGTGGATGACTGTGGAGGGGCCTTCACCATGGGGGCCATAGGAGGGGGCATTTTCCAGGCTATCAAAGGCTTCCGAAATTCCCCAGTGGTGAGTAAAATCCTTTGAAGGTGCATTGGCTGCAGTCTTGCCTCCACTGGCCTTTCCCAGGGAGTGTGGCAGGGTGCAGGGCTGATTAAAGACTTGTCCATTGTTAATCCAGACCATGAAAATCTTTCCTGGCTCAAGATCTGTGGGGATTCACCTTTTGAGATAAAATTGCTGCTTCTGGTGGCTGCAGTGGGACACTGGTAGCATGTTCCTCCGTAAATAATTAACATTTCCCTCAGGATGGAGAATTGCAGCAGGAAAGATCCATCTTGGCTGATCTCCTGCCTTTGGTTCTGTCTGCATGGAGGGACATGAAGCCTGGGCTCTCCTTTCTCTCCTGGTCTTTCCCATTCTTTTAAAACATGGAATGACTCAAAGAACCTTTTTCTCCTTCAGATTTTTATTAAGGGGTATGATTTTCTTTAATTAATCTCTTATTTAATCATTGCCCTTTTTATTAACTCAATTTTTTAATGCTCAGCTTTGGTTTCAATGCAGGAGTCAGTAAACATGGAAGTGAAGTTTTGCTGATGCAAGGTGGTTTTCACTTTCAGGATATCTGCTGCAAAAGTTTGTCTATAAACCCATTGCAGAGTCATTTGATAAATTAAGATCCAATCACTGCTTGAACATGTAAAAAAATTTCTCTGACTTCATATATAATGTGTTTTTGATGTTACTCTGACAATAAGCTCTTAGTTTGAGATAAGTTTAATAAATGTTTCCAAACTAGTCAGATCCTGCAGACACGTCACTTGAAAAGGACTGTGTGCTTAATTAGATTCTTAATTTTGCTTAAGACTTGCTGAATATACCTGTCCCCACTTCTGAGTGATTGTAAGAAAAATAAAACTTGGTGGATATTCTTTAAACTGTGTTAAAGTGTGGGAAAATATGTAATGTTCTCTGGAGTCCTGGGTGATGTGTTGAGTATTGGACTCTGAAAGGCTCAGCGTGACCTTGTTTTGCTTGGCTACAAAGACACCTACAGTTCCACCTGCAGGAATGACTCAACACAGGGGATTGCCCATCAGATAGGAAGAAAAGATGATACCTGTGAAAAATCACTGCTTATCCTGCTGAAATGTTACTTTAATGCTTCCCTCAGTCCCACTGGGTCACTCGGACTGTGAATCTAAATTGTTTCCTGCCTGGTGACTGTAATTCCCATCTGTACCTGACAGGAATATTGTATGGGAATGATAAGTAGTGAAATAGGTGTAAAGCACACTTGGTCTCAGTTCCTCACAGCTGCTGAGGGGGCTCAGAAATGTGTTGGGCCCGTGGCAGGTTTTTGCAATATAGACTCAGCTTTGCTGTAAGATTTTACTGTTGTATTTTAACTGAAATCTCTTATTTTAGGGTGTAAACCACCGGCTGCGGGGCAGTTTGACAGCCATTAAAACCAGAGCTCCACAACTAGGAGGTAAAGAATTTTGGGGTGTTGTTGTGCAGAATTGACTCTTGTTGGATAACAGAGTTTGGCAATGTAATGTGGTGCAGATGCACTGACACCTGAGCTGAGTCTCAGCAGGGTTGTTGGTCCAGACAATGGGTAAATACAGTTCTGATATATCCAAAATGAGTTTGGTTGGGGAGGAGGCAGTCTGTGTTCCTGGACTTATAAGCCAGCAGTAATGATTGATCATATCTTAAACAGCAGAGCTCCCTGGAGCCCCTTTGTGGTGTGGAGGGGGTCAGGATAAAACTAACTGATTACCAGAAGTGATCCAGCTTGGATCAAAAGTAGAACTTGGGGGTGTCCGTGCATGTGCTGTAGGATGCCAAGCTCCTGAGGTCACAGGAGCAGGGTTGGATGAGGTGGGAGGTGTGACATAACTGCATCATTGTCTGTGAGGAAATATGTTAAAAAGGAATAAATCTGGAAATTCCCTTAGCTAACCTTTGTTAGGGTGAAAGTTCATTTATAATCACAGTTTGATAAATTTTCTGTAGTTAATCGTAGATTAGTGAGATGACCTATAAAATGGGGGTGAGGGGGATGATGATAGGTCAAGTTGGAAATTTTCCTGTATTGATTTTAACCTGTGTTTGGCTCTTTATGAGTTTGAATTTACTTCATGTCTGAAAGAGAGCACGGTAACACCACAGCATGTGTTATGCAGCACAAGTGGCTTCTCTGCTCTCTCCAAAGTGGCTTTGGTTTGATTTGGAACAGGGAGCTTTGCTGTTTGGGGAGGTCTCTTCTCCATGATTGACTGCAGTATGGTCAGAATGAGAGGGAAGGAAGATCCCTGGAATTCCATCACGAGCGGAGCCCTGACTGGAGCCATTTTAGCTGCAAGAAGTAAGAAACTGGGGATATCAATTGAAAATCTCCTCTAAATGTAGAGTTCTCACTGTTATAGCAAAGCAACAGTCTGTGACACCCAAATTGGAATTTGCTGTCTCAGATGCTGAAAAATAATCTGAAACTTTTCTCCTGTGCTTAGGAAAGGAATAATCAGGCTCCCAAGTGTCCCTGGTGTTCCTTAAAGGGAGGGTGGGGGGAGTTGCCCAGTAATTATGCTTTAATACAGTTTAATGGACACAGAATTGCTGCTCTGAGTCTGCTTTAGGAGAGATTAAGGCAGGAAGAGGGTGGTGAGGCCCTGACACAGGTTACCCAGAGCACCTGTGGCTGTCCCATCCCTGGAAGTGTCCAAGGCCAGGTTAGATGGGGCTTGAAGCAACCTGGGATAGTGGAAGGTGACCCTGCCCATGGCAGGGGGTGGAACAAAATGATCTTTTAAGGTCCTTTCCTATCCAAACCATCCTGGGATTCAATGGATTCTGACATATACCAAAGATACTAGGTGTTGGTTTGTGATTTTCATTTCCAGATGGCCCTGTTGCCATGGTTGGATCTGCCGCCATGGGAGGAATTCTCCTGGCCCTGATTGAAGGAGCTGGAATTCTGCTGACAAGATTTGCCTCCACACAGTTCCCAAACGGTAAGGAGCCAGCAGAGGATGTGTTGCTAGGATTTACTTTGCTGATGTGCCCCTGGCAGTCATCATCTTATCCTAGAGTGAATCTGCACTGCTCTGCCAGCTCCTGAGGCTGTGGTAAACCATGGAGGAGCTGCAGGTGCTGATGACATGAGATTATCACCAGCTGCTTCCCACTGGGAGACTGGAGGTGGCATGGCTGAGAGCAGGGATGTCCTTACTGTCCCTGGCTTCTGCCACACACCTGGCACATGGTGGCAGAAGGGTTTTACTCAGGGGTGGGACACAATGGCTTGAGGGAATGGCAGGCAGCAAGTTGTGGTGAGGAGGGGTGGTTCTGGCGGGGCAGGGTCTGTGTGGGGAACTCCAGGATAAATGAGAGGCTGAAGACCTGGCAGGTACAGATACAGTTTCTAAAAAGAGTGGTAGTGATTCTCTTCTAAACTGCTTCAATATCTACATCCTTTTTTTTTTTTTTTTTTCTTCTTTCTTCTTTCCTAAGTAAAATGCAAGCAGAGCTCTCACTGAGTCAGAAACTTGTGTGAATGCTTCCTGTGGAAAATTCTAAATACCTCTGTCACAGAATCCCAGACTGGTTTGGGGTGGCAGGGACCTCAAAGCCCATCTCATTCTACCCCCTGCCATGGCAGAGACACCTTCCACTATCCCAGGTTGCTCCAAGCCCTGTCCAACCTGGGCTTGGACACTGCCAGGGATCCAGGGGCAGCCACAGCTTCTCTGGGCAACCTGGGCCAGGGCCCCACCATTTTCACAGGGAAGGTTTCTTTCCCACTATCCCATCTCATCCTGCCCTCTGTCAGTGGGAAGCCATTCCCCCTTGTCCTGTGACTTCAGGCCCTTGTCCCAAGCCCCTCTCCAGCTCTCTTGGAGCCCCTTTAGGCACTGTAAGAGACTCTAATGTCTCCTCAGAGCCTTCTGCTCTCCAGGCTGAGCATTGTTGGCTCTTCCAGTCTTTCCTCATAGGAGAAATGTTCCACCTTATTTTGGGAAGAACACAAACCACTAGTTTTGGATGAGTAGCATGTCACTAATTCCCAAGTGAATCCTCTCCTGGGTTTGTTCATTGTTCAATGTTCTATATTCTTCATCCAACCTAACTCTGAAAATTTCTGTTCTTTAAAGATGCTTGAAAATTAATCTGCCTTGTAAAAGGTGTATCATCTGACCATGACAATTAATTCTATCTGGATTGTCTCACTACAGCTGTGTTGCTCCCTCCAGCAGCAGGGATCAAGAAACTGACCCCACATTTGTTCTGTTTCACTAGTTGCTTTATTATCAGGCAAGTCACCATAGTTAAACCTTTCCAGGGTGACCAAGGTCACCTCAAAGGCACTAATATGCAAGTTTCCAGCTCCTTCAGATGACTGGAAAGGTTTCCCTCTCCCTGCTTTGGTCCATTTCCGTGTTAAAAAACTTGTCTAGTGCAAGGTGTCCCTGCCCATGACAAGGGTTGGAGCAAGATGAGCTTTAAGGTCCCTTCCAACCCAAATCATTCCAGAATTCCATGATTCTATGAAACTTGCAGAGAAGTAGCCTGTCTTTGGAACAGCTTGCACAGTGTACATTTTGTAAAAGAGAGCTGAAGGGGGATTTGGACAAGGTCCTGGAGTGACAGGACAAGGTGGGAATGGCTTCCCACTGCCAGAAGGATATTGGGAAAAAATTCTTCCCTGTGTGTTGGCGGCCTGCCGGGGGTCTGTTGGTCTGACCCAGGATGCTGCAGCCTTCCCAGAGAGAGGGGTCTGGCAAGAGACAGCCTTCCAGGGGGCTCAGGCAGCCCTCCAGATAACTTCTGCAAGGTGGGCACAGCCTGTGGCTGCCAGTGATCAGCTCTCAGCAGTGATTTCAGCTCTGCCTTGGGAGGCTATCCCATGCCGACTCAGGGACAGAGAGGCAGGAGTGCTGTGTGCTGAGTCCACAGGGTGGCCTTTATTGTCCAGCACCCTGCAAAGGGGGCCAAGGATGACAGCTCCCTGCTGAACTGGGCAGAAGCTGAGGTATTTATGGGGGACAGCAAGGGTGGTACCAAAGGGGAAAGACCAATGGGTTAGAAAGAATCTGCTTGGGTATCCAGAGCATGATGGGATCTTGCCAGGACCAAGGAGAACAGCCTCATCTAAGGTGTATCTCTCCTGGGGAGGGTTGAGGTGAACTTATCACAGCCCATTCAAGGGACATCCCTCCAGGGGAGAAGCTTGGCAAGCTTATGTGGCTCCACACCTATGAGGGTGGTGAGGTTCTGGCCCATGTTGCCCAGCGAAGCTGTGGCTGTGCCATCCCTGGAAGTGTCCAGGGCCAGGTTAGACTGGGCTTGGAGCACCCTGAGATAGTGGAAGGTGTCTGTACCCATGGCAGGGGGTAGAATTGGTTAAACTTGAAGGTCTCTTCCAACCCAAACTAATCTGTGATTCTATGCAACTTTTGAAACTTCTTATGAAATCCAAACAATTCCAGGATTTATGATGAATTTTAAGAGGGATTTATATAAACAAATGGGCTGTGAATTCTGTAAATAGGAAAAATCTCATGTATTTTGGTATTTATTTGACTTTTCCTCTGTCCCTGCTCCAGGCCCACAGTTGTCAGAGGATCCATCCCAGCTCCAGCCACCTCCGTTCAGCGACTACCGACAGTACCAATAAAGGTCCCCGGCTGTCTCCTCCTTCTCCTCCTCCTCTTCCTTCCCTGTTCCTGAGCAATCCCATCTCGAGGATGCAGAGGGGGTTTGTACTTACACCAGTGATTGTCCCTTACACACCATGCCAGGAGGACCTGCAGCATTTCTCAATGTCAAACTGCTCAGGAGAACTTTTAGAAAAGAAAATCTATTTATTCCTGATGTATTCCATTGCTGTAATGTTACACGTCTGGTAGAATACAAGGAGTTTGAGAAAAGGACCAAACAGAGTCTTGTCATCCTTTGGACACAGATTGGAGTGAAAGTCTTAGAGTCTCCTCTGGGATGTCGCACCTGCAGTGAACGCAGCTGGAGTGTAGCCTCTTCCCTGTCGGATTTAGGTTATGGGGCTGGAGGGGGAAGCATTGCACCTGCTGCCAGCACAGCCTCCTACTTCTCATCTCTCATCCTGGCCTGAGCAGAGGTACCACATCTCTCTGGTTTTGCCCTTAAACTCCAGCTGTGGAAGCCCCTTCCCTCTTGCCAGCAGTTAGAAAATCACATCCAGTGAGGTTTTCTCCTGTAACTTGTTAATTAAACTCATTGACGCTATTGCTTGCTGGCAGTTCCTGATTCCATATCTAGCCTGGGCGATTTCCAAAGCTGGGCCACATCCAAACAGCTCAGCAAAAGGACACCCCCACCTCTGGGGGATGGCAGGGACAGGTGGCACTGAGGCTGTAGTGGCTCTGCCCACACCCCTTGACCCGTAGGTCAGGCAATGGCCTTCAGCTGCCCGAGCTGGGCTTTACTGTGCTGGCCATTGCCCCTCCAAACTCCCCTGACAGTCCCTGTCCCCTGTGCACCAGGAGAAGCTTCTGACTGGGGCATCGTCCCGCACTGCCCCCACCCGAGCCAGACTGCGACACCTCTCCTGCCCTGCTGAGCCCCAAGGGAAGTCACAACCCCGGAGCTATCACCAGCCAGGGCTGGGTTTCCTGCCCTGTCATCGCCACAACACCCCAGTTTCCTGTTTTATTCCAGCCCAGTCCCAACCCCTCCAGCTGGAGGGATCCCACTTCCCCAGGGCACTCCTGCCCTGCTCCTGGGGTGCCCAGAGCCCTCTCTTCCCGCACCCCAAAAACGGACATGGACACAGCGGTGACACTGAACTAATGACCTCTTTATTTCCATCAGCTACAGCAGCTCTACATTCCCTATAACACTGTCCTTCCTCCCTCCTCCTGACAGTGAGGGAGCTGAGGACTGCAGTGGCAGCATGTTGTCTTAAAGCTTAGTATTAAATATTAAATATTCTTTCATTTATGTTTACATTACTTTGTCAAGGAAAACAGAACGAAACAAAAAGGACAATTAAAACTTTACATGAGTCCGTGCCCGTGCCTGGGGCTGCCCCAGGCAGGCACTGCCGTGGGGGATATGCAAAACCTGGTGTGTGAGGAGCGGGATGTGTGGAAGCAGGGAGTTGTTCCCTGTGCTGCTGGAGCAGCAGGTGATCCCGGTGCAGCTAAAACACGGTCTGGAGAAGTCAGGAGCGCTCCTGCAGCCCCAGCACAGTGTGTGGGGAAAGGGGTGAGGATTTGGTCAACAACTTCGCTAAAGGATTTATCCATTTCTTATTTTTTTGTTTCTTAAACAAACAAAAAACCCCAAACAGTTTTGAGTCTTCCTTTGATTTTTGCAAAGACAAGAGTTTAAAAAGCACTTAGGAAGCCTGTACTAAAACCAGGCGCTCTCAGAGGAGAGAGTCGTCCGTGCATCCCCCTTCCAGGCCATAGCGGAATTCCTGCAAGTTGGACACCCCATAGAAGTGGACAAAGGCTGCAGCCACCACCAGCACATGGAAGATCTGATGAGACTGGAACTGCAGGGAAGCAAAAAATCTTTTAGACCAGACCAAAGGGGACAGCAACATCGTCAACCTCTCCTCCTCTTCCTCGCTGCTCCAGGACTGTCCTCTGCCCTCTGTTCTGCTGTACCCAGCAGCAATTCCCTGTACTTTGCCCTGCCCGTGCACAGAACCTGTTCAAGGTCTGCCTGCCAGCACATGCTGAGAAACAGCCAGACTCCCCCAGCCTCCAGCCCCTCAATAACCCCCCTGAGCCCAGAGCTGCCTTCAGGCACCCCGTTCACCCCCACACTCACCCAGATGTCGAACTTGCCCGGGAAGAAGCGCTCAGGGATGCGGGCAGCGTAGAGCCCAGCGCCCGTGATGTACATCACAGCCATGAGGAAGAACCAGCCCATCTGCCCCACCGTGGTGGCCTTGACAAAGCCCTCAGCGATGGTGAAGTGCATGGTGGGCACAACACCGCTCAGTCCCAGCCCCAGAAACACGCCTGTGGCCCAGAGAGGAGGTCAGGGAGAAGAGCTCAGTGTGGAGGGGGAGCTGCTCCTCCCACCAACTCCCCTTGATCCCTCATCCTGTGCTAGGGAAGCAGCTTTTCTTCACTGAATTCATAGAATATCTCGAGCTGGAAAGAACGCATAAGTATCATTGTGTCCAACTCGGCCCTGCACAGGAGATCCCCAAACAATCCCACCCTGTGCTAAAACTGTTGTCCAAACACTCCTTACACTTCTTCAATCCTTATGGCACTTATCCTTCACAAAATGAGGGATCCACAGCTCCACATCCCAGGCAAACTGCCCCTGTGCTTGCTGGGTAGAACCCACCCAGTGTTTCTTATGCAGGGCTGCAGCAGCTCCTACTCCTGGCTATGGGAATGGGCATTGTGGAAGGTGCCAGCCCTTAGGATCGCACCAGGAAGACAGCCACCCCTTCCAGGAAAGCAATTTCTTGCAGCTCCTGAGGAAGGAGATCAGCAGCAGCTGACATGTTCAACTCTGGCCTCTGATGAGTTGGCAGAGAACAAGTGGCACCTTGCTGACACTGGCCTGGAGAGGCTCTGGGTGGCACCCAGCTGGATCCTGCTCATGCTGGGGGCACAGGATGCACTGGGGAGGAGCCATGAGGATGGGAGTCCTGCCTGTTCCCTGCCCTCATCTGAGGTCTTTCAGGTGGCCTCTGTCTCAGCATGGTCTTTTCTCACTCATGTAGCTGGGAGTGCTCTGAGAGACATTTGCTTCAGGACCCCTGGGAACTGGGGAGAAAGGTGTCTCCTCGTGCTCAGCAAGGCTGATGGGACCTGCTGTGGGGGTAAATTGGGATGTGGGGCTGAAGGCAGCCCACCACTCCAACTCCAGGAAGGCAGGGACCAGACAGCGTATCTCTGGCAGAGAAGAGCTCAGGAACGCTTTCCTCCTCTGCCCCAGCTGCGGGTTCCTGCTGCTAAACTGCTTCCTGGAGAAGGCAGGAAAGGCACAGCCCCAGCCCACCCAGGGCTATTTTTGAACTCCAAACTTTGGGCTCTGCTCAGGGGGAATGAATCTTGCAGGTGCCCAGAGTTTCTCCCAAATAAGGTCTGCCCAAAGTGTCTCCCAGGACTCGGGGGAGGAGGGAGCTCCTACCTGCTCTGGTCTGCCTGTGCTTGGGGGTGGCAAATCGGTCCCACTGTGCCACAATGATGGCAGAGATACCCAGGACACAGACGATGGAGAGGTAGATGAGTCTTGGCTGTGGGGAGCAGTAGAAGGAGTAGTAGAGCCACGGGACGAAGCTCCCCATGATCAGCAGTGCAATTCCTGAATAATCCAACCTGCAGCCAGGGTGCAATGACAGAGAGCCACAGGTGAGCTCCAAAATCCACTCCCTCCATGTGCAGGAACTCTCCAGCCTGCACCTGAATGGAGTCACTGGGCAGGAGGGGTGTGCTGGGGTCCCATCAGGGCAGATGTGACAGGAGAAAAAGCCTGGGCACAGTGGGAGTGCTGGGGAGGGGCAAGAGGAGGCTGGAGCTTGAACCACTGGGAACAAATCCCTGTGCACAGCCACATGGGAGCAGAATGTCACTTAAGAGCCTCACAGGAGCCTGACTCTTGAAGCAGCCCAGGAAGACACACAAACCACTGACCAGCCTTCCCACTCTGCTGGAAATCCTGTTTGTGTTCCTCCTTTCCATTTGGTTTCAGTCCAAACTGGATCCAAAAGAGGTTTTTAAAAGCATCCAGTAAAAGGGAATCTGCCAAACTGGCCATGGTCCCCAGCTGCCCAGTGAGAGAGAGACACCTTCTCAATTCACTGCTACAAGAGGCACAGAGCCTGTTCCCTTGGGAGCACACAGCTCGTTCACTTGGGAGCCAGAATCATGTTCTCTTGGGAGGGTCACAGGATCTTTATCATGCACCTGAGCCCCCTGACCTGGCACATTTAAGCTCCTCAGGCAGAACCCTCCAGAACCCTGCTGTGGTTCCCCTCAGTTCCATGCTGGATTGGGTGGACGCTCCCTTCCCCCAGGGATAAAACATTTGGGAACACAATGCTTTCCAAGAGGAAGTGCTGCAAGAACCCGAAACCTCCCAGGAGACCACACAACCACACTCATGCTGACTCACTTTGAGAAAGTTCGTGAGACCTTCTCCGAGTGACAGTAGACAGTGTGGAAAAGCCAGGAGAAGCTGAGGCACAGCACTGCTCCCAGGAAGAACATCCCGAACACCACCTTCTCTTGGAGAGGAGCCATAAAGTACATGTTGGGCCGCAACATGGTCAGGATCCCCAGGCAGAGGAACAGAACAAACCCTGCAGGAACACATGGAGAGGGAAGTCAGGGGGACAGTGGGGAGCTCAGCAGAGCCAGGATAAGAACAGTTCTGGGTAGTATTGGAGGGGTGCCCAGCAACCCACTCACAGTTTGGGTCCTTGGCTGAGGCCATTGTTAGTCCAAATGAGAAGGACTGGGGTCAGGGGAAGGGGCAGGCACAGGGAAAAGAGCTGCTCAGCTGCTGTGTTTCACAGGGTCATGGAATCAGACTAGTTTAGGTGGGAAGGGACCTTAAACTCACCATGTTCTACCCCATGCCATGGGCAGGGACACCTTCCACTATCCCAGGTTGCTCCAAGCCCTGTCCAACCCGGCTATGGACACTTCCAGGGATGGGGCAGCCATAGCTTCTCTGGACAGCCTGGGCCAGAGCTTGACCACCCTCACAGGGAAGAATTCCTTCCACTATCCCAACTCACCCTGCCCTCTAGCAGTGGGAAGCCAATCCCCCTTGTCCTGTGAATCCTGGCCCTTGTCCAAAGTCCCTCTCCAGCTCTCTTGGAGCCCCTTTAAGCACTGGAAGGAGTTCTTGAGGTCTCCCTAGGGCTTTATCTTCTCCAGGCTAAGTATTCCCACCATTCTCAGCCTGGCCCCAAAGCAGAAGAGCTCCAGCCCTCAGAGCATCTCTGTGGCCTCCTCTAGACTCATTTGAGAGGAACACCCTCTGAGGCTTCCCTGTTTTGCCCAGGACACATTTCCCCATCGCACTGCTGCAGTGGCTGAGCCCAGCCCTGGTCCCTCTCTCAAGGGGCTCCAGGAGCTCCAGACACTCCATGTCTGATCCTCCTGCAAGCACAGGATCTGCACAGGAAGTCCTGGGCACGGAGAGGACCCAGCACCGAGCCCTAATGCAGGGTCTGAGCCCCTCCAGCCCCTGGGCTCCCCCTTCCCCGCAGTCACCCAGCAGGTGTGTCCAGATGTTGCCCGTCTCGGTGTGTATCCGGAAGATGCTCCGGAAGCAGGCGCGGAAGGAGGGCATGGGGGGCCGGTGTCCATGCAGGAGGTAATCGTTGTCCTTGAGCCAGTCAGGCAGGACATCATATGGGATCACACGCCAGCGTCCTTCCCACACCTGCAGCACACCAGGGGAATCAGGGCAGCCCAGAGCCCCAAATCCACAGGGAACAGCCCAGCCCTGGGATGCTCCTTGGGATGAGGAAGTTTGGCTTCCTGACATCAGGTGCCCTGTGGGACCCTGTAAGCCACCCACTCACATCCTGCACTTTGGTCCCCATAAAACCCTCTGGGAATGATTCCCAGTCCCGCCAGAGAGTGATCTTATCCCCACCTCAGTTCCCACAAGGATTGACTCCCAGTTTCCCCCAGGAGGGAGTGGTTCCAGGATCCCCCAGGGAGTCAGGGGCAATTAATATCCTAAGCTTTAACCCTTCCACACCCACAGACCATTCCCTGTGGTGGGAATTCCCATTCAATCAGGGAAGCAGCACAGGAGCCACAATGACTGAGGGCACTGGCTGACATCCCGGCTGGGTGTCACACCCAGGCCTGAAGGAACACTGGGATTGCCCCCAGGTCCTCACCCACGGTAGCTGGGCCAACCCCCATCCTGGCCATCCCCTTTCCACACCGCTCCCTGGGGTGCTGATGGGAACAGCCCAGCAGAGCTGAAGCCAGCTATGGCCAGTGGAGCTTTGTCCGGACACATCCTGCCACCCCAAACCCTAGGACAGGGAAATCTGTTCCAAAATCAAGAACGGGGGATTGCCACAGGCTCCAGTACCTTGTACACGAACTCTTCCATCTTCTCCATGGCGTGGTGAGCCTGCAGGGGCAGGGTCAGTACCCGCACCACCTCCTCCTCCTCCTCGCAGGCTGCCGGGCACGGCGGGTCCTCGGCCTGCAGGAAGAGCCAAGAGGGAATCATTCCAGCCTCTGGGACAAGAATCATCCCTGCCCTTCTGAGAGCACCTGGGGCTTCATCCCTTCCAGGGGACAGGCAAGACCCGGCAGTCACCCTCGTTTATGCAACACGCTGCTGCCTGACCCATCCCGGGCGGGCTAATCCCAGATTTATCCTGTCGGAATGCAGGATTACACCAGGGATTTTCATCCCTAGCACCAAGGCTGGAACCGCCGCTCAGCCTAGCCGGGAGTCCCCAGCCGGCCCACCTGAGCTGGGAACGCTCTGGGTCCCACCACTGCTCCCAACCTCCTCAGCTGGGAAAGGGTTCGGGAAGGTGATTCCCTGCCCTGTGGAAATGCTGAAGCACTGGAAACACCCTGGGGACACGAAGCACAGACACAGCGATCCTGGTGACATCCCTGCGAAGGACTATCCCGGCTCTAAGCCTACTCGGCAGGAGCAGAGTTTGGGCCGGCCCTGAACACAGACCGGCCCGAGGAACGACACGGAGCCGTACTCCTCTAGCTATTAATGGGAACACGGGCAGATTCCCGGGTTATCCGCGGGGACGGAGAGAGGAGACTGAGCCAGGCTCCGGATCCCCTCCTGCCCGGGGGTCTCGGAGGGTCTCACGCTGGCCGCGCCGGTGGGTCCTTGGTCCCCCTTCTCCTCTAGGAGAGGCCCCAGCTCGGCGAGCTCCAGGTGCGCCCGTTCCCGCTCCCGCTCCCGGTCCCGGTCCCGGCCGGTGGCCGCCAGCCCACTGCCCGCCCCGGCGGGGGCCTTGCG
>WEIU01008330.1:22260-64593 GCA_013389925.1 Aegithalos caudatus
CTGGCCGTTGCTGGCTGCGATTGGTGGACCCGCCTTGCCGGGGAGCCGGCGGAAGGCGCTCTGGCCGCGCCGCGCAGCTTTGTGTCTGCGCGCTCGGCTGCCCCCTGCTGGCGCCTCCGGGGCCCCTCGGGGGGATAGAGCCCCTCGGGCCCCCGGGCCTGTGGTGACACTGACGCCGTCTTCAAGTTGAATTATCTGCCCCCAGGTTGAATTCTCTCGCCTTTTGCAAACATGACCGCCGTAATTCAACTTCTCCAACAGAAGATGCTTTAATGAAGAAAAGAACTTGTGTTTCAAGCATTGAGTAAAGTCACATCACCAAAATAAATATGCATTAGGCAGGCGAAGAATATGCTTTAGATAAGCAGGTTCATGTAAATTTTACTGTATTTAACCTTTTAACCCCTCGGTGTGCTTGGTTTGTGGAAACCTCCTCTTTACACCTAGTGCAGAATAAATAATGTTTCTTTTTTTAACGTGAGTCTGTGTTTAGAGAGCTCCTAAAGTCAGCAACAGGAGGCGACAAAGCCTGTCATCCATCCGTCCCAACAGCCAATAGCCCTTGCAGCCCCACCTGCCTGCCCACGGGTCCCACGTGTGGCCATTGAGGGCTTCCCCAAATGGCCACAGCAATAATCAGTGGCCGAGGTCACCCCCGGCCTGGTGGGGCGGCTCGTCTTTCCCTGCCCACAGGTTTAATTTCCTTGGCTGACAGGACCTGGAGACTCCACGCCGCCGGCAGCACAATGGTGGATCCTGTTCCCCATCAATCATTCATGGCCTTGCTGCTGGAAGGGATTTCTTGGGGGGCTGTTGGAGAGGGAAGGGGGGAGGGATTTTCTGACCTTCGTGGTGTTACATAGGTGCTGGCAGCACCAGGGAAGGTTGGAGGTTCCTGAGTTGCCCACTATCCCTGCAGGGTGAGTGGTGTGGGGGCTGAAGGGAACACAATATTTAGAGAGAACATGGGTTTGGAGGGGACATGGAATTTGTAGGAGACACAGGATTTGGTGGGGACACAAGGTCTGTAGGGGACATGGGTTTGGAGGGGACACAGGGTTTGGACAAGATACAGGACTGTGGACATGGAGTTTGAAGTGGAGGTGGTTGGGAGGAGAGATGGATTTGGAGAGGACACAGGTTTGGGACTTTTTGGGGTGTCATGGGAGATGGTGGGGATAGAAAATTATCTGGGAATTCTGGGATGCTGCATTCCCCCCACATTCTGCTGGAGCCATGGGGTCCAGGACAAGCCAAGGCTGGCTGTGGCCAGGGCTCTGCTCTCCCTTCCACAGGGACAAACACTGCTGTGTCCCCCCTCCCGGTGTCCCCATGGGTGTTTTGACCTGCGTGAAGTACCTGATGTTCATCTTCAACGTGCTGGTGTTTGTGAGTCCATCTGGGCCCCGTGGGGTGCAGGGGCAGAGGGAGCAACAACTCCAGCTGGCTCAGGAGTGGGTGACACCAGTCCCAGGGAGGGAACCAAGGGTTGAAGCACCCCACATCCACATGGGGTGACATTTCCATCTGACTCAGGGTGGGTGACACCCATTCCCAGGGAGGGGACCGAGCCTTGGACATCCCCTGAGCCCATGATCATCTCCTGAACTCTCTCTGCAGGCTGGGGGGACATGCCTGGCAGGCATGGGAGTCTGGGTGGCCATGGACCCAGCTGGTTTCCAGGACATCGTGGCCGCCAGGGCTGTGCTGAGTGCAGGTGCATGGCTGCTGCTGGCTGTGGGCATCGCCCTGTCCCTGCTGGGCTTCCTGGGCTGCTGTGGGGCCCTGCGCCGGAGTCGTCCTCTCCTACTGCTGGTGAGGGAGGAAAGATGGGTGGGAAGGGGCTGCAGGATGTGGGCAGGGGGCACTGGAAGCAGCAGTCATGGGCTGGAGGGTGGTGGGGGATGCAGGTGTTCCTGAAGGAGCCAGGAGCTGGTGTTCCTCATCCTCAGCATGTCCTGCTATCCACTCCCCACCATGTGAGTTTCAGTTTAGAGTCCAGAGGATTTATAAAACCTAGTAGGGTCAATTCTCTCTGAAGCCACTCACTTGTCCCACATGGCATTTCCAAGATGACCACACTGCTGGTGAGGGGCAGAAATGCCTATTTGAGCACCGAGACCCCCATTTCTTCAGCATCCCCAGTCCCTTGAAGAGAGTGCTTATTTTTAACCCCTGCCTTGCAGCCATAGTGGTCAGAGATGTGGCATCTGTCCCCAGGAGCTGCACACACATTCCTGGTCTTGGGGACACAGGGCACAGGGCACAGGCAGGGCTGGTGCAGAGGAGGGCAGGAATAATGTGAGCAAGCTGCCTGTGGGATCAGGCTGGTCTCTGACTCCTTCATCTACTGCCTTCCAGTTCTTCATCCTTGTCAGCCTTGTCTTCCTCATGCAGCTTGTTGGGGCCGTTCTCTTCCTGGTGCACTGGAAACAGGTACTGGCACCATCCCCACTGTTACCAGTCTCCCTCTGTCACACCATGGCCATGGCTCAGAATCCACCAGGTGACTGAGGCTGGTGTAGGGACACCCCCTCACCTCTCTCATCAGCACCACAACGCAAACCACAAAGCAGGGGCAGGGGGGGATCCACTGGGTGCCCAATTCTCCTCAAAAGGAGCTGGTGCTGAGCAGAGTGGAAGAGTAACAGTCCCAGCTCTGGCACCAATTCCACAGGTCCAGCCTGAGCACTTCCTGTCTGAGCTGCAGAGGAACTATGGTGGGGACGAGGGTGCTGAGGTCTTCTCCACAGCCTGGAACATCCTCATGGTCACGGTGAGTAGCGGGGGGGCTCGTGGGGACACACAGGACGCACCAAAGGTGACCATGGTGATGATGTTTCCCTTCTGTTCCAGTTCTCATGTTGTGGTGTTTTAGGACCCGAAGACTTTGGGAACGGCTCCCGTTTCCAGGAGCTGCACCCAGGGATGCCATGGCCACGGGCATGCTGTACCCGGGAAGGGCTTCTGCAGGTGGGAGAGCTCCTGGGCTGGGAGCAGTGCCAGGATAGAAGCCCTGGCTACATCCATGAGCAGGTATGGCACAACTCTGCTGTGTATGTGTCCCTGTCCCAGCCTCAGGCCTTCCCAGACTCATGGAGCAGAGCATAAGGGACAGAAGCCTGGGACATTGCCTGGCTGTGGTTCCACATCCCAGTGCCTCCCAAAGTTCTCAGCTCATCCTGCCCCACAGGGGACTCCCCACATCCCTCTGCAACCCAGTCCCCCCCTCTGGGCTCCCTGTGGCCATGGGGAACACAAGAGCCCCTTCCTCCTCTCTCTGCCCCAGGGCTGCTTCTCTACCTTCGGCAGGACTCTGCAGAGGTACATCTCCCTCCCTGGGACCTGCAGCTTAGCTGTGCTGGGCATTGAGGTAATGAGGGGGGCTGGGGACAGGGCAGGCAGTGTCCACTCTTTGTGGCAGGAGGGTTGCTCAGTTGGTGGGGAGAGCACAAAGGGGCTCAGGGTCTGTCTCGGGGTACAGAGCCTGCTCTCTGCTGCAGATGGGGCAGGTGAAGGAACAAGGGAGGGTTTGTTTTACTCCCCCGGGTCTCCTCACGCTGGTGTCCCTGTGCAGCACCAGGACATCTGGCCCAGGCCCCTTGAGGGGCACAGCGATGGCCCCAGGCCAGGGATCATCCAGCCCCTCTCTGCTTCCCACTGCAGCCGTGGGGCTGATCCTCTCCCACCTCCGTCATTCCAGATCTTTGCCATGTTCTTCGCCTTCTGCCTTTACTACAACTTCGACTGAGTGGGACAGGGACATGCCTGGGGCTTTGGGAGCAGCTGAGGACACAGCCTTTCCTCACCCAGCAGAGATCAGATCATCACTGAGCTTCATTGCTTCTCAGGCATTGGGAACCTTGCTGAGTCCTGTCTTTGCCTCGGAGTTGGGCCTGACTCACTTTTCTGGGAGCAGGGACAGGACATGGGTTAAATTCCCAGCAGGGAACCTGCAGAGCAAGAGGCTGAGCACCTGACTTGCTCCTGCTGTGATCTGCTGCCAGCCCTCATCTTTGGATCTGTGGATGCATCAAGAATTGTCGCCCTTAGTCCAGTCCTCTCGCACTCTTCACCCTGCATACCACATTGCTGACATCCTGCTCTTCCACATCCATCCTCCCATATCTCTGGGAATCCTTTGGGCTCTTCCTCACCTGCCATGAGCTGGTTCTTTTCACTGGCCACCTCCTGGAGTCACAGAGCCAAGACACCATCCAGGTTGTCCTAAATGGTCCAGCTGGAACTTAACAGAGTTGTAACATTTGAGTTTAATGACGACTCTTGAGGTTACATGGAAAACTAAGCCTTTCCTGGGAAACGATTCCCACCAGCTACTTCTGACCTGTCTGCTGCTCAGCTCCTGCTCTCAGTTGGTTGTGAAAATAGAAACCGAACTTGGTGCTGTTCCAATGTTTCTGAAAGTTGGTAATTGGAACCTGAAGAGGTGGTTCCTGTCTTCCTTTTTTCATGGTTTGATGCTAGCCAAATGCCAGGCACAAGTCATTTGCTTACCCTCTCCTGATACAGTTGGGCAGAGGATAAGGAAAAAAAAAAAACAAAGGGGTCATGAGTTAAGGACTGGGAGGAAAAAAACCACTAAGGGCAAAACAAGTTCAAATTTAGAGGTATAAAGTAAATTTATTATCAAGAGTCAGAAGAAGAGAATGAGAAGTAAAATAAGCTTTTTTTTTTCTCCAGCCCCTCCCTCTTTCACCCCAACAGAGCACAAAGACTGTATGGGAGTTTTGATTAGTTTGTCACTTGACATCTTCTGTTTGCTCAGGGAGTGAAGTCTTTTCTCTGCTATGCCATGAGGTCCCTCCCACAGGCAAACAGTCTTCCCAAAACTGCTGTGGTGTGGGTCACTCGTCCATGGGCACATACGCCTTTAAAGATAGGCTGCTCTAGTCTGGAAGCAAGGACCCTTCTTCTCTCTCTGGAAGCAGGGGCCCTCTCTCTCTATTCGGGTCTCTCACTGGATCACTGTTGCAGCGTGTGGCAGCAGTAACCATGGTGCCAGGGAGGTTCAGCTGCCGGCAGGGGAACAGACCAGACGGGCCTCCTTTTCTCCTCTTAAGCTCCCCGCCCCATCCCGGGGAGAGAGGCGACGGCCAAAGACTGAGAGCCCAGAGAGCCCAANACATAAGCCTTTAAAGATAGGCTGCTCTAGTCTGGAAGCAAGGACCCTTCTTCTCTCTCTGGAAGCAGGGGCCCTCTCTCTCTATTCGGGTCTCTCACTGGATCACTGTTGCAGCGTGTGGCAGCAGTAACCATGGTGCCAGGGAGGTTCAGCTGCCGGCAGGGGAACAGACCAGACGGGCCTCCTTTTCTCCTCTTAAGCTCCCCGCCCCGTCCCGGGGAGAGAGGCGATGGCCAAAGACTGAGAGCCCAGAGAGCCCAAGAGCCGAAGAGAGGGGAGCAGGCCCAGGGTCGTGGGTTGTGTCAGGTATTCAGGGGAGGAGTAACAANCCAAGAGCCGAAGAGAGGGGGGCAGGCCCAGGGTCGTGGGTTGTGTCAGGTATTCAGGGGAGGAGTAACAAAGACAGTAGGGTCAGATTTCAGCTCTCAAAATGGGAGGACTACCATAGATGATAGCTTTCTCTGGTATCCACCCACTCCAGTATGAGCCCCTTTCTCACAGGCTCTAAGTGAATTTCTGCATCCCCTGTGGACATCATGCAGGACAGTTTGTTTCAGCCACAGTCCTTACCATCTCTTGCAGAGGAATCTTGGCTCTGATGCTTGGAGCACCTCCTCCCCCACTGACCTTGGTGCTGCCATGTTTTCCCTCATGTTCTCACTCCCTCCTCTGCTCTGACTAGAAGGAAAACTACTGGTTGTAAGTACTCTTGCCAACAAGTCCCACTAATTCTTGCATGATCCTGCAGCATGGAGAAGTTGATCTCATCTAGGTTCCATGACAGGGAATCACTTGCCCTGTTCCCGTTGCAGGGGCAGCCAGGCAGGCAAGGCTTGCCACAGGCCACACCAGCCCAGCAGTGCCTCCCCACCTCAGGGGAAAACTTCCCCTGCACTGTTTTGATTTTCTCCTTAAATATGTCATCACAGAGGCGTTACTCTCTAATTGCGCCAGCAGCATGTCCTTCTTCAGAGCCATCAGAGATTGGCTCTGTCAGACATGGTGGAAGCTTCTAGCAGCTTTTCACAGAAGCTACTCACTGCTGTGGCCCTCTCCTGCTACCAAAACCAGGCTGTGCCACATCAACACACCTTTTCCTTCAAATATTCCAAAACCTCCACTCAACAAAATTGAAAAATAGATATAAATTAAAGCTTTATATTTTATTAATATAATGGAACATTTCACAATAAAAGAGTAACAGCCCAAGGAAACAGAAACCCAAAGCTGGCGCAGCCCTTTAAAGGCAGATTCTTTGCTAGTACTTGTGTGAGGAGAAGGGGACAGTGACAGGGGAAGAGAACAAAACCCCCTCAGGAATCTGGGCGGGATTTCTTCTCATTCCTACTGATGTTAACCCCTTTTCTTTTCTGCATGGTCGATTCACTGCTGGTGCTTGTTTCACTTTGGATGATTTTCTCCTCCAAAGGCTTGGAAGCCTGTGATGACCCAGGAAATAAAGAGCTGTGAATAATTTAATTTTACAGCCATTGGAATGCCCTGTATTCCACAAAATTCAGAGCTGACTGCACTCTGGCTCTTATGCAGTAAGCCTTTGTTATTTTGCTCTCGCTGCTGTGATTTTTAAGAAGGGGGATGACAGGAGAGCAAGATAATGACTGAGCAGAGCAGCAGAACACACACATGAGCTGGGTTGCTCCAGGGCTCTGTGTGTTGTCGCAGGGATGGCTTCACTCTGAGCCCTCCTGACAACCACAGTTAACTTGGAAATGCATTCAGAGCTGCAGCAGAGAGCATGGCTCCTGCAGGGAAGATATCCCTGTCCCAGAAAAGGTGTTTGTTACCAAATAAGGTGCAGGGAGGGAAGGCATGAGGACCAAAGGTAACTGATTTTTGGGCAGAGACTTTGATCTGCTTAAGTGTGATTTAATTTTTATGAGACTCATTGATGAGGTGACAGAGAGAAAAGGAGGCAGGAAGAAAGGAGGGATGATGGGAGGAAGACTGAACACCGCCAGGGAATAGGGAGACCCGTCAGTGAATGGATGAGCAGGTAGAGAACAGGCACAAGTGGGCATCAGGCACAGGAGGACAGGGAACAATGCTGAGAGAGAACAGGGCTGCAGGATTCCTAAGGGTTCATCAATCTGTCCCTCCTCCTCCTTGAGCAGCATGGCAGTTATTAGCGAATGAGCACATTTAATTGGAAGGAGAGAATGTAATGAGCTTAAAAAACATAATGAAATTAAATACAGATCCAAAACACAGAACAGGAGGGGAAGAAGGAAAGAACAAAGCAACTGTGAAAGGAGAACAGACAAAAGGACTGTAGACCAAGAGGGAGCTATACCAAGTGAGCAGAGCGTGGTCCTTACCTTCAGCTGCCCTGCATATTTCTCAGTCCACTCCCTGGCATTGAGCAGGAATAGCTGCTTGTTGTACTTGTACTCTGAGGACTTAATGGGAAGAGCAAGACAAAGATTTGATTGAATACATGTCACCAAGAAGCTGGGACCAAGTCTGGCTTTAGGACTCCTAAACCAGACTAAAACCACAACAAGCATGAAGTGCAAAATTCATTTAGTTTGCTTGAATAACTCCTGCTGCCATTTGAAAATAATGGTTTGAAGACAAGACCTTGACCATCTCTTCTGGCCTCAGCTGCCACAGGGAAGCCCAGGGATGCCCCAGCTGATGCAGGTCAGGCCATGCTCCTAGTGCGTCAATCCAGAGTGAGTGAAGTGGAAGTTGAGCCTAAATCCAGCCCCCCACTCCCTCCCCACCTGTGTCCATGGGCAGGAGAGGAAGAGGAGCTCACGTACGATATCGGCCATGAGAGGGTCATCAGGGTTGGGCTCTGCCATCAGCAGTTGGATAGAAGTCAGAAGGGTAGAGATGTTCAGGGAAGGCCTCCATGCACCCTGTAAGGAAACAGGAGGAGAGCAGCAGCTCAGAGAAAAAAACCAGCACACAGCAGCCTAGAGACACCACAGCGCTTCAAACCAGCCTGCTCACAGCTGCCTTGGGACATCCTAATTCCCCATGGAACATACCAGACCCACTATCAATACAAGGTTCCAAGGAAGCCCAACTGACAACCAGGGCAGTGGTCAGGGCTCCAAGGCTGCCAGAGCTCAAGAAGCATTTGGACAAAGTTCCCAGGCACACAGTGGGATTTTGGGCTTGTCCTGTGTAAATCCAGGTCCTGGCCCTGATGATCCTTGTGTGTCCCTTCCAACTCAGGAGTTTCCATGATTCTATGGGCTGTATCCTGCACATCTCTGCTGTTTTGGGGCAACTAATTTTCACACCTAATACCATTTGACTCCAATCTTTAAAGCCTTGGAAACTTATATGGAACAAAAAATATTGTTTTCTGGCTTCTAACAAAGGAGATGGCACTCAAAACTTCATTCCCTGCTCCCTGTAAATAAGTCAGGAGCACAGAGACATTCAATCAGGCTTTTACAAGAAGTAGATAAGGTTCATTATCCTGCCCAGGCTCACTTACCCACACCCAAGCACTGTCTTACCTTTGGGGGTAACTTTAGAACATCCAGGCAAATCCTTCCAGCAGAGTCAATGTTGGGATGGTAGATGGGGGTCAGGAAGCGAATCTTTGGCGGCTCAAAAGGGTACCTGAAGGGATAAGCATTAAGAAACAAAATTTATTGTTATATCTATAGGCCCAGTTGTTTTGCTATTTAAGCTATGGCATAATTTCCTCCTCCTAGCCTACATAACACCCTTCCCCACAAATCTTTGGAGGCAGTACTCCGCTTTTGCTGCTTCCAGCTGTGTCCAACTAACACTTCCCTGGATAGCCTTCTACAAGGGAACAACATAAGAAACATGGTATTGATGAACAAGCTCTTTGCAGAAAGCTTTGAGAGAGTATGATGAGGCAAAAATCTTATCATTGCACTTTTAGGTTTTTAATCGCACATCTTTGATGTTCAATGCAAAATAAGTGTATCAGCTACCAGAAAAATCGCTTTCCTTAAAACGAGTCTCAACTCCTTGTTAAGAGGATAAAGGAAAGATGTCAGCATCACATGTCAGCATTTACAGCAAATATCTTTCATCAGTTTACCCATATTTAAAGAAGGACTATATCAATTACTTAATGAGAGAATCAGTCTGGTTCGGGTTGGAAGGGGCCTTAAAGCAAATTTCTTTCACTCCACCCCCTTCCACTATCCAAGGCTGCTCCAAGCTCTGTCCAACCTGGCGTTGGACACTTCCAGGGATGGGGCAGCCACAGCCTCTCTGGGCAGCGTGGGCCAGGGCCTTTCCACCCCCACGGTAGAGAATTCCTTCTTGATCAATCTAGCTAGATCCTATTGCCCACTTACCTTTCTGGAACTATGATTTCCAGATTGAATATTCCTTTCTCATATGGTGTGTCCACACCTCCTAAAATTTCTTTAGGAGCAAGATGAAAATGCAAGAATTACATTCAAAATCAGAATTACAGAATGGTTTGGGTTAGAAGGGACCTTCGAGGTCATCTCATTGTCCAGCAGTCCCCATGTACCTCCCACAGTTAGAGAGCTGCTCAGGTGACAGAATCATAGAATGCTAAGGGTTGGGAGGGACCTTAAAGACCACTCAGTTCCAGGAATGCCTTCCATTATCCCAGGTTGCTCCAAGCCTCATCTAACCTGGACACTCCCAGGCATGGGCAGCTACAGCTTCTCTGAGCAACCTCTACCAGGGCCTTGCTATCCTCACAGGGGAGAATCCAGGAATAAAAAATGTCACCTTATTAAGACCAGTTCCACTCCCCAGCAATCAAAACTAAGGGCAGACCAGCCAAGGCACAGGCCAAATTATGTTTAAAGGAAACTAAAATCCAACACTTCTACATAGCCTATAAGGCCCAAAGCATGCAGACCTATCAGCAACCCCACCTTTGGGAACCCCCAAGGTACATACGTGCCCGCAGGTCATCGAGCTGCCCGTTCTGCCAGCAGGTGATGCCTGGAGGTGGCTCTGTAGCCAGGAGCGAGAGCTCCCTTGTCAGCCGTGATGCTCTCTGCATGGTGGTACAGCTCTGAGACCAAATTCTATTCCTGACAAACCTTAATTTTCAAAGATAGAACTTCAAAGTGAGGATTTTTTTGGCCAAGGACCTGGGTTTTGAGCTGTTATCTGATGTGATACCAGAGTCACAGAGAGGCTGAGCCAGTTCCTGGAGCTGTTCTTGCACCCAGCTAGAACACAGGCATGAAACCCTTAATAATCCATCCTATTCCCTCAGTCTCCAGATTACTCTAATAAATCCTGGGGTTTAACAAACCCTAATGAACTGGGAGGCCATGACCAGGCTCCAAACCCATTATGGGACTGTAACATCTGCCCTAGGACCACCTGTGTCCCTTCATGGTTAAGGTACCCACTGCCCTTCTGGGGCCACCCATCAGTCTCCCTTCATTCCCAAAGGCCCCATCTTCCTCTTCCTGTGCAGGGGGAAACCCAAAAGCTGCTTCAGGGATGGGCCACTCCCTGCCACAGCAATGCCCCTGACACTCCCAAAGCAGGGGTCTGCTCTGCCTCCACAGTCCCCATGGACAAGAATATGGGGACACCCACCAGTCCACCCCAAGAGGAACCCGGCTTGATAATCCATCAAAGCCCTAACCACTCACCCTGAGGATGGCAGACACCCCTCTAGACCTAATTGCCCCCTCCAAGGATTATCTTTCCCTCAGGCACCATTAACACCACACAGACTCCCCGGCCCGAGTACCCCTCAGTTTCACTGCACCCCTAGCCTGATTATCTCCACTGAAGAAGCGTTTACACCCTCCTCCATCAGCCCAACTACTTACCCCTCAGTCTAATTACCCCCGCACACGGACAAGAGCTACGCCCCGCTTCCCATGGGAACAGCCACCCATAGCCTCACCGCTACAAGAGCCCCCACACAATCCCTTCAGAATAGCCTCTACCCTCTCTGCTTATTAATTACCTCCTCGCTCTAACTAATCAACGCTCCCCCCGCATAAATGACCAAACCCCAGGCTCCCGCCGCCCAGACCCGTGAGGCGGCGCGCGGCGGGGGCCGGACTTCCGCTGTCACCGGGCAACGGGCGGACGCCTGGCGAACAACCCNCCCCGCCCCCTCAATTGAATTGGGGCGCTGCCATTGGGTGAGCGCTGCGGGCGGGAACGCAACCCCGCCCCTCTAAAAATGAGCGGGGGGGGCGTGGCCTGAGGTTGAGGTGGGGAGGCGGGATTGTGGCCAGGGGCGCTCTGGGTCGTTCTGAGTTCCCCGGCTCCCTGTGGGATCCCTCGCTCCTGGATGTTCCAGCCCTGGGACGCTCCCACCCTGAACCGCGTTAAACCGCCGCGGACTGCGGGCGGACTGCGGGCAAGGCCCCGCTGGGAGCCGTCCTTACATAACCCACCCGTCCCGGTCAGCGTTGTGTAACCGCCCCCGTGGGGCGAGGAATCGGCGCCGCGCCCGCCGCCACCACAGGCCGTGGGGAAGGAGGTAAAGGCGGGTCAGGGAGGCCCCCAGGGAGGAGGTGGGAGGCCAGGCTGGCCCGTTCGCCCCCAGCTGCTGCGGGGCTGGCGCAGGGGCCGCCCTCCCCCGTTCCCTGCTCGCCACTAACCCGCTCGTCTGAGGGGCCCGGGCAGGGGCTCCTGGAGCCTCAGCCCGTCTCCCTCACCTTCCTTCCGCCATGTCCCCCATGGGGAGAGACTCTCGGGGGTGGTTCTCGACCCGCTGCAGGAGAAGACTCAATCAAGCCCCTACTTGGATGGGCTTGGGACTTCCTTCTCTGACTCAATATGCCATTTTATTGCATCAAAGCTGTATCCAGTACTGTATTTATCACCTAAAGTATTCAAGCAGGGGGAAGAATCTGGAGGTTGGAATCAACAGTTGCATCAGGTCTGGCTCAGTATGGAGGATGGGATTATGGAACCAGATTTATGCAAAAAATTTAATTCTTCGATCCCAATTAATAATTGTTCTCAAGCCTGTCAAATCAGGATAACATTAAAAAACTTAATGGTGATAATTATTCCACTTCCCAAGCCCAGACTGTGATTTCAGAGAGTAGGTGTGAGGCTGCTCTCTTGAGGTGTCTGACACCTGTGTCTGTCTGTTTCATTGTTGCTTTTGAAGAAGCCAGGATATAGTCAAGGAGCATCTGAAAATGGAGACTGCCTCACAGAAGAAAACTGTTAAAAATTTCTCTTCCCAGTTCCTAGGCCTTGGTCTGTCCCTGGACAGACAGAGTTCTGCCAGCTCCAAGGGCCAGTGGGACCAGAGAGGAGCTGCCTGCAATCCTCCTCTCTTGGGAGTTAACACAAAAGCTTGGGTGGCTTAGGCTGTCTTTAATACAGAATCCACCTCAGTGCAGGTATTCATGGTATTTGGGTGTGTTTAAACCTGGGCAACTCCTTTCTGGATGCCTGTAGGAACAGGAGGAGCACAATGGGTTTTGGATAGCACTGCTGACAGCCCTTGCATCCCTCCAGCACATTCCTGCCTGTGGAGAGAAATGCTCAGCAGCAGGACGGCTGCCATCAGTGATTGTGTGACTTCTTCTTTTGGGGGTTATGTGTTATAAAGACCCTGGAGTGTCAGCTGTGCAACCCTCAAGGTAAGGCCTGGTTTTCCCTGTTTTCTGTTTTGGTGTACCTGTCCCAAAGTGCAGGGATGAATCCAATGTGAGGTGTATTTTCTGCCTGCCTGGTTGATTTTTGGGGAACAGATGTGATCTGGATGTGGCAGGGAGTCTGCCCAGCCTTGCTGGGTGAAGGGACTTGAGTCACTGATTCATGGAGGGGTGGAAAAGTAACAGTGGATAAATCCCAACATGATGACAGCACCTGCTCTGCCTTATCTAGCACCCCAAAGCATCTTTCCTCTCCATGTGACATGACAGGAGTGTCCGAGAGCACAGTTCCTTTCTGGCACTACCCATGGCCTGCAAAAGTGATCCTCCTCCCCATTCCTTTCCCACTCAGTAGGGGATCCCAGCTCCTTACCCAGCTTTGACACCTCTTTGGCTCTAGGCTCCCTCCCTCTCCAGTGAGCTTCCTCCCCTGGTTCTCCCAGCTTCTTTTAATAAAATCCTTGCCCCTCAGCTCTAATTCCCCCAATCCCTTTTAGTGGGATCCCCAGAGCTGCCCATGACCCTACAGCCCACTCAGGCCCTGGCCTAGGGCCTGCCTGCCCTGTGCCCAGTCCCTGTTGTGGTGTGATCCTGCTCCCCACTGCTCCTGCAGGGATGCCATCACTGGAAGGGTTGGGATGAGATGGGTCCCTGCCTGGGGACATACCTTGGGGCCATCCCATGGGCTGTGTGGGGTGCTGGGCTCAGAGCAATCCTAGGTGTGTGAGACCAAGGGGCACAGGGTGAGTGTGATCCCACAAACATCATGGGGCTGCAGGGCCCTGAATTTGGGGTGACCCTGCAGACCATGTGGGGCCACCGGGCTGGGGACAGCCCCAAAAACTGTGGGGGCCTTGGAGCCCCTGACTGAGCCTAGCTGGTGCCTCTGACTCAGTGAGGCTAGCTGGTGCATAGACTGCAGGAGACTCTTCCAGCACACTTTGCATGGTTTATTACCTAAAAATGCCAGCTGGGTGCTCCCCTGAGCAGCAGGAGTCACCTTGTTTTTCCAGTTCTCCCAGGAAGTGGGTGCAGGGCGCTGCCAGCACCCCGCACAGCCCCGTCCTGTGTTGGGCTGCACCCCATACTCGTGAGTTTGGGGCCTTACTGGGGGGTTGTAACAAAGTGGGTCTGTCTGAGTGCTGCTGGTGCATGTGTTTGAGAACAGAGCAAATCAGATTTATGGAAGAGCTGCTGAATGTGGGTTGAGCAGGAACAAGGGCCGAGTCGCCTGGTGCAGCCATTGGTGAGGGGGTGAGTGGAGCTGTTTGGCTGGAAGAGCTGAGCTGTATCAGGGATTGGTTGGTTGTTGGGTTCTTTGCTAATCCCTAATCTCTTAATTCTCTGGGGATAAGGCTTGAAATTAGCACCAGGTGGGGAGCCACCTGGGAGGTGGGTGTTGAGCTTTCCCAATTTTACATGGGAAAGTGAGTTTAGGAGGTGCTGCTGGACTCAGTGCAGACACGAGGTGGCAGCTGGGCTCTTCCTTTGCTTCTCAGCATCTGCTGAGTCCATTGTCCTGAAGTCCTGGACAGGGCAGCCAGAGCTTGGGAGTTGCTTCCCGAACTGTACCCTGAGCCACTTCAGCCTAAGACCCAAGGTCAGCACTCCTGCCAACCCTCTAAAACTCAGCTGAAGTGGTTCAAAGGGGAATAAATGTATGAATCAAGAGTAGCTTTGTGTCATTATTACACCCAGCTCTGCTCTGGAGTCAGGCTGGGAGAGCTGGGGATGTCCAGCCTAGAGGAGAAAAGGGAAGACCTCAGAGCCCCTTCCAGTGCCTAAAGGGGTTCCAAGAGAGCAAAGAGGGACTTTGGACAAGGAGGAATGGCTTCAAACTGCTGGAGGCCAGGGTAAGATGGGATATTGTAAGAAACTGTTCCCTGTGAGGGTGGTGAGGCCCTGGCCCAAGTTGCCCAGTGAATCTGTGACTGCCCCATCCCTGGAAGTGTCCAAGGCCACGTTGGCCAGGGCTTGGAGCAACCTGGGATTAGTGGAAGGCAGTCCTTCTAAACTGCCATGGGGCAGGAGGTGGAACTGGATGGGCTTTAATGCCCCAACCCAAACCAGCCTGGGATTCTGTGAAACCCATAAATTTAGATGTCTCCTACTAAAATTGCCTGACAGAGGGAGTATTGTACCAGGTCTGTGATTAGCTGATTTCTCCTCTGGACCACTTTGAAATCAGCTGATGAGTTCCAGAGGGTTTGCTGACAGCCACATCTGTGGGGTTAAAAAGTGTTTGACTACTAAATGGAGCTCTGGCAGCTCCACCTGTTTTGATTTATTCTTCTGGTGAGGGTTATTGGGATGCAATTTCATTGAGGGATTTAATTTAAGGATTTGAATGACTCGTTTGGGGCAGACACCATTCTCTGTGGAGCTGGGTGGTGGTACTGCTGCTGAATGGTGGGGCCAGAGAAGAAGTTTGGTCTTGTTCCTGCATTTCTCTCGCATTTAAACTTATCACACAAGAAGTTTATGGTAAAAACCGCAGAGGACTTTTTTTGGGCTCTCTTTGTAATTGTTAATTGACCTTGTTCTTTATAGGGATTTGGTATCCTGAAAGCCAAGGGTTCCCTTCCTCCTGTAGCTAGGATGCTGCATCGCACCATTCACCTTTTCCGGAAGGAGCTCCGGCTCCATGACAACCCAGTGCTGCTGGCTGCCCTTGAGTCCTCAGAGGCCCTGTACCCCGTGTACATCCTGGACAAAGCATTCCTGACCTCCTCCATGCACATCGGGGCCCTGCGCTGGCACTTCCTACTCCAGTCTCTTGAGGATCTCCACAAAAACTTGGGCCAGCTGGGCTCCTGCTTGCTGGTTATTCAAGGGGAGTATGAGACCGTTCTTAGGGATCACATCCAGAAGTGGAATATCACGCAGGTGACGCTGGATGCAGAGATGGAGCCCTTTTACAAGGAGATGGAGGCCAACATCCAGCGCCTGGGGGCAGAGCTGGGCTTTGAGGTGCTCTCCCTGGTGGGCCACAGCCTGTACAATACCGAGCGGTACGTGACTGCCCCGAGCACGCAAGTGTTTCCAGGGAGGTCATTTTAGAAGAGAAAAGGCCAAGTGTGGGCCTGATATTTCTGAGCCTGAAAGGTTTTCAGCCTGTCAGTGGCTGATTTTTCTTCCCAAGGGAAGATTTCTTGGGAGAATTTTCTTTCAAGGACAATTTCTGTAAATAACTCAGAACATTTCTAAGTAAACAATATTTTTCTCATAACAATCCCTCTTCCAGGTGTTGTTCCTGTTGCTTAACCAATGGAGAGAGGTGTCAATTCTATGGACCAATAATGTGCCTTTTTAGCACAGCATGTTATAAAAAGGCAGAATGAACTGTAAATAAAGCCTTCTGATGTTCTTCTGCTTTAAAAAAAAACAAACAACAAAAAAAACCCCAAAATAAAAAACCACCCAAAGCAACAAAACCCAAAACCAACAAACCCCAACAACTTCTCCAGTAGTGTAATGGCTAGCATTGCTGCCTTCTAAGCTGTTGACCCAGGTTCAATTCCCACTCTGGTAAAAACTAGAAAGATGGTCAAACAACACTTGGAAGAAGTTATTACGAGAAAAATATTGTTTACTTAGAAATGTTATGAGTTGTTTACAGAAATTGTCCTTGAAAGAAAATTCTCCCAAGAAATCTTCCCTTGGCAAGAAAAATCAGCCACTGACAGGCTGAAGGCCTTCAGACTCAGACATATCAGGCCCACACAAGTGTCTTGGCTTTTCCTTTGGAGAAAATTGGACTGTCTGAGGTGAACTTGGTGTTGTTTGCTGGAGAAACTTTGTGTGTTGCTCTCTTGGTAGGAACACAAGAGTTTTTGCACATGTTTTAGGATTTCAGCCTAAAGAGCTGGTTAGCGTCTTCCTTTTGGGCAGTTTAATTCATGTAAAAACTTACTCTTAAACAGAGTGGAAGAAGTTCTCTAACACATTTAGTAGGACTTGTAAAAGTTCTATTAAATATGGTAAAGCATTTTTGGTGTCAGATTTTTAAAAAATCTTTCAAATCAACTTTCACTGGTGTCTGAATACACTTGGATTCAAGCTGTTACTCAGTGCTGAATGACTGAAGATACTGAAATTACTAAGAAGGAGAACAGTAATAATTAAACCAGCCCTAACACTCCAATTGTGCAAAACCCCTAAATTATGTAAATGAATGGATGTGTGTAACTTGCTGTCTTGAATTCAAGCTGTTTGCACAGGTGATTGCTCAAGAGGACAGTTATTTCCTGCCCTGAACCTGTTTTTTTGTGACACCAGAGGCATCCCACACCCTGTCCTGTGTGTCCTGGCTGTGTGTGGCTGTGCAGGTGAAGCCATGGCTGGAATTCTGATCCCAGTTTTGTTGTCTTAGGTCCTGAGAAACTGTTCTTGGGATAGATGTACATTCACCCAGGAGAGTTTTACTTGTAAAATCTGTAATTTCCACATTCACTTGCACTAATGGAGTTATGTCACCTTTCTGTCCACTAGCAGTTCTAGCTTCTTCCTTGGCTTCTGTTGTGTGAAAAGAGATCTTGTGGGGTTTTTTTAAGGATTTTGGATCTAAATGGTGGGAGTCCTCCATTAACTTACAAGAGGTTCCTTCACATTCTGTCTCTGCTTGGTGACCCTGAGGTGCCTGTCCGGAATCTCACAGCTGAAGACTTCCAGTAAGTACCAGCCAGTGGGTGGGAATTGCTGGTCCTCTTTCTCTGCCCAAAAGAAGAGCCAGGGCCAAATGATAATGAGATGTTTTAGAGGTTTTCTTGTTTTATTTCTGTGCATGGATGGTTATTGATTCTCTATACAAGGGATGTGACTCTTGTTGGGAGGGCAGAGCAGATGGTGGAATGGTCTGATACTCATCTTTTTTGATATCTGTGCAGGAGATTTCCCACCATGTGGGACACCTCACAAAATAATGTTTGGATTCAATGATTTAAAGGTCTTTTCCAACCTTCCAACGTTTCTGATTAAGAGACTGCCCATAAACCCAATCCTGCTGATTGTTCAGCCACACAAAGACAAAGCAAACCTGATTAGGAAAAGTGAGAAGCTGCTAATGATTTATTTTGCACTTATATCAGCTCACTCTTCCTTTATACAAAAATCAAATTGCTGCTGGAAAAGAAACCCAAAAGCTGAGAGTTGCAAGCTCAGGGCACCTGATCAGGTGTGAGATCTGGACATCTGCTGGTGCCCAGCTCTTCCTGGCTCCACAGAAATGTCTTCCACCAGCAGGAAAATCAGCCAGAAACACTGCATGGACCAGGCTGGCCCAGGGAAGGTGTCACCTACCGGGGGGGAGGTGTCACCTACCGGGGGGGGAGGCTGCATTTCATGAGCCCTCAGGTCTGAGCTGATGCAGGGGAGATTTAATGGCAAATCAGAACAAAATCTGGTAATCCCAGTGAATATATCCAGGCTCTTCAGTCTCTGGATGCTTCCAGCACTTGGAAATTTGTTTTCTTTCAAAATCTCATATTGGAATTGCTGACTAACACACATTTAACACTGAACAAATCAGCTTTTATGATTCCATAAAAGCTTCCTTAAGCTTTTACAAGGCACCTTGAGAAAAGCTTTTAAGAGATGTCAAACTCCTACAGAGGAAAGCCTGGGGAATTTACTCAAAGGCATGCTCTATATTCCTCTCAAGATTTTGGACAGGAATTGGATGAACCACTATAGTTTTTTTACACAGGAAGTTCAGTGGAAAATCCTACTGTTCCCTCCTGGCTTTAAATCTCTCATCCTCTCTGCTATATGGGAAAGAGGGACTGAGCTGATGTCTCCCAGGACTTGAGAAGAAGCTCAGAGTCGAGGATGTCTTGTGTTTAGCTCTGCATGAGGAGAGATCAGTGATCCAAAGGGAGGTAAGACTGGGGCAGGAGAGAGCTGGAATGGGACTGCAGGGATTCGATGTCAGGTGCCTCCTGCATGACCTCAGCTCAGTGCCACCAAACCAGGCTTGGAGCTTCCCATCTTGGGGGAGTCCTGTTAATTCCTGAATGTTGTCCTCAGACAGTCTGATGACAAGACTCATGTAAGTAATGGGATATATAAATCCCTATTTTTTTAAGCACTTTTTCCCCCCCTTTTCTTGCCTGACTTGTTTGTTTGCACTTTTAAAATTAATGCTGATGAGAGATAAGTGGTTCACATGCCTCCCAGCAGGCCTGAGCTATATCAGTGCTCTGAGAGTTGTGACTTTGTAGGTGTCTGCAGCAGAGCTCAGGTTTGTCCAGGTAAGTACAAAGATCTGTTGATGTCTGAGTTCATTCATGGGTTGTGAGAAATCTCTGTGCCACCAGAGATTTCTTGGGCCTCTTCATCTGTGTTTTACAGGGGGGAAGAAAAACCAAACTGATGCTCTTCCAGCCATGTGGAGGGCAGAGGCCTTGGGAAGCCTCAGCAGCTGAGGAGATGGGGGGGGGGGGCTGTGTGGTGTGGGCTTGGGGAGCCCCCACCATGGTTAAGGGTTGCCCAGGAAGCTGATCTGCCTCCTTCCCTATTAAACTAAAAGAGATAAAGTTGGGATTAGATGTTGGGATGAAATTCTTCCCTGTGAGGGTAGAGAGGACCTGGCACAGGTTGTCCAGAGAAGCTGTGGCTTCCCCATGCCTGGAAGTGTCCAAGGCCAGGCTGACCAGGGCTTGGAGCAGCCTGGTAGTGGAAGGTGTCCCTGCCCATGGCAGAGGGTGGAGTGAAATTGGCTTTAAGGTCTGTTCCAACCCAAACCAGCCTGGGATTCTGTGAAACCTCTCCAGAGTGACTTCTCCTCAGGGGCACAGGAGCTGGAGCAGCCCTTGGAGGCAGCACCATAACTGGGTTTAGGGTCTGCAGAGGCTTTTAGTTCCCTCCTAGGGAGGGATGTGACAGCTGGAAGCAACTGGAGAGGAGCTGCCTCTAAACCTTGTGTAGGGCATGGGAACTAAAAAGGGTCTGAGCTGTGGGTTTATCTGACTGCTCTGAGCACTGTTACTTGGTAGGACTGTTCCTCTTCCCCCAGTTCAGGATAGAATTCCCTGGGGCAATTCTAGGATGAACTCTTCTCCCCGAGGAGAGTACAGCCTGGGATTTCTTGCTGTGCTTTCATTCCCTGTGCTCTGGTTGGACTGTGATAGATAGAGGAGGCTTGCTGTGTGCCATGGACAGAGGCTGCCTCCTTCTCCTGGCTCCTGTTGCTCCTCTCAAACAGTTTTCTCTCTCACCTCAGGAGATGTAGGGCCCCTGACCCAGGCTTGGCTGAGTGTTACAGAGTGCCACTTCCTGTGGATTTGGAGATTTCCCCAGAGAGCCTTTCCCCGTGGAGAGGAGGGGAGACTGAGGGGCTGCAGCGCCTGGAGCAACACTTAACTGACCAGGTGAGCCCTGATGGAACACGGGCGGTGGTGCCTCGAGGTGAGGTCAGTATCTAGCTTGCCTTGGATAAGGGTGGCAGCTTGGGCTCGGGTTTTGTTCTTGATTTCTGGGAAGCGGGAGTGTTTTCCAGGCACGATACCAAACAAGCCCCTGTGAGGGTGAAGCCACTTCCCAGAGCTTTCATCTGTTTATTACTGGATATGTGTTGTCTTGTGCTGCCTGAACCTAAATTTCTGTTTTTGTTTCAGGGCTGGGTGACAAGTTTTACTAAACCAAGGACAATCCCAAACTCACTGCTTCCAAGCACCACAGGCCTGAGCCCATATTTCAGTATGGGCTGTCTGTCAGTTCGGACATTTTTTTATAGGTTGTCAAACATTTATGCTCAGGTAAGAAAATAATTGGTCCTGAATAGGCAAATCCAGAACTGTCAGATGTGTGGCATGGGAGGCAGGATTTAACACTCAGATTGTCTTGGTAGAGTCCTGGTGTATCGAAAAATACTGCTTTGTAAATGTCTTCTCACAGTGTCCAATGATATCTGTGGAGTGGCTTCATGTTGTGTGAAACACCTGTGAATGTCTGCAGCTCATCCCAATTAAGTTTTAGAAACAGGATATTCATATTTTCATCAGGAACTATAGTGACAGGACAAGGGAGAATGGCTTCAAACTGAAAGAGAGCGGGTTGGGATTAGATGTTGGGAAGAAATTCTTCCCTGTGAGGATGGGGAGGCCTTGGCACAGGGTGCCCAGAGAAGCTGTGGCTGTCTCATGCCTGGAAATGTCCAAGGCCAGGTTGGACAGGGCTTGGAGTAACCTGGGCTAGTGGAAGGCGTCCCTGCCCCTGGCAGAGGGTGGCATAAAATGGGCTTTAATGTCCCTTCCAACCCAAATCATGGTTCTATGAATAGGGAGCAGTCAGGCCCAGGATCAGCACGGAAGCCCAGGAAAACCTTCCTAAAATTCAATGATTTTGTTTGCTTGATGGTTAAGGGAAGTTTTTGATTGGTTTATGCAGTTCTGTTTCCAGAAATCAACTGGTTTTGTCTTAGACAAGTTTTAATTGTAGCGTAAACCAAAACCACTTTCTGAAATCTTGTTTGATTCTTAAGAAAAAGTGAGCTTGAAACCAACCCAAGAAAACCAAGGTCCTCCTTTACCTCTATCTAATGATTATTTTTTGAGACATGGCTGAGCCACCTGAATTCACTTAACATGTTAATAAACACATGCTTATTGTAAGAAATCCCAGTGTGAACCTGTTTTGGAAGGTAGATGGAGAACGTTTGATGTAGCACTGAGATCTGGCAGTTTGGCTTTGCTTTGGGCCAGACAGCGTTGCCTCAGATCTTTGATTTCCTTGACTTGAACACTAAAGTGCCTTGAAACAGTATTGTAGTCAGATTAATCTTTATTTTATAGACCTAACAGTCACAAAATGGGTGAGACTGCAATGATACATATGAACTGAAGCTGTCACCTTATGTCTTTTGCAGGCAAAGCACCACTCTCTGCCACCAGTGTCGCTCCAAGGGCAGCTGTTGTGGAGGGAATTTTTCTATACAGTAGCATCAGCAACCCCCAACTTCACCCAGATGGCTGGGAACCCCATCTGCCTCCAGATCTGCTGGTACAAGGATGCAGAGAGGCTCCACAAATGGAAAACGGTAATGAGGTGCATTGGAGCTGCACTGGAGCTTGGAGCTTTCCTCTTCCTTTGATCAATCCCTGCTGGTGGTTTGAGGGGGTCTTGCAGTGGTGTGACAGGCTGTGAGAGCTGGGAGTGTTCAGCCTGGAGGAGAGAAGGCTCTGACGAGACTTTAGACTCTTCCAATGCCTAAAGGGACTCCAGGAGAGCTGGAGAGGGACTTTGGAAAATGGATGGAGTCACAGGATAAGGGGGAATGGCTTCCAGCTGACAGAGGGCAGGGTAGATGGGATGTTGGGACAGAATTCTTCCCTGTGAAGGTGGGGAGGCCCAGGGAAGCTGTGACTGCCCCATCCCTGGAAGGGTCCAAGGCCAGATTGGCCAAGGCTTGGAGCAACCTGGGACAGTGGAAGGTGTCCCTGCCCATGACAGGGGCTGGAATGGGCTTTAATGTCCTTTCCCACCCAAACTATCTGTGAAAGCAGTGTATGAGGGGAGAGCTGATGTTCCTGTTGTGCTGCAGGCACAGACAGGGTTCCCGTGGATCGATGCCATCATGACCCAGCTGCGGCAGGAAGGCTGGATCCATCACCTGGCTCGGCATGCTGTCGCCTGCTTCCTGACAAGGGGACACCTTTGGATCAGCTGGGAAGAGGGAATGAAGGTTCACTGCTGGCTTTTATTTTCCTCTCTTCTGCCAGGCCCTGAGAAACTCTGCACAGCAAGAGTCTAGCAGTAGAAGGTTCTGTAGAGCAGGGTTTAGTCCTGCCCCTTCCTGTGGATCTCAGGGTTTATGTTTGTCACTCAGTGTAGTGGTGAGAGGTCATTCCCTTCCCCAAATCCTCGTGATTTTTGGATAATGAGAATACTGGTGGAGACATGCTCAATCTGTAGCAGGTCCAAAACCCAGAGTTTCTGGATTACTCTGTCTTCCTTCTGTCTGTGGAGAGGATTCCAGGTGTGCCTATGAGGAAGCAGCCCAGGCACCACAGTGCTATGCTTCCCAGCAGCAACCCCCACCCTTCACCTCCCAGCCTGGTTTTGTCTAGTTTTTCCAATGTAGCCATTTCAGGAGTGTTTCTCTCTCTCTTCCCATCCCTGATGTGCAGGTGTTTGAAGAGCTGCTTTTGGATGCTGACTACAGCATCAATGCTGGGAACTGGATGTGGCTGTCAGCCAGTGCCTTCTTCCACCAGTACACACGGATCTTCTGCCCTGTCCACTTTGGGAAACGCACAGACCCCCAGGGCAACTACATCAGGTCAGGGGACACCCCATTCCACCATCTCCCTGAAAGCTTCCCAAGCTCCTCTGACAGCAGGAGCTGATGAACTGGATCAGTTTGAAACACACACACCTGTTAAACAGGGCTCATAGCAATGATTTTATTGAACACATGAGGAAACTGAAGCATGGAGAAGCAGAGAGATAGCTGTTTTTTGTTTTTTGTGGAGAGTTAATCAGAACTTTTCCACAGATTGCAATATCAATATTAACATGGCACAGGTTGGTTTACACTTCTCTGAATATATGAATATTTGCCTGCAGGATTATAAACCCCCGTATTATCCCTGTTTTGTAGGAAATACTTGCCTGTACTAAAGAATTTTCCCTCCAAGTACATTTATGAGCCCTGGACAGCATCTGAAGAGGAGCAGAAGCAAGCAGGATGTATCATAGGTAATTAATTCACATTCCTTGCTAAGGATTGCTGCTAACTATCCAAAGTAAATGTATATGAGATGGAAGCATCACACTTACAACATTATCTTCTGAAAATGGATGAATCCAACAGCCTTCCTTCTGTTCATTCTCCATTAACTTTTTTTTTTTTAATTGGAGTCTCATTTCACAGTACATATTTTTGCCTCAACTTTATTCCAAAACTCTTGGATCACTCCACGCTTTTGCCTTTGAATTTATCCATCTTGGCTGCTTGGCTGCTTTAAATAGTATCAGAACATCTTGTGCTTTAACTCCTGCCTTAACACATCTTTGAAGGTTCTTATGTCAAAGTGGGAGGTCTTCTCTTTGATGGAGAGGATTAGGCACTTCCATTTAAGAAAAGCTGGAAGTATTTCAAATCCAGGGAAAATGTCCTTGCTGAGTATGGTAAAGGCTCTGTCTCCACGTTGCCCAGGTCAGGATTACCCCTTCCCCATGGTGAACCACAAGGAAGCCAGTGACCACAACCTGCAGTTGATGAAACAGGTCAGAGAGGAGCAGCACAGAACAGCCCAGCTCACAAGAGGTGAGAGAGAGGTGCTGCAGCACCCACGTTCCCTGTGCTGTGACACACAGACTGCCCCAGGAACCCAGGGCTCTCGGACTTGGCTTTGGGTGCTTTTCCAGGATGCTTTTCCTCTTTGGATACCAACATCATGCGCAGCTCTTCTGTTTACTGTTAAAACGGTGTCCCAAGTGCAAGAACAAGAGTGTGAGCCTTTTCTTCCTTCCCTCTTTCCTTGGAGCAGCCTATTGCCTGCTGCAGAAATGCCTTCCCAAAACCAGATCTTCTCCACCTGCCCTGACCCCCCAGCCCCAGGCTGGCTGGGTGTGCCTACAAGGTGCAGAAATCTCTGCAGCTCTGCCCATGCCCCTTGTAAACAAGAACATTCTTGTTTGTCCTTGATACCATGATCTGCCCTATGCCATAGCAATGACTGAGATTTTCATTGAGCACAAAGCTCTGGAGAGGTGAGTTGTTCCAAGAAATTTATCTTCTGGCATGGTTTTCTGCATTACTTAACCCTATGGATAACAAAAAGGTAGTTACCAGGTAAGGCTAGAACACTCAAACTCTGCTGACCCTGAAGTAATTAAGTAGGTCACACAGATGTGTCACTTACAGCACCTGTGCTCTTAAAATTGAAATCCCAGGGCCTCTGCTGAGCTCAGAGGAATCCTTCAGAGTAAAACATGGAATCTCAGCCTGGTTTGGCTGGGAAGGGACATTAAAGCTCGTCTCATTCCACCCCCTGCCATGGGCAAGAACACCTTCCACTATCCCAGGTTGCTCCAAGCCCTGCCCAACCTGGTCTTGGACACTTCCAGGGATGGGGGCAGCCACAGCTTCTCTGGGCACCCTGTGCCAGGGCCTCATCTCCCTCACAGGGAAAAATTTTGTCCCAATATCCCACCTAACTCTGTTGTCTGGCAATGGGAAGCCATTCCCCCTTATCCTGTCCCTCCAGGCTTTTGTCCCACATCCTTCTCCAGCTCTCCTGGAGTCCCTTTAGGCACTTTAGGTCTCTAAGGTCTCCTCAGATCCTTCTCTTCTCCAGGCTGAACATTTCCAGCTCTCCCAGCATGGCTCCATAATGGAATTTAAGTGACAAAATACCTTTTCATTTAACACTGAGCCACAGCATTCTCTCTGTATTATAGAAACCCAACATGCAACAGCTGAGGGGAGCCTTAACTATTCCTTCCTTCCTTGCTCTGATGTGAGGGTATTAATTGTTCCAAACCCTGGAATGGATTAATGTGTCCAGGAGGTCACACACTGGAATAGTACAAATATAACCACTGTATGCTGGTAGTTCTTCCAACAACCCTGTGGTACCAGGGACTAAATGTTTGGAGTGCTGCTGGAGATAGGTAGAGCCAAAATTTTGAGAGTCCCTGACTCCAAGCATTATCCCAACACCCATCTCAGTATGAAAACCAGCTCATTCAGGTGAGCAGATGTTGGAATAGAGTAAGGGCTAAGGAGTTGGATGACACTTGGAGCAATCTGGAAGGTGTCCCTGCTCATGGCATGAGGTGCAATGAAATAAGTTTTAAGGCCCCTTCCAACCCAATCCATCCTGGGATTCCATGATTCTTGTTGTCTATGAACAGAAGTATTTTCTGATACTTTGTATCTTCACCTTACTGAAGTCAGAGAAGACTTTGCAAACTTTAATCCTTCCTTATTTTTCTCTGTAGATGATGCAGATGACCCCATGGAAATAAAGGTAAAATATGACCATTCCGAAGAAACCATTTCAAAAAGAAAAGTGAGAAAAGTGGCCCGAATGACAGAATAAACCAAAATTCCCTCAGAGGTCACCTGCTGCGTACCAAAAAAAGGCAAGAGGAGCAAGCCAGGGGCCAGCTGAGCTGGCCAAAGCACTGTCGTCCGTACTTAGCCCTGCTAATGGTGCCTCTTGCTTGTGACCTGACCTCAGGAGTGGTGTTGGATCTTGAGTAGTTTCAGTGCAGTTATTTTGGATGAAATTGTTTATCTTTGGGTGGCTTCTGGACCATTTGTTGAAGCTGTTGGGTGAATGCAAGAGGTGCCTGGTTGTGGTAGGTCCTGCTCCTGCAGCATCCTTCAAATCCATGTGTTTCATGCACCTGTATAAATAGATTTTTTGGCAAATACTTATCTTAATGTCAGAAGACCATATGCACAATAATGTAGTTCTACATTAGTACTAGCACCTTGATTTGCTTGCCTTGTAGAGGCAGACTTAGGAATGCTCAGATTATTTAAGTTCACAGTTTTTGATTGTAGTCCCCAGTTTGGGGGAGACAGAGCAGAGTGCAGCCCCTTGTACCTTGTCTGTAGTTTTGAAGTCATACCTAGGAATTATTACGCATTTTAAGGACAATGTTGAAAATATCTCACTAAATTCAGGCTAATATAGTACTTTATCACCATAATTATCTACCTTGGCTAACTAGAACTGCAGGCAGAGATTAATTCTATCATGTACCACATGGAAAAATTTCCCCTCCCACTGAAATGTATTGTTGTGAAGTTTGACAAGGCTGGATTAGTCAATTATGGTTTGGGGGTGCAGTGGGGTTTTCATGGCTGCAGGTAGTATTTTGAGTTTGGAAAGAAATAAAACTTACTCCTGACATGGACAATGCAAGGGTTCTGGAGCAATCTGTAATCACAGTCGATATCCATTGGTCCTCTTGGGAAACCTGATGGCACAACAGCTCCACCAGCAACCCAAACTCCTTGGAAGCATCCTGGGATCTAGTGCAGGAGCAGCAAAGGAACCACGAGCACCAGGAGGAGGCCATAAACTGCAGGATTCTTCAATGCTGCTGGAGACCTGCAGGAACCTGTCAGGGCAGACCATGCTGGCAGCAGGGCAGTAAATAAAAAGCTGCGAGACCCTTCCTGCTGCTCAAGCCTGCATCAAGCTCCTGGAGAGGCCCATGTTCCCTGACACTTCAGCCTTCCAGCAAACATAATGACTTGCAGGGATGGCCAGAAGGAAAGGACTCCTGTCTCCCCTTTATGGAAGGTAGAATTCCAAGGTGGTGCTTGTTTCTTTGGGGAGATCTGCTGTTCTGAAGCCTCCTGGCATTCCTCCCTTCTGTCACTGGGTTCCTTTATGTGCCTGAAGGGATTTATGGCATCCCTGAAGGGATTACACCCATCCACAAGAAGGGCTGGAAGGAGGATCTGGGAAACTCCAGGCCTGTCAGCCTGACATGGGTGCCCAGTAGAATTATGGAACAGATCATCTTGGGTGCTATCAACCAGCACCTACAGAATGGCCAGGGAATCAGACCCAACCAGCATGAGTTTAGGTGGGGCAGGTCCTGCCTGACAAACCTGATCTCCTTTTATGACCAGGTGATCTCCTTTTATGGCCTGGTAGATGCAGGTAAGGCTGTGGATGTGTCCACCTGCAAGGCCTTTGACACTGTCTCCCACAGCACACTCCTGGAAAAGCTGCATCCCACAGCTGGGACCAGAGCACTTTTTGCTGGGTTAAGAACTGGCTGCATGGCCAGGCTCAGAGAGTGGTGGGGATTGTGCTACATCCAGCTGGCAGCCAGGCACCAGTGGTGTCACCCAAGGATCAGTGTTGGGCCCAGTTCTATTTAATCTCTTTATTGATGATCTGAACAAGGGGATTGAGTCCACCATCAGTAAATTTGCAGATGGAGCATGAGCTTGGAGCATAAGCTGATCTGCTGGAGGGTAGGAGGGCTCTGCAGAGAGACCAGAAATGGTTGGATGGATGGCCACAATCCAATAAGATGAAGTTTCATAAGTCCAAGTGCTGAGTCCTGAACTTTGGCCACAAAAACCCCCTGCAGCACGGCAGGCTGACAGAGTGGCTGGACAGTGCCCAGGTAGAAAGGGAACCTGGTCAATAGCTGATTGAACATGAGCCCAGCATGCCCTGGTCACCAGGAAAGCCAAAGGCACCTGGCCTGGATCAGGAATGGTGCGGCCAGCAGGAGCAGGGCAGTGATTCTTCCCCTGTACTCGGCACTGGTGAGGCAGCACCTCGAGTGCTTCATCCAGTTCTGGCCTCTCAGTTTAAATGCTTGAACGTGTCTAGAGGAGACAACAAGGTTGGTGAGGGGCTTGGAGCAAAAACCCTGTGAAGAATGGCTGAGGGAGCTGGGGTTTAGTCTGGAGAAAAGGAGGTTCATGGGGGACCTTATCACTCTCTAGAAATCCCTGAAAGGTGGTTGTAGCCAGATGGGGAATGGTTTCTTCTCCTGGGTACCAGTGACAGGATGGTCACAGCCTCAAGCTGCACCAGGGGAAGTTTAGGCTAGATATTAGAAAAAAAAAATTCTTCACAGAAAGAGTGATTCAGCATTGGAATGGGCTGCCCAGGCAAGTGGTGGATTCACTGTCTCTGGAGGTGTTTATAAAAAGATTTGATGAGGCACTGACGGCTTAGTTGATAATGTAATGCTCGGTCACAGGTTGGACACATTTATCTCAAACGTCTTTCCAACCTAGTTTATTCTGTGATTCTGTGTCTGCAGCCTGGGCCCAGTGCAGGGGCTCCAGGAATGCAGAACTGGCTGCTGCCTTGTGTTTGAAGACACAATCTTTGCCTTCAAGCCCTAAAGGGGCTGGTCTTGCTTCTTTGCTTCCTTGTTTCCCTGTTTCCTTGTGTTTCCTTGTTTCCTATTTCTAACTTGAAGTGTTTTGCATTCCCTGAGCTTCAGTGGGTCCTTTGGCTGTGTAGTACAGCAGAAGTGTGGAATCCCAGACTGGTTTGGGTGGGAAGGGACATTAAAGCTCATCCAATCCCACACCTCGCTATGGGCAGGTGGATGTTGACCTTCTGTATGCCAGGTTGCTCCAAGCCCCATCCAACCTGGCCTTGGATACTTCCAGGGATGGGGCAGCCACAGCTTACCTGGGCCAGGGCCTCACCATCCTTTCAAGGCCTCTTTAGGCCTTCTGTTGTTGCAAAGCAGTTTCATGATCTGGTCTGTGGTTGGAAGGAACAGGACTTGGCCTGCAAAGGAGCTGCTGTGAGAGTAGGAGCTGTGTTTGAACAAGAAACAGCAAGTTCACCTCTGCTTCTGACTGACAAAGTAGCATTGAAGAAGTTTTTGAAAGAAGCAAAATCATGGAATCACAGAATCCTTGAGGCTGGAAAAGTCTCTAATATCACCAAATCCAAATGTTACCCCAGCACTGCCAGTACACCACTAACCCATGGTCCCAGATGCCACATCCTCACAATTTTTGAACACTTTAATGAGTGGTGACTCCACCACTGCCCCAGGCAGCCCTTGCCATGGCCTGACCTTTCCAGAAAGAAAAATTTTATAATATCCAACATAAATCTCCCCTGGGGCAACTTGTAAACTTCCCTTTTTAGTGCTGAATCCTCTTGTCCTGTACCTGTTCCCTGTAAGCAGAGCCTGACCCCCTGGCTCCCTGCTCCTCTCAGGGAGTTGTGCAGAACCAGAAGGTCCCCCCGAGCCTCGTTTTCTCTAGGCAGAGCCCCCTCAGCTCCTTCAGCCATTACTGGTGCTCCAGACCCTTCCCCAGCTCCGTTCCCTTCTCTGGGACATGCTCCAGTCCCTCAAGGTCTTTGTTGGGGTGAGGGGCTCAAAACTGACCCCAGGATTGGAGGTGGGGCCTCACTAATGCGAGGGGTCAGTCACTGGTTGGTCCTGCTGGACACACCGTGGCCAAACACCCCTAGGTCCTTTTCCCCTGCAGCCACTTGAAAGGACTTAGCTGATTTGCAACCTCATGGCCAAGAGACTTGTAAAAATGAATTACTGGCAGAGTGTATGTCTCTGCATCTTTTTCTCTGCTAAGGGGATCTGACCTTGGAGGCAGCAGGATTTGATGTGGAATTGTTCAGATATTGACCCACAAAAATGCATCTGATGCAGCCCTCTGAGTTCTGGGGTGTGGAGACAAGTGATGGCATCTTGCTCGGCATTCCTGGCATGATTCTAAGCCACTCTGGCTTGTTTTGCGTCACCTCAGGTGCTTTTATTATAGGAGGGAAATGTGTCTTGATTTTGTTTGATTTTTCTTTTTTTTACCACTCCTGCCCCTCCCTTGGCTTCCTCACCCCTCTCCAACATGCCCAAAGCTTCTCTCTATGCCCAGGTGATATTCTTTCTCATTTTTCTTATGAGAAACTCTCTGCAGCTTTGGAGAAGCAGGTGGAAGATAGCCATGTGAGAACACTACTGCTCAAACAGTTTGCAAAGATCAATGCCAATGCTGATTGCAGGAAGGCGACTGAAGCCCTCCATGGGATCCTCCCTTACTGGACATGGTCCAGGCTTGTGCCAATATAGGCACCACAGATTGTAAGATGGCTGCCTTGGCTACTGCTCTACCATTGTCCTCGAAAGGACCGAAGGGTAAGCAGCAGAAACAGGTGAACGCACAAGCCAACAAAAAGCAGGGAAAACAAAAACAGAAAGGGAAAACTCCCTTGTTTTTGCACAGATGGTGTGGAAAGCCCTACCATTGTGCAAAGCCTTGCATGGCGAAACTTGATGCCAATGGGCAGCCTTTACCAGGGAACATGAAGCTGAGCACTGGGGTGAAACGTGGGCAGACACAAACATTCCCCCAAGTCCTGATGCCGATCTACTTAGCCAGCTTGCAGCCAGTACCTGTGGCTCAGCTGGAGCTGATGTCTGCACGGCAGCAACGGTTGTCTTAGACCCTTGCAAAGTGCACAAAATTCCCTTGGATGCCTTTGGACCCTTGGGGGAGGGCAAAAGTGCCCTCCTCATGGGGAGGTCTAGTGCCACCCTTCAGGGTATCATTGTGCACCTGGGACTCATTGATGCTGATTATACAAGGCAAATTTGTGCTATGGTTGCCACCCCCACCCCCCCATCACTATTCCCAAGAAAATGCGTTGCTCAACTTGTGCCCTTTAAGTCTTCTGTTTCTAGGACTATGGACTGGTGTCGAGGGGATGGCTGCTTTGGATCTACCAGGCCGCCTCAAGTTCACTGGACTGCAGTCTTGACCGACAAACACCTCAAGATGTGGTGTACCCTGTGCCTCTCTGCGCCACCCGCTCAGATTCACCTTCGGGGCCTGACTGACACGGTCACTGACGTGACCATCGTGTCCCTCTCTGCACGGCCTCTGCAGTGGATCTGGATCCTGTGGAGTCGCCTGTTGCAAGATTGAGTGGAATGGCATGATGCTTTATGAGCCAGCAGCCTGTGCTGATCACAAACTCAGAGGGACAGTCAGCTATGGTTCAATCTTATGTAACTAAAGTTATGGCTAACTTCTGGGGCCGGGACATACTGGTGGCTTGGGGGGTATGGATTGGGTCAGATTTTTGATGGGGGCCACTGCNCGCCACCCGCTCAGATTCACCTTCGGGGCCTGACTGACACGGTCACTGACGTGACCATCGTGTCCCTCTCTGCACGGCCTCTGCAGTGGATCTGGATCCTGTGGAGTCGCCTGTTGCAAGATTGAGTGGAATGGCATGATGCTTTATGAGCCAGCAGCCTGTGCTGATCACAAACTCAGAGGGACAGTCAGCTATGGTTCAATCTTATGTAACTAAAGTTATGGCTGACTTCTGGGGCTGGGACATACTGGTGGCTTGGGGGGTATGGATTGGGTCAGATTTTTGATGGGGGCCACTGCGATGAAGGGCGCACCGTGTCCAACACCTCCTTTATGGTGGCTGCTGGGCAAACCCATCTGGGAGAACCAATGGCTCCTCCCAGAAGAAAAATTGGTTGCCCTTCAAAATTTGGTTCAGGAGCAAATGGACCAGGGCCATCTTGAGTTTTCTACCAGTTTTTCTACAACTCCTGTCTTTTGTATCAAATGAACATCCTGCTCCTTTCTTCTTTTTTTAATTTTTTTTTTAATAGAAAAAAGGGTGAGATGTGGGTCTGATTTTCTAAGTCTGTGGAATTTTCAGCTTGTAGTAGCTGATTTTTTGTTCTCTTGAGAGAATCCATCCCTCTCAAGGACAAGTGAATGTAAGATGTAAACAAGTCTTATCTCTTCATAACACAGCCAGGGTTCTCATACAATCCTCTCACAGGTGTTGTTTCTATTATTTAACCAATGAAGAGAAGTGTTGTCTTTACTGACCGATTATATGGTTTCTCAATGCAGCATGTTATAAAAGGGTTGTGTAAAACTGTAAATAAGGCCTTCTGATGTTTCTTCTACCTGGAGTCAAGCTCTTAATTTTCATGTTCAACAGCAACAGGTCACTTCCAGCTCAGGAGATTCTGTGATTCCTTTCCTCCAATTCCTTTGGCACAGGAAGGTGACCAAAGCAGCTGCTCCCTGGACAGCTGCAGCCAGGCTCCCTCCACATCCTGCCATGTCACACATGATGGTGACAGCAGAGCTTTTGGCATGGCACTGGTTCCACAGCACCTCTGTGCCCCATCTCGGTGCCCCTGAGAACAGGATATGCCATGATGGCCCTGCTGCCTCTAGCCCAGCTGCATCTCCATCTGACTGGCTCTTCACTTGCTGAAGTCCCTTTGTTCTCAGGCACATGGTGGGATTCTTAGGGTTGTCCTGTGCAGAAATAGGAATTGGACTTGACAGGTCCCTTCCAACTCAGGATATTTTGGTTCTATGATTAAAAACATTCACCAGTTCAACCAATTCCACTGGTTGTGTTGAAGAACTGAAATCCCAGGCTGAAAATAGGAAGAATTATGCAACATTATCCCCAAGGGCTTGCTCCTAGATGGTGACAGCTAGACTTTTTCCAGGAGCGACAGCAGAGGGCAATCCAACCCCTCACCTCCATATAGTCCTTCCAGGGCACAGGGTCTGCTGTGCTCTGACCAACCCTGGTGATGCTGTACTTCAAATGCTGGAGTGTTTGTGTCCCAACTCCTTCCCTCCTGCAGAGCAGGACATCAAACAGCCCTCCCTGGCTGGGAATGATGCCACATGATGACCCACGAGGGAGATGTTTGATGCTAGGCTGTAGTTGATCCTCGAACCAGAACCATCTCTCCAGGTCTCTGAGGGATGATTCTTTTCAGAATAAACCTATTCACTGCAAACCCAATGCACTGAGTCACAGCTCCAGCTGAGCAGGGCTGGTGCCTCTGGTACTGTCCTTGAACCTTCACCAGCTGGAGAGAGGGAAGGACAACCTGTCTATCCTCCAGTCAACACTGTCTTGTTTAGGATGGATGTTTATGGGAGAAATAACAGAGTTTTTGACTGATTGGGTTTTTCTGGGTAACTAAAATGTGTTTTTTCAGGCTTCTGCTGATGGGAGAAGTTCTGAGTATTAATATTTGATATAAGTTTAATATATTTTTTTATAAAATCTTCTGAGTTTTTGTATATAAAAAATGTGCTGTCTGAGCTAAATCTAAATCCTTTCCTATATTTAAACTTCAAGACCATAGACATCTATATCTTAATGTTTTTCATTACATGGTCAAGTGAGATATCAGTTTAAAAATGAGATTTTGAATTCCAAGTAATTTACTCCTTATTTTATTCAGTTCATTAACAGGAACAATAATGGCTCTCCTCTGTGCAGTAAACACTGGTGGGAGGCAGTGGAGCCAAGGCAGGAGAGCCAAGGCATGGGACTTCTGCCCACAATTAAATTTTTTAATGTCTAAATTGTCCTGTCAAAACTTTCCTTTTTTACACAACTGGTTTTCCTTAATCTGGAAACTTCAAACACACTGGTGATGGATCCCCAAACAGCCCATTGGCATTTCAGTCTTGGGATGAGTTTTGAATTTTAGTTCTTTGTGGCTGAGTGGAACTGGACAAAAAATATCTTGAACAAAATAAGCACTATGACCCAGGATTTGGTGGGCCTTGAATAGAATTTCAAACATTCATTTACTTAATGTGTAGAAATCAGAAGTGGAAGGAAAAATCTTGTGAACCTTCATGAAATCCAATTTTAATTGAAATAATGGGATCAAATAATCTCAGCCTGGTTTGGGTGGGAAGGGAGGTTAAAGCTCATCCAATTTCACCCCCTGCCATGGGCAGGGACACCTTCCACTATCTCAGGCTGCTCCAAGCCCTGTCCAACCTGGCCGTGGACACTTCCAGGGATGGCACAGCTGCAGCTTCTCTGGGCAACCTGTGCCAGGACCTCACCACCCTCACATGGAAGATTCTTTTCCCAATATCCCATCTAACTCTGCCCTCTGCCAGTTTTTATGGCTTAAAAATTCTAAATTAGGTTTTTCTGTGTCTAATGCCAGCTCTACCTTTCCAAGCTGCAAAACTGGCAGTGAATTTAGCCACTCTTATTACTTTGTATGTACAAATTTGCTTTACGTGGTGAAAAATATGAATTCAGATGTGTCCCTGAAGAGGTGGAGCCCTGCCCTTGCAGGACTGGTATGGCTTTGTTGACTCAGTCCTAAATATTGCACTGAGAAGTGTAAAGCAGTTTATAATTGATGTAACACAGATTGAATAGGGAGCACATGGTAAAGTCTAACTCACCATTATTTGGTGCTTTCAAGACTTCAGATGAATTTTGGCATTAGTTCTGTTACAACTCAATTTTCCGTCTCGTGATATCTCAGTGGCACCAAGTTTCACAAGAGCAAATATTCACAACAACCCTATTGACAGGCAGTGGATGCATCAGTCTGGCTGCTTTTCCAGCTGAAATTTCAGACCAAGGAGCCAAACAACCCTCTTGAAGACCAGAATGTACCAGCATCTGACAAATAAATAGCTAAGCTGACACCAGACCTCAAAGTCAAACCCAAATGATGCCAAGTGAACGGGCAGGAGAGGAGACAGTCAGCTGAAATATTTTTTCCCCAAAATGTTTCTTTGAAGCCTGTGGCTCTGTGGTTGGCAATTTAGAGGAAGCTGAGACAGACCTTGTTCAACGTATTTGAATTCAACATGAAGGAAATTTCTGACTATGAAAAAAAAATGAGAGAAATTGTTAGCTTGGCATCTCATAAATGAAGAAGGCAAAGATCGACCTCCAGAGGCTGGAGGACTTTGCCAATTCAAAGGGAGCTTGAAAGACTTAGCAAAGATTACCCAAATCTGAAGGAATTTGAATTTTCCAGAAGACCGGCTGGCATCCTCTTGCTAAAAGGACAGGCAGTAAATTCTGCTGGCAGACAGTGATCCTGGGAAATAGCAAAAACTTATTCTTAAAGACCTTACCTCTCTGTCGTGGACAGGTGACATCCAGAACATCCGTGATGCTGTATTTCCAGGTCAGTCAGACACCTAACCTTGTTTGTTTTTTAGGATTAGGATCCAGGTGGGGAAATAAGAAAATAGGAGAAAAAGCTTTTGACTGCAGAGAATGAGGTGCTCTGGTGAGGCACTTGGAAAGCTGTGTCCAATTCTGGGCCGCTCCTAGAAAGAGGGGAGGAATCATCACTGAGGGGATGGAGCATGTCCAGAGGAGGAAATGGAGCTGGGGAATGATCTGGAGCGCCAGGAGCAGTTGAAGGAGTTGGGGTTATCATGACCCATTGGTTGGTTCATTGTAAATACTTATCAGTCTGAACAAAGTCAGGAAGCACTTGTGCTTTTATTGTACAGTTGCCTCAACTCCAGCAACCAGCCAGCTGAGTCCAGAGTATAGATTCCAAAGGTGTTGGCCAATGAGCTCTTGAATATTTACAATGCACTTCCACCGGAATGGTGGCTACAAGCCGTTCTCTTCGATGAGTCATCAACTCCCACAACAAATTCCTCAGAGGAGCTGGCTCACAAGCCATGGTACCACTGCCCAGTCTCCCAACTCCCACAGCAAACTTCCACATGGAGCACAGGATGGAATGTGAAGACCATGCTTTGCCCAGGCAAAGCAATGGAACAACTCCAGAGCACCCTGAAAACTACAGACCTGTCGGTGTCACTTCAGGGCCTGGTAAAATTACGGAGAAAGGTACTGTGGGAAGTATGGAAAATACACCTGAAGGACAATGTAGTCATTGGTCAGAGCCAGAACGTCTTCATGGAAGGAAGGTCCTGCTTATCAAACCTGATTTTCTGTCATGACAAGGTGACCCACCTGGTTGATTCAGGAAAGCCAGTTGATGGAATCTTTTTGGATTTCAGTAAAGCTTTCAATACTGGGTCTCCCAGGACCTTCTTGACAAAATGTCCAACTCATAGCTGGATAAAAACATTATGGAATGGATGAGCAACTGGCTCACAGGTCAGGCACAAAGGGTGACAATGATTGAGGTGACATTAAACTGTGGAATCTGTTACTAGTGGGGTTCCACAGGTCTCCACCCTCAGCTCTGTGCTTTTCAACATCTTCATAAATGACTTGGATGCTGGACTGGAAGTGATACTGAGCAAGTATATGATACAAATCTGGATAGGAGGGGTTGGCTCCCTCAAAGGCAGGGAGACCCTGTAGAAAGACCTTAACAAATTAGAGGGGTGATGGGCAATCACCAAATGTATGTCAACAAGTCACCAAATGAAGTTCAACAAGGGAAGGCGCCAGATTCTGCATCTGGGATATGGCAAACCTGGATGTACAGACAGACTGGGGAATGAGATGGTGGAAAGCAGTGACTGGAAAGGGACCCAGAGGTCCTGGTCAATGGCCAGTTGGATGTGGGCCAGCAGTGCCCTGGCAGACAGGAGGGACATCCCTGTCTGGGGGGCATCGGGCCCAGCATTGATGGCTGGGCAGGGAGGGGATTGTCCTGCTCTGCTCTGGGCTGGGACAGCCTCATCTTGAGTGCTGGGGGCAGTTTTGGGCACCACAAGGTAAAAAAGACATTAAGCCATTGGAGGGCATCCAAAGGAAGGAAACAAAGATGGTAAAGAGCTTTAAGGAGAAGTGTCCTGAGGTGACTTTGTGATGCTTGTATCCCCAACTGTCTGTTCTGTTTGTGCTGGATATTGAACCCTACACCTTTAAGACTGGTTCCGAGAGCAAAGGGGTGGAAAGAAGGAGTGAGCATTTTGTTTCCAGAAACTGTACTCACTTCTCCACATTCTGCTCCTGGACTATGCTGTCTGCAGCATGGACAGACAGTAGGACAGACATCTCCTTTGCTTTTAGTTAGTTTTTAGCTAGCTGAGGCAGAGAAGTTCCCTGGACCATTTTTTTTCTTTTTCTTGGAACTGTTTAAACCTGTTATGGACTCAAAACCCAGAAGAACACTGGGACCTCACACCTGCGGCCCACCAGGGCCCAGGACGGCATTTTCCAGCACCCGAGGGACTGATAAGAGACTGAGTGAGCTGAGCTACAACCCACGCAAGGACTTTCTCAATTTTGCCATCTCTCTTCAGAATGGCGAGAGGTTTTCCACTTTTTCTCTAAGGAAATTTTTTTCTGAACCAGTTGGGAGAGGGGCCACTTGAACTTGCTTTTTAGAGGGTCCCCCTTTGGAGGTTTCCTGCCAAAATTTGCCCTAAACCAGAACAGGCAGCCATATGAGGAGCAACTGAGGACATCTGCTCTGTTCAGCTGGAGGAGACTGATGGGAGACTCATCACAGTTACAATTTCCATATGAAGGGAAGAGGAGGGGCAAATGCTGATCTCTTCTCTATGGCGACCACAGACAGGACCAGAGGGAATGGCTGGATCCTGGAGTGTCAAGGGAGGTTTAGAGGCATATCAGGGAAAGGTTCTTCCCCCAGTGGGTGCTAGGCTCTGCCCAGGCTCCCCAGGGAATGGGCACGCCCCCAAGGCTGCCAGAGCTCCAGGAGTGTTTGGATAACACTGTCAGGGATAGGGTGGGATTGTTGGGGTGTCTGTGCAGTGCCAGGGGTTGGACTCTCCTTGTGGGTCCCTTCCAACTCAGGACATTCTGTGGGTCTGTGAAATAAAGATTGAATAGGGGGAGGAGGAGAACAAGAGCAGAGTCCTTAGATCTCACCTTGGTGCTGGAGCTGGGCTTGTGAGACAGAGTGAAAGTGAAAGAGAGGAAAAAGAGAACCAGGGGCCCCAATCCACTTCCTTTCATAGTTAACCCAGTGCAGCCTCTTACGTAAATTAGATTTTTTTGTGCTCTTTTGTTCACAAATGCACAGCCAACCCTTTGAGTCCTTTGAGGGGGGACTGAGCACGAGTCTGTGGGAGTCAGCTCAGCTCCTTCTCTGATCACACCTTTCGTAGAGACACAAAAATGACAAACTCTGACTCCAGTAGTTACAAATATCAGAAGGCTTATTTCAGAAGCCTTTATTTCTCATTCTGTGCAACCCTTTTATAACATGTTGCGCTGAAGAACCATGTAATTGGTTAGTAAAAACAACACTTCTCTTCATTGGCTAAATAACAGAAACAACACCTGGAAGAGAAATGACCATGAGAGTCCAGAGATATTATGAAAATAAAATGACTATTTACAGGAACCGTCCTTGGGAGATGTCCTTCTCAAGCCAGAGAAATCAGCAGTCTGGCAGGCTGAAACCTTTACATTCTCAGAAAATCAGGCCCACACACCTTTCCTGTTGTGACAGTCACAATGTCTTAGACAAATCATGCCTGTGCCTGATCCTTCACAGAGAGGATCTGGCAAAAAAGGAGGCTCAGGGGTTTCTTCTGGCTCTCCACAGCTCCCTGACAGGAGGGGCAGCTGGGGGAATCGGGCTCTGCTCCTGGGTAACAGGAACAGGAAAAGAGGAAACAGCCTCCAGCTGTGCCAGGGGAGGTCTGGTTTGGATATTGGGAAAAAATTCTTCATGAAAAGGGTGGTCAGGACCTGGCAACAGGCTGTCCAGAGCACAGGTAGAGTCACCATTCCTGTTCAGGGGATACAGTTTAGTGGTGGCTTTGGCAGTTGTGGGCTAACAATTGGTCTTAATGATCTTAGGGGCTTCTCCAACCAAAATGATTCCATGATTCAGTGATTCTGGGTTGTGACTAGGATTACAGGTCTTGTAGAAAAATGGAAAGAGATTCACAAACACGAGTTTGGGCATAAGCAAATCCCATTGACAAGTTGCTGGCCAAGAAGTACGAGAGCTTGTAAAGGCTCCCTCCTCGGCTGAAATGGTGGTAACCTCTTGATGCAGCCCAAAGGTTGGATCAGTGCAGGATCATCTCAGAGCAGTGACATGGACAGACTGCAACTGGTCATGGTGACTTTGCCTGGTGTCACACGCCAGACACTGTCCTCAGATGTCCCCATGACACCTCTCTCTGTGTAAGCCTACTACTGGTTTCATGGCAGGTTCCAGACTCAGTCTTAGTTTATAAAGGAATAGTAATTCTAATTTTTTAGGTGTATGAGGAACCACAAAGACCAGAAGATGGTCTAAACCTCTGGTCTAAACTTTCTTGAGCCTCAAGTTGTGCCAGCAGTGGTTCAAGTTGGACATGAGGAGGAATTTCTTCATGGAAAGGGTGGTCAGACGTTAGACAAGGCTGTCCAGGGAGGTTTGGAATCTCCATCCCTGGTGGTGTCCAAGGAATATCTGGATGTGGCAATCAGTGGTCTGGTCTGGCTGATAAGGTGGAGACAATTCACAGGTTGGAGTCAATGGTCTTGGGGGGCTTTTCCAACCTGATTGATCCCAGGATTCTGTGGATGACTTTATAACTCAACTTTTGCCTGGATCATGCTGTGCATAGAATAGGAGGAGGATGATTGGGTTGGGTATAAATTACACTAGTGAAGAGGAAGACCTTGGAGAGAATCAGTGGGTGACTCTGCTCTCCCCCCTGCCAGCTGGGGATGCCTTCTTGGTAGCATTTTTCATACAATTATTATTACCCATGTTAGCACATCATTATTACTATGGTTGTTGTTCATCATCATCATCATCATTTCTATTGGTGCTGGTGCATTTACCAATGGGAACTCCAAACCGGTATTTCTGTTGTTTCAGTAATTCCTACTGTTTGTGAATTTGTGATTATTAAAGTCCTCATTGAACAGGACCAGACCTGTGGATCCCAATTGTTCATGATCGGAAATTCAACCCAGCTGTTCCCAGCCCCTCTGAGGACCAGTTAGGACACAGGGGGATTATTTTCTGCCAAATTCCTATAATCTCCATGTCACACCAATAATTGTCATGGGCAAACACTTGATGTTGGAAAATTTAATTTAGTTTATTGCAAATTAAAATATTCTTGGATGTTTAAAAACCAAAAAAAGATGTAAACCACTTTTTTTTCCCAGGCTCAGCTTCACATCCCCAACTCCTCTCTTTCCCTCCAGCCTGGGCAGTGCAGCAGGAATGGGGAATGGGGGATGTGGTCAGTGCATAAAAACTCTCCTTCTGCTGCTCATCCTTCCTAGCATTTCTCCTGCTTCAGTGTGAGTACTCTGTGAGATGCATGTGGTTTCTTCAGGACACATCCACCTTCTCCTGTATTACCCCAACACCCCATTGTTATCACAATCTGGACTCCCAAATACAGAGAGTTTTGACTTGTTCTCTTGCTTGGGGTGGAGGGAGGAAATGGGGGATCCATTGGTGATGGAGTCACCATCCTTGGACATCTTCAAGGAGTGACTGTGTGTGGCACTCAGTGGTCTTGTCCAGCTGGTGACTGATTACAGCTTGGACTTGATGATCTTGGAAGTCTTTGTCAACCTAAGTGATTCTGGGATTCTGTGATCCTGGCCATGGAGCAAGAGAGAGAGGACAGAACATGAATGGGTCTTTCAATGTGTTCCCAAGGAGCAACATGAAAATTAGTGACAAGATTCTCACAAGCAATTTTGTAACATCCCAGAATCCCAGAATCCCAGACTGGTTTGGGTTGGGAGGGACTTTGAAGTTCATCCCGTCCCACAGGGCCAGGGGGAGGGACACCTTCCACTATCCCAGGATGCTCCAAGCCCATCCAACCTGGCCTGTCTTCATGGATAACATGACATGGAGCACCATGTTTGGCCACACTGGTGACTGTCACTGTGTTGGCTCTGGGCTAGGGAAGCAGCTAATGCTCTGGGAATTTGGGGTTTGGGCTGACATGGTCCTGGTTTACCATCCAAGCCACATGGGCTCATCCCTGCCAAAGAAGGACAATGAGCCTGGAGACAGAGATGGAGGGGGACACCTTCCAAAGCTGCTCCTCCACAGGTGGAGAACAGCCAAATGTGTCCGCCGCATTTCGTGTCACTTTGGCAATTTCTGGTTGGTGAAAGCAAAATTTCAACAGGTGATTTTGAAACTCCTCCTTTCCATGCAATAGCGAGTCTGACACTGAAAATCATGGAATCCTTAAAGTTAGAAAAGCCCTTCAAGATCATCAAGTCCAACCTGTGACCAATCCCCACCTTGTCAACCTGGTAAGTTTCACATATCATATCATATATTATATCATATCATATCATATAATTCAATACGATATATCATATAATGCAATACAAGATGTATTATAAATATAATATTTAAATCATATACATACACCTTTAGTATATATATATGTATACACTCATATACACATTCATTGATGTCTATAGGTCCATGTATTTATACAGACACCCTTTTATCCTAATGTTACACCACAGAGCACTTAACACTCTATCATGTGATTTGTGTTATTTTCACTCGCTCATTTTATACACACACCATATATATTTATACAAATGCCCGCACTCCCAGGTATTCTTTCATTTCTCTATATAACTTTAATAACGCAGAATATCCAACAAAATGCACAGGATATTTTACATCTGCCATGTGTTATGCAGTGTATTACTTGTACTTATATTTACTATTACATCCCACAGAGTCATGTTATTGTTTGCTGTTGGGTACTATACATGCTGCTATATTAGAACATTATCTATAATTATATATTTTATATACATATATATATATCTCACAGCCTCACAGTCTCCTTTTAGGTATACATGTATCTTTGTGGTCTGTGCAGGGTCAGAGGCCGTTTTTCATAACATCTGATAATATAATACAAAAATCTATTTACTTCATGTAATCTGCAATACATATTATATAAAATTATATAAAATGTAAGAGCATATTAATGAAAAAATATTATAATGTTTGATTATAAATGCCATTATTTGACTTTATTTAAATTTATTATATTACCACTGTTACTTATAATTATACAATTATATCATTACATTAGATGATCTATTATGCATTGTATATTTAATTTTGTATATTACATTACCTATTAATTTTCTATATTACATAATATATATTGTGTATAAAGCTGATAACATACAATGCTTCTCAGGTGTGTGTGTTCACGCCACTCTGACAGACACCTGTCCTTGCATACATTATATCATATATCTGCATATGCAAATTGCCTATTTAAACACCCGCCCCCTCAGTGGTGCTGTCCCGTGGGCGGCTCGGGGCTCACACACCCCCGAGCAAGGCGGCGCTGGTGCCGGTGGCTGACGCCGGTGCGCTCCGCCCCCGCCCCGCCCGTTTCCACCC
>WEIU01008330.1:64655-86216 GCA_013389925.1 Aegithalos caudatus
GGGGGCGGCGGGGAGGGCGTCGTCCTATTCCTTCCCTCCCTTTCTTTCCTTTCCATTTCTTTCTTATCACTTCCTTTCCCATCTCTTTCTTATCCTTTTCTATCTCTTCCTTCCGCCCTTCCTCCCTTCACTTCTCCTTTCCTTTTCCCGTTCCCGTTTCGGGCGGAGCGGCCTGGGGCCGTTCCAGCCCCGCCCCACGTGCGGTGCCGTCTCTGACTCGACGTCAGTTGGGTCTCGGTTGTGTTTCGGTTGTGTTTTGCTGTCGGGGGCTCTTGCTATTTGTTGCCACTGCGGCCACATCGCGGTGAGGGTGGGATGTGCTGGAGGCATTCGGGAAAGGGGGAGTGGGGATGTGAGAGGAATTGAACCTTTCACAGGCATGAAATTATTTCCGTTGGAAAAGTTCTTAAAGATCAGTTGAGTCCAACCATTCATCCAGCACTGCCACATTCACCACTAACCCATGTTACCAAGTGTCACATCCAGTCATTTTTTTTAAACTTCCACGGATGGTGACTCCACCTCTGCCTTGGGAAGCCTTTGCCAGTGCTTGACCATCCTCTACATGAAGAAATTTTCCCCAGAGTCCAACCTGAACTTCCCCTGGCCCAGCCTGAGGCCGTTCCCTCTCGTCGTGTCCCTGTTCCCCGGGAGCAGAGCCCGACCCCCCCCGGCTGTCCCCTCCTGTCAGGGAGTTGTGCAGAGCCAGAAGGTCCCCTCTGAGCCTCCTTTTCTCCAGGCTCAGCCCTCCCAGCTCCCTCGGTCTCTCCTGGGACTCCAGCCCATTCCGCAGCCCCGTTCTTTTGCCCGGACTCTCTGGGTCAGTTTCACTGCTCAGGCCCCTCATTATGATCAAACAGGAGAGGTGGCAGTGCTGGGTTATCCTGGCTGGAATCGTGCCCAGGAGTTCCCTGGGCTGCCCAGCTCTCTGTGCTTCCATTCCTGCTTTACCTGAGGAGCTCCGCGAGCCCAGCGGCTCCAGCTGTGGTTTGGCTCCTGATGCCTTTCCCTGTCTCTCAGGAGTTCTCAGGGTGGTTTGTGTGTTCAGGGGTGAGTTTGGGGTGATTTCTGAATCCTGGGGCTGCCATGGGATCCACGTTAGCTGTTTTTTGATGGTCACAGATTTTGCCAGAGGTTTTGTGGCTGGAGGAGGATCTGGTCATGCATCAGGAGAGCTGTGGTTGATAGTAGAGCACAGGGAGTGTTTCCTGGCAGTTTGCACATCCACAATTATCTGTACTCAGGGAAAATTCCACAGTGGATGAAAGGAGTTCCTAGAAACAAACAGAAAATGCTTTTTCTGCCATTATTGAAAGCTTCTGCTTTAGGATAAAACCTCTGTCATTAGAGATGGCTTGAACTGAAATTCTGCTCAGGATTCCTCCAAATTCAAAATCAATTTCCTAATTTCGTTTGGATGATGATAATAATGATGATTATTGTATATTATCTAGATTATATGTTACTATATATTATTATAATTATTGCTGTTATTTTGTTACAATTTTCAGATAATCCACTGAGTGAATGAAGCTGTATAAAATAAATATGTACCAACTACAATCAATTATTTTACTTTGTCCCTGAGTGCACGTTTCCAATTGATAATAAATTGTTACTCTGCTACTTCCTGGATCCAACTGAACCCATTAAAATAAATTTTTTTGGTTCTCTGGAGTGGCCCATAGTCCCTGGCTATTTTTTCACATTTGTAGATGGAAGTTGTTCCTAAAGGAAAAGTTGGGAGTGAAGGCAGATGGAAAAGTAGCTCATTGTTTCTTCTGATGGAAGAAGGAGGAAAATTGAACCAGTCTGTCTCTTTGGTTTCCACTGATGCATTTTTTAGTGGTACAGCCAGGATTTCTGTGGGAATTGTGTGCTGGTGGTTCCACTGCATTTGGTGGATGAATTTATTTGGCAGAAATAAATATTCCTATTTCCTGAAAATATTCCAAGTGTGTTTTTGTTAATACTAGCGTAAAGGGCAGAAGATGAACATTTGAATACTCAGTATTTTGTGTTTTGTGCTGCTTACTGAGCGTAATGAACAGTGAGAGAAGTTTACACAGTGAAACTGGTGTGTCTGGTCAAGAAAACAGGAATTCCGGTGAATTGAAGGAAATGTAGATTCTTTTTATTTTTCTGTCTTGAAATAAGTAAGTAAAAAATGAATCTCCCAGTTTCTTTCTGTTCTTTGCTTTCCTGACTTCCTTAATGCCACATCCTTAGGGAGGTGTTGGTGTTGTCACACAGACTGTGCACTGAAAGAAATCTCCTTTTTGGGTCAAAAAAAAGTGATCTGGTTGACAGATCCCTCTGTGAATGTCACAGAATTTTATTTGATTGTTTTTATTTTTTTATTGAATTTGATAATTTCTCTGGTTAAATAAGATTTCTACCAGTCCACTTTTTGTCTTCCATGAGCTTATTTCCCTCAAGGTTTGTTCATGGAACTGCCTTAGGCCTTTCTAAAGTATAACAACACAGTTTTTTCTGAGTATTCATATATAAGACTTGAGGAGGTTTATTCTTAAGGGGTTGGGAAGTGAAGAGGAGAAAGAAAACTACTTCAGTAATTATGGAAGAAATTCCCAGGTACAACCTGGCATGATACATATTTCCTATTGTGGTTTGTTGTTGTTGTTACGGGATTTTTTTTGGTTGTGTTTGGTTTTTTTTTTAGGGAAAGAAATTAACCTGTTCTTTAACCAAATTAATCTGACACCCTAAAAAGGGATACTGAGGGAGTTTTTTTTCATTCTGCTTAAGAGATTCTTAAAGATTCATTAATTCAAAGAAGCAGTGACCTTGAAGACTGAAGCAAAACAACTTCTAACTCTCCTCTTCATCACTCAAAAATATATGGGGACAGTGCTTTATTTTATTCTGGTGACATGAAACTTCCTCATGGTTATTTGTTTGTACCACCTGGGAAAAGTTTTATGATGTGAAATGTTGCAATGAAGCCTTTTCAGCTTAGAGAGCTAAAAACATTTGCAGTGATTCTTTCTCTCCTCTGTTGTTTGAGTAAATCTGTGTGAATTCCCCTTCTGGGTATCTCATTGGACTTTTCCTTCTCTCTTGCCTATCCTTTTGCTTTTTGTCATTCTTCAAACATGTAAATACCTGATATTTATTTCAACCTAAAGGATGTTATTTCCCAGGCAATTACAATTTTGGGGTATCTTGCTCTTTTTCATGGAGATAAAAAGCTACAGTTGCCTTCTGTAATCATTAAAAGCAGAATGATCTGAAAATCAGGCAAATGAGATTTTTTTACTGGGGCTTTTCCCCCCAAACTACTTCTAAAGTTCCTGTTTGTAGCATAGTCAAAACCAGTTTTCTAGTCTGTCAAGCTGGAGGTGAATGGTGTGATTCCAGGTGGAATAAGGAGGTGAACGCTGAAAACTGGGAAAGGAAAATATTGATGGAAATATATATTCAGCTTATCTCTCCCTGTTTTTCTTGCTTCCTCTCCCTATGATCTGCTCCCGTCCTCTTGCCCAAAAGTTAGAAGTGTCCCCTTGCTTTAACAGGTGGAGGAATGAGCCTCTTCAGAGGTTTCTTCTGCCCCTTAGTGCCATTTTCTGCCCTACTTAGTTGGGGTGCAGGTAAGTACCTGTTTCTCTGTTCAGCTGTTCCATGTTTGTGGGACTTGCTGAAAAATTCCTTCTGAATTTGCCATTACTTCTTATATATAGAAGCAAATTTGAGGCTGTAGATCATGGAGTTATGAAAGAAGTGTTGAGAAATTCAAAGCACAGAACGGATAAAAGTGTTGTCCAGGAGCTGCTGCTGTTCTTCATCTGCATTGTCAGTAGTGCTGGGAGGTTTAAAGTGCTCCAAAAGTATTTTGTCTCTGCTATAATTATGTTCAAACACACAAATATTTCTACTTCCTCTTCGTTGAAGCCAAACTGTTTTCTGTCAGATTGTTGCCTCTCAATGCTAATACATTTCAGCTCTCCTTTCTGATTCCAAAGCATCCAATTCTATTTTGCTCCTAAGCCCTCCAATGACAGCTTCCATTAGGAACCATGTGATGTATTGCCCATATTTTAATTTTCAGTACCTTAAAAACAAAACTACTGCAGAATTTCCTGCCCACTGCACTGATACATTATGTAAAAATCTCAATTTTCACACGTTGTGACCTGAAATGAGGCACTGTACCAAAATACTAGGTATGGGAGTTAATTCCAAGGTCACAACAAGGAAGGCTCTGTGTGCCTAATGCCTTTGTATGTTGGGCAGACAGTAGTGGGGTGTTTGTGTCATTCCCTAGGGGAATGGGACCCCCAGCAGCAACTGCCCAACTTAGGAAGTGAAGAGCACTCCTGTGAGTTCCCACTTGATGGGAAAAGGCAAAGGTTGGCTGACTCCTGAGCAGACACAGGGGTGGGACACAGCACTGAGCTCTCCCAGGCACTGCTCCAAGCTAACTTAGAACCCCGAAAAGACAGAAAAAATGCTGGTTTCAAAACTCCCTGACAAAGCAAAACACAGCACTTGATGGGATTGGACTGAGAATTATTCCCGTGTCCATGTTCCCAAGGCATTTTTTGATGTAGGAGGTTGATGGGATGGAGCTGATGCTCTTGGTGACTCCAGGTGAAGTTGGCAGCTCTGCCTTTTAATTGCTCTGGATCTGCTGTCAAGAAACAGCTTTGAGTGATTTGGTCTCTTCTTTCCAGTGAGGGCAGCTCTGTTTGCCCACGTCTCTGAAGTGTTTTGGGCAGTAAATTGTTCTACTTGGAGTCCAGCAGTTCTTTGCAGAAGAGCCTGCTTTGGGCAAATTCCCCTGGAGTGGGGAGTTTTTTGTCTTGCCATGAACTGAAAAAAATCTTGGCATTTGAAGCAGTCACAAGTAACTTGTGTTTTGACAAGATCTGTCTGTCTCTTGGTGATTTCTTACCTTTACCTGCAAGAAATCTGTTTTCTCTCCAGATGTCCCTGGTGCTGTTTCCATGTGTTCCTCTTTTCCTTCCTTAGACTTAGACATAGACTTCTGTTCTGAAAAATGTTTATAACCCAGTAGCATCTGAAAGTTTTCCATCTCTTTGAGGATGAACCACCTCTGCGGTCTGTATCTGCCTCAAAAATGGCCCGGCAGGTGTGATGGAGGCACAGGAGCCACCTGTTCCACAAGATAAACACATCCTGCTTGCAAATTCCTTTGTTGTGTCTGAAGTAATTCCTGCTTCCGTCTTGCCATGCAACTACTCTGCCTGTATTTTCCTGATGTGTTCCTGAAATTCATAGTTCATAGCACTCAGGAAGGATATAAATAGTAGCAGTGAGGTGGGAAATTGGGAGGTAATGGTTTCTGTTTCATAATGAAACGCCCCGTGAGGGGAAGAAGAGGTAATGTGTGGTGTTTCCTGTGGTCTTTTAACTTATTTTTAATCTGAAAAAGATGCCATTTCTTGCTACCCTGTGGTGTAGAAGTTTGATACTATTTTCAGACAGTCTGAGGTGGTTGGAAATGGAAACCCAGGTAGGTCAGTAGGAAGCTCCTGAAGATTAGCTCAGGCATTTTCCAGTTAATTTGCTTCAGCCCTGGGTGTAGAGTTCACTGCTGCTTGTGAGTTAAAGTACCTATGCTTGTTCACTTACAGTGCCTTTCATTTTTCTCTCTTTTCCCTTTTCTTTGTTAAGCATTGCAGGCTGTATGTACCGAGTCGTTCAGTCAACAGGACCAGATGGAAGGAACCTTCTGAAATTGCTTCCCATTTCTAAAACTTCTGGAAGCTTTGTGCCAGCCATGCCAAATAATTCTAATGCAAATGTTTCTAGCCCAGTCCATCTTACTTTTAAGACACAGCTTGGCAATACTGCTGCAACTTCATCTGTTAAGATACCTATTTTTCAGACTCCTAATCCTGGAAAGATTATTCTTACAAGGACATTAGACAAGCAGGAAAGTGCTAGGGCAGGTTCTGAAAAGGAAAGCTTGATTCCAAGTGCAGCTGCCAGTACCCAGAGCAGCTGTGTGCCCATAGATGGAGTGTCCTTGCAGAACATGGCCATCACAAGCTCCTCTCACCAGAGCAGCACAACGTGCATGGTGGTGAGCACTAAACCCCTCCCAGTGACTGTCAAGTCTCCAGTGCTGCCCTCCGGACACCACCTCCAGATTCCAGCTGATGCAGAAGTGAAATCTGTTCCAGCATCTCTTTTGCCACCTGCAATACAGCAAAAAATCCTGGCAGCTGCAGCCTCCAACGTGTCTGGAGGGGCTGACAGTGGAAAAATGCCAACAGTGATCTACGTGTCACCCGTGAACACAGTGAAAACCTCTCAAGTCCTGCCCAAGCACTTGCAGAGCTTTTGCCCCAAATCTGCCACAGAAGTTTCGAAGACACTGATAGTGACAGCTGCCCAAAAGGGATCAGGTTCTTCTCCTGAGCCAGTCACATCTGAGGGGCAGCAGTGCCAGCAAACTCCTATGAAATGGATTGTGCAAGAAACTGCCCTGCTCTCAGCAGGTTGTCTTATCCCTGTAAAGTCTTCAAATAATGTGGCTTCCAAGATCCTGAAAACTTTGTCAGACACGAAGAACGTAGAAATTAATCCTGCAAATATTTTGCCGCTCTGTTCTAATGGTCCTGGTGGAAGCCAAACCAAAATCACACCTTTAAAAGATAATGCTCTGGTCATGTACAATGGGAAAGTCTATTTATTGACCAAAAGAGGCTCTGATGTTCTGTCAGCCCAGGCTGACAAGCAAACATCTTCCTCCTCTGATGCTTTACCTAAAAAGGTGACACCCAAGCAAATAGATTCTACTGAAGTCAATAAAATAACCAGTAAAGTGGTGAATCTGGTGTTGTCAAAAAGCAAAGGAGTGGTGCTGTCTCAGAAAGACCCAAAACCATGTACAGTCTCCAAAAATTCATCACCAGTTGGCTTAAGAAATGACTTAAAATCCACACCTGCAGCTCTGTTGACACCAAGTGCTAATCAGCAGGATCCCACTGTAATCCAGAGACAGAGTTTGCCCTTCACCGAGAACATTCCTTGCAGTGGAATGACTCCAGTTCCAGCAGTAGGGATGCAGGAAAGTGTGTGGCAAAATGGCAAAAACATGAGTCATTCCCCAAGAGCAGCAGGGGCTGTGTTACCTCAGGCTAAGCAGGAATGTGCTGTCAGTAAAGACTGGCCAAAGGTAATAAATCATAAACATGCCACCTCAGTGTCTGGTCAGTGGTTCTGTGGTACTGGTTTAGGTGGATACAATGGCTTTTGATGAGCTCACACGTTTTTGTAACCAGGTATCCTGGAATTGCTGCTCTAAGGTTGATTCTAATCAATAAATGGCCTCTTTCCCAATAATTTTGCGCTGTGCAAATGAGAAATGCATAGAAAAGAAAGGGGCAGGGGAAAGGTGGCTTTTGATTTCCTCCCAAGATAAATGGTCAGCAGTAACTGAACTCCAGGGAGGCTGTTCATGATTTGGGTCCTTAGATGTTGATGCCTTATGCTCACAGCACAACCTTAGGACTGTAGGGATGATGTAGGGTAGCGAAGGACAGGTTTGTGACTTCACAAGAGGAAGTAAGTTGGAAGAGCAGTTTGTCCTCCAGAGAGAGCTCTGGTGTGCCACTGTCACCTCCAGGCTCCACTTACTCGGACAGCCACGGGCAGGAGCTGTGTTTCCTTCCTCCCTTGCCCTGATGGGAATGCTCTACCTCCTTCACTCCTGGGTCCACATCAGGCAGAAGGAACTTTTGAGATCCTTAATGGCTGCATCCTTTAAGATCGTAATGTTGAAAATAAGTTAAAAGTTGTAAGCCTCCAATCCCCAAACTTCCTGCACAGGATTGGGGGTCATGTTTTTAGTAGCTTGAGAGGCCAGGATAAATTCGTCTCCAGAGAAAAAAATCATTCTATAATTTGTGTTGTCCAGGCAGAACAGAAATGTCAGCTGAGTGTATTTTTTCAAATTTTAGGCATTTAATTGTTGAACCAGACTGTAAGACCTAGTTTTTTGATTGTTTGTCACCTGAAAAATGGTTGAAATATAATTTATTTTCTTCGGTGTTGTGTGATGCCGAGTGTCAGCATTTGCATTTGCTGTAACCTTGGTGAGAAATAGCTCAGCAAATTTGGTGTTCTTGTCCCTAAATTTGCTAACCCCTGGATTTCAAAGTAAAGACACTACCTGTTCTTCCCTCCTATTTCTTTGGTACTTAGAAGGGGTAGAACAAATGATTCTCTTGTTGCTTCTGTTTTTCTGTGGTTGCTGGTTGGCCTGGACATTTTCTGGATGTTCCGCAATGTACTTGGAGTGTTAAATGAGTGATAGACCTACAATAATTTGCATGTAATTTATCAAAATTGGCTTATCTTTGTTAAATGTTACCTGTTTTAAATGTAGCTCTTGGGGAATGGCAGACAAATGTTCACCTGTCTTTCTAGTACCTATTTTTTGTATATGAATATACTTTATCTATTTATTTATATATACGAGAGAGAGTGAGAGAGTGATTGATGGCCCTCTCACTGTTTCTGTATTTCAGATCCAATGTGAAAAGATGGATTCACCAGGAAAAGTTATTCAAATCAAACACCGAGAGCACCCACACTGGAGACAATACTTGGAATTAAGGAAAAAATTTGGTCTCTTTAAGGAGGAGAGAGTTTACCTTATGAGAATACCATTAAGGGCCTTCTGTGAGAATCCAGAGAAAAGGGTTTGTTCCAGTGACAGCTTGGAAAGAAAAAATGATTCTTGCAGTTCATCCTCATTGGATGTCAAAACAAAGAGTCCTCGTCAGGAAAGTGTTAAAGAGGAAAAGGTACCTGGAATTTCTCAGTGCTAAACGCTCTCAGAAAGCAGTGTATGTTTAGTCAGTAGAGAGCTGGGGGTATCTGGAGCCTCCCACCTCCGAATTCACCAGGAGAGTCAGGAATTGTTGGGATATCTGTGAGAATTGTTCCTAGAACTTGTTTGAGATTTCTGTGTGACTTATGCATCCACTAGGAATTTTTATCCTCGTTTTTGGGTTCTACTGGAGGAAACCTGAACAACAAATGCTTTTGAGAAGACTGTCCCTACTACTGTGGTGATGGTCCTTGTTGGAATAGGAACCAGACCTCAGGATCCTGATTTATATTTAACCCTCTGCAGATGGTTATGTTTGTCTAGCAGTGCAGTGGGTACAGGCAGATGAATGGGTTTATTAAAAGAATTTTGCTTGTGAATCTGTCCAATCTTTAGAATTACAGATATTGTTATAAACTTTGTCATTGGTTGGGTACTTCTGGAAGGAAGAACTTCCATGTTAATGCATGGAAAGGATTTTATCCATCCAAGTATTTCTGTTCAGCTAAATTTTCTTCTGTGTGATTCTATTCTACTCAATCAAAGACTTTCTCAGGTTTTACTAATATTACCATTAATATTAATGTTACCAGTAACATTACCCCATATCATAGAAGTGTCCAAGGCCAGGTTGGATGGAGCTTGGAGCAACCTGGTCTCATGGATGGTGTCCTTGCCCATGGCAGGGGGTGGAATGGAATGGGATCTAAGGTCTTTTCCAACTCAAACCAGGACGTGATTCCATGATTCAAATAATAAAACATCTGGGAGGAATTTAGTCTGATCATAGACATTACTCCTCAGCTTGAGGTTTTGGATGTGTAGACATGAAGAATTCTTCTATGCTGAATTTTCCCATCAAATGAAGAAATTTTTGTATTGCAGTAGTATTAACTTAAACAGCCACAGGAAATGATGGATGTGCCCAGGAAAGGCAGACATGCAGTGTTGACTAAGGAAAGGAATTCAGTGTTCTGGAGTTTTTAACTGGGAATCTGCTAGAAAAACATCAGACACAGAAATCTGCTTGTTCCTTTGCTGAAAGAAACTTCTTCCAGGCAGTAATTTAAAAAGCTTGCAATAAATAACTTGTAATTTGTGCTTAAAGAATTTGATGTTAAAATGTAGCTGATGCTGAGTTTAATAGAAGTAAATTTTGTCTGTTTGTAATTGTACAGGTAATTGTGGATCTGGAAGAGGATTTGACTCGGAAAAGGAAAATAAAATCCTCACCTTTGTCAGACAGTGGCAAGAGAAGGAGAACTTCGCTCAAGTCAGCAACAAGTCCCAGTTTAGAAACCACCAGCTTGAGTTCCAGTGCACTTAATAGGAGTGTTTCACCTCCACCAGCCTCACCGCAGCCGAGCGTTCCGGCTGGCTCTGTCCGAGTGTCCCAAGGGAGGGACTTGGAGCAGGACACGTTCTCCCGGTGCAGTGACACGACCCACCTGGGGATTTCAGTTTTAGTGACTTCTGAAGAGGATACTTCCATTCTGGAAGGTTCTTTCCGAGATGATGCTTTCCCTGTGGCTCCCCCAGACCTGGATGAGACGATACGGGATGAAAAGATCAAGCGCCTGAAGCAGCTCCTGCGGGAACGGGAGGCGGCTCTGGAAGAAATGCGCCGGGAAATGCAGCAGAGCTGAGAGCCTGCCCTGGGGATCCCAGCCTCGTGCATCACCTCTTCAAGAGACTTCAAAAGGAAATCCCTTGCTTAAATTAATATTTCTGGTAGATGGAAGAACTAGACGAAGTTCAAGTCTGTGTGTATTTAGAGAACTGTAGGTTTTTGTTAAATGGCAAAAGTAAGGGACTTGGACCATCAAATTCTACTTCTGGGACATGATCCAAGAGCATAGACAAAGGCATTTTTACCAGCATATTCCCCATATTTTGAACCAAGGGGGTTCTGTATTAGTCTTAGCAAATAAACTTTCCCCTTTCAAATTCCATGGCCTGGCTCTTAGAACCCCTATGCAAATTGTAAACCCTAGTTGTAGATACTTTTTTGTTTGTTTTTCTCATGTGCATGAGAACTTTGATGCATTCCTGAGAACTGTCAATTTTCAGAAGAGGTCAACAGTCAGTGGTTAATAAGTGCTATTTAAAGGATCTGGGAATTAGACTTTAGACAGTACAAATGCAGATATTTATACAAAACCTTTTGCAGATGTGAAGAGAGAGGCAGGAGGAGCTGTGTGACAGTTGTCTGGATTCATGGCTCTCTCTGTCATTATTGTGAGCCTTTATAAGGCCATGGCCAGCTGTGCAATGTGGTTGTAGGGTTGTTTGGAAGGGTGGGGGAATGTATTTTTTTTTTTAACAGAAATCTGTTAATAATAATTTCTTGAAGCTAAACCACTTCTTTATCCCTGGGTGATGTCTTTAACAATCCCCAATGAGTGTCTTTTAATTTGTTGTTGTTTGAACATGTCTTGCCATCTTCAGTTATGGTACCTTAGTTTGCCTTGTAGGAGGGGATGTGCCCTCAGACTGTCTTTACATCCTAATTTTTTTAGAACTTTGTGTGTATTTTCCCACCATGCTTTTTTTTATGTGTAGGGACACCTTTCCTTGTCTTCTGTTGTCCATGTCTTTGATCCTTGCAGGTTCCTTCTGCAGTTTTTCAGTTTCCCTTCCACCAGTTAATAATTTTTTTTGCCAGTAGAGTTTGTCATTGTTTTCTTCTTGTCTATTTATGTTTATGTTAAACATTGCCAATCCCGGCAGAACTCTGCTGCAGATTTCTGTTCATGAGAGGCTGTTTTTTATTGTCCTTTTGTTTTTATTCTTATTTTGTTTAATTTTAGTCAAATTTTCATCTGCAGGGTTTTCATTTATTATCCCATGGATGCCCAGTTTATCTATAGGATTTTGGTGGAGGATGGATGTTTCTTGGAGAGCTTAGTCCCATATTCCTTATTTATATAAGTTTTGACAGTGGGAAAAATTCCAGTGGATTGGAGAGGCAGGAAAGTTTTTTACAAAAGAAGAAAAAGGAAGTTCCTGCTCTGAAGAATCACATAATCAGAGAAGACTTTGGGGTGTAAGGGACCTTATAGCTCGTCTCATTCTGCCCCCTGCCAGGGGCAGGAACACCTTCCACTCTTCCAGGTTGCTCCATGGCCCATCCAGCCTGGCCTGTGAAACTTCCAGGAGTAGGGAGAGCTTGCACTAGACCAAAGTGATGGACCAGAAGCACAGTGGTGGGTGAGAAGGGAAGGTGAATAATGGGAATAAACTCTGCAGTGATTGAGATTACTTGGTAGGAGGGAAGTGTGGTGGAACAAGCAAGTCAGGGTGGTACTGTGGGTGTCCACGGGCTCACTGTGTATGGAATGGGTTTCTTTGGTCAGAATTGACCTTGGCCAACTCCCAGATGCCCACCTGCTCCACTTTCTCCCCTCCTGTGGGATGGGGGGAATAGAAGAATGGAATTGTGAGTGGAAATATAGGTAGTTTAACAGGTCAAGCAAAAGCTGCTTGCACAGAAATTAAAATCAGGAATTCAGTCACCACCTCCTGTCAGCAGGCAGAAGATCAGCAACTTCTGGGGTCTCTGTGTGCACAGTATTCACTTGGAAGACAAATACTGTGAACCGAAATGTCCTTCAATTCTCCTGCTTTCATAAAGCTCTTATTTGCTGAGCATGGCCTCCTGTGGCATGGAATATTCCTTTGATCAGTCTGGGAAGACTGCCCAGGTTGTGTCTGTTCCCAGTTTCTTGTCCATTCCCAAATTCCTGTCTATCCCGAGCCTGCTAGGGGGTGCACAGCGAGAGAAGGAGAAAGCCTGGATGTTGTGGGAGCTCTCAAAACACGGGTGTGTGATCAGCAGTCTCCTCAAAATCCCAAACATGGCATGATGTGGGGCTACTGTGAAGGACACTGACTCCATCCCACCTGAAAGGATGCAGTGGGAATTGTGAAGATGGAGGCAGCCTTGTGTTGTGTGTCTGGTGCTGCAATCACTTGGTAGATACTCTTCCAGCAGGCTTTGCTCACTTACTGTTCTCTAACAAATGTCTTTCCTCTATCTTCCAATAAATCTGCAAAAAAATAATGAAGCCAAGTTCTCTTATTCTCTCATTTCACTTGTGGATTCCAGCATTAACATTCTACAATGCACCATCTTCTTTCTCCCAGAACTTCTTTTCCTTAACAAATTAGTCCATTTGCCTGAGCTTTTCATAGAGATGATAAAATACTCAAAGTTGGAGAAGAATCCTCACTGCAAAATTTTGAAATGGGACCAGGATTTGGTGGAAGGTGAATGGGCTATGTCTGGTACAGTGATGGAAAACACCTGGTGCAGTTCAGAAAAAGAGTGAAATCAAGTATGGAAAAGAGAGATCTTCCTTGGAACAACAGCAGTGCAAGGCTGGAGGGATTACTGAGAGCTAAGAGAAGCCTCTTCATGTGCCAATGGGGGAAAGTTGTGCCAAGAGGAGCAAAGGGGCCAAGGACCTTGAGGCTGTTGGAACTGCTCCTCATCCAGACCATCTGCAGCACGGATTGGATTTTACTGCCCTGTACATCCTTGAACTCTTGCAATTTATGAAGAGTCTGTGGCAAGAACTAGAGTTCTGGGAATGCTGGCTGTCACCCCAGGAGTGACTGGTGGGCATCCCTGAGTGCAGCCCGGGCTGGCATTACCAGGATTGCTGTGCTAAGTACATACAAATCCATGGATTTAGGATATGAATTACTTCAAGCAAATTCCTGGGAAGAAGCAGTGGAAAACCTTTCAGGACTTTCAGAGTCCAAAGAGCAGGGGTGGCAGTGAGTGCTGGAAGACGAAGACAGGAAGGAAAGATGGCGCTGGGCAAGTTGCCAACATCAGCCAAACCTGGTGCCTTGGAGTACTTAGCCAGGACTATCCCTGTGCCTGTTTCCTGTACTGGAGACCCACCACAACCCCAGAACTTCTATGTGAGGCACAAACCTTCACAGAGGTCTGCCCCAGACATAGAATCATTGGATCATTTCGATTGGAAAAGACCCTCAAGATCACCAAGTCCAACTGTAAACGTGAGGTAGCTGAGCCCAGCACTGACCCAGGTCTGGGCATTGCCAGGTGCAGCCCAGGAAGCCACCTGGGGTGGCTTTTAGGGGGTTGTACCAGAACACCCATCAGATGAAGCTCTGGACAGACAATAGCAGTGTCATGTTCACAACACAGCAGAGCATAATTGATCCAGGGAGTTTTAGAGTGTGTTGAGGATAAACTCCAAGTGAGAGAGGAGCCAGCAAGGAGAGGAGCTCACCAACGAGGACCTCATTGGGAATGAGAAGCTTGAGGGCAGCTTGGGCTGAGTGAACATGGAATGGTGGATTCAGGATCCTCAGGGCAACAAGGAGGGCACAGTGAGCCCTGGGATTCAGGATGCCTCTTGAGAGGTCTGCTTGGTTGTGTCTCACGGGATAAAGCCCTGTAGGGAAGAGTGGCCCAGGAGAGCTGGTTGATATTTAAAGATCACCTCCAAACTCAGGAGCAACATATCCCAAGCACAAGGAAGTTGGACAAAAGCTCCAGGATGCTTGTGAGGGGTGAACAAGGAGCTCCTAGACAAACTCAGTGCATGGAAACAAGGACAGGTAGGCTGGGAAGAATGCAGAGGGATTGTCTGAGCAGCAAGTGGTCAGGTTAGGAAATCTGAAGCTCTGGTAGAATTCAATCTGGCCAGGGACATCAAGGGCAACAGAAAAGCTGCTATAGGTACATAGGTGATAAAAGGAAGACTGGGAAAAATGTGGGCCCTGCCCAGAAGGAAGCAGCATGCCTGCTTACCCAGGACATGGAGACCGCTGAGGTTCTAAGTGTTTGTGCCTCAGTCTTTGCTGGGAAGTGAGCAAGCACACCACCAGAGTCACAGGGGCAAAGGCAGAGACTGGAATAAGGAAGAACCATCCACAGCAGGAGAATCCCAGAACCCTGAAGGTTGGAAAAGCCCTCCAAGGTCATCAAGTCAAACCTGTGTCATCGAGTCCAACCTGTGACTGATACCCACCTGTGAATGATACCCACTCAGCCCAGAGCACTGAGTGCCACAAACAGGCACTCCTTGGGCATCTCCAATCTCCACCTCCATCTCCCTGGGGAGCTCCTTCCATTACCCGTCCACCCCTTCCAGGAAATTCCTCCTTTCTGGTACAACTTGATGCTGTTTCCTCTTGTCACTGTCCCTGGGAGCAGAGCCTGACCCTGCCTGGCTGCCCCTCCTGTCAGGGAGTTGTGGAAAGCTAGAAGGGTCCCCCCTGAGCATCATTTTCTCCAGGCTGAGCTGACCAGCTCTCTCATCCATTACTAATAGGACTTATGCTCCATACCCTTCACCAGCTCAGTTTCTTTCTCTGGACTTGAAAAGATAAAATTCAGGAATGTTTAAGGAATAGGAAGGTGCACGGGTCTGTGGGACCTGATGAGAAGCATCCATGGTTCCTGGGGGAACTGGCAGAGGAAGTTCCTAAGCCACTCTCGATCATATTTGAGAAGCTGTGGAAGTTCAGTGAAGTTCCCACTGACTGGAAAATGGGAAATTTGACCCCATTTTCCAAATGAGAAATAAGGCAGATGCAGTGCACTACAGGCCAGTCAGTCACACTGGTGTCCGGTAAGATCATGGAGAAGATCCTTCTGGAAACTATGTTAAGTCACATGCAAAATAAAGAGGTGATTGGTGATCAACCAGCATGGCTTCTCTGAAGACAAATTGTGCCTGACATATTTGGTGGCCTTGTATGGCAAGGTGACAGTGCTGGTAGGTGAGGGCAGAGTGACTGACATCATCTACCTGGACTGTGCAAGGCATTTGACACTGTTCTGCAAGACAGCCCTGTTTCAAAACCGGAGAGACGTGTATCTGATGGGTGGAACACTCTCTGAATGAGGAATTGGCTGGATGGTGGCACTCAAAGGGCTGTGGTCTGCATCTGTAGACAATTATGTCTGAGTGGAGCCCAGTGACAAGTGATGCCCTCGAGTCAGTGTTGGGACCAGTGCTGTCTGTATCAGTGACACAGACAAGAGGGATTGAAGCACCCTCAGCTGACAGTGAGATGTTTGGTGGGGTGACACACTGGAGGGAAGGGATGAGGCAATCAGAGGGACGGACCTGGATGGGCTGGAGAGGTTTGGATCATGTGAATCTCCTGAAGTTCAACAAGGCCAAGGATGAGATCCTGCCTCTGGTTTGGAGGAGCACAACTCCAGGGATGAATGGAGCAGCGTGAAGAGAAGGACCTGGGGGTGTTGGTGGATGAGACACTCAACAGGACTGACTGCATCAGTGATAAGGGAAGGCTGGCAGATGTAATTTGTCTAGACTTCTGTAAATATTAGACGTGGTTTTCCCCAGTATCCTTGACATTTGGGAGATGGATTTAATGAGTGGATTGTCAGGTGGATAAGGAATGGGTTGGATTGTCACTCCAGGCAGTTGTGGTCAATGGCTCAGAGTCCCGATGGACATCAGTGACCAGTGGTGTCCCTCACAGGTCCATACTGGGATCAGTAGTGTCCCGCAGGTATCTGTACTGGGGTCAGTGTTATTTAACATCTTCATTAATGACAAATGAAGGGATTGAGGGCACCCTGAGCAGGTTTGCAGGTGACACTGAGGGAGAGAGTCATCAAGAGAGACCTGCACAAGCTCAGAAGTGGCCCATGGGAAACTCAGGAGGTTTAACAAGGCCAAGTTCCAGGTGCTGCACCTGGGTCGGGGTGACCCTGGAATGGATCCAGGTTGGGGGTGAGCAGATGGAGCAGCCCTGGGATAATGACTTGGGGGTGTCAGTGGGTGAGACCTGGACATGCCTCAGCCCAGAAATCCCCCAAGCTGATCCCCCAGTAAGGGCAGCAGCGGGGTGGGGCGAGTGGTTCCGCCCCTCTGCCCCACTCAGGTTGTGACCCTGCCTGCAGAACTGCCTCCAGCCCTTGGACTCAACAGCAGCAGAGGGATGTTGAGTGCTGGAGCAAATTCAGAGGAGGCCATTGAGAAGCTCAGGGGGCTGGAGCCCCTCTGCTCTGGAGCCAGGCTGGGAGAGTTGGGAATGTTCAACCTGGAGAAGAGAAGGCTCTGGGGACACTAAGAGCCCCTTCCAATGCCTAAAGGGGTTCCAGGAGAGCTGGAGAAGGAATTGGGACAAGGAATGGAGTGACAGGACAAGGGGGAATGGCTCCCAAGTGACAGAGGGCAGATTTAGATTGGATATTGGGAAGGAATTCTTCCCTGTAAGGGTGGTGAGGCCTGGCACAGGTTGCCCAGAGAAGCTGTGGCTGCCCCATGCCTGAAACTGTCCAAGGTCAGGTTGGCTGGGGCTTGGAGCAATCTGGGATAGTGGAAGATGTCCCTGCCTATGACACAGGGGTGGAATGGGATGATCTTTAATGTCCCTTCCCACCCAACTTATCTTGGGATTCTGTGAATCAAGATCTGAGGACTGTCCACAGAATAAATCCTGAGGCAGAGCTGAACCAGGGCCACCTACAACAGCCCAGGCCAGGGCTGGATGCTCAAGCTTGGGCTTGTGTGGAGCGCATGGGCCATGAGTGTGTGAGGTGGTCCCAGGATGCTGGTCAGGGAAACTCAGGTATATTAATGGACCCTGTAAGTCTGTTCAGTGGATGACTGGTCAGGCACTGGAAGGGGCTGCCCAGGGAGCTGGTGGAGGCACCATCCCTGGAGTTGTTTAAAGGGTGTCTGGATCTTGCTGGGTGATGTCATTTAGGGTTTATGGGGCTACAGTGGCAGTGTGGGATGGGCTTGGATGGATGGTCTTGAAGATCTTTTCCAATCATGATTCTGTGGGAGCTGGGACCCTACCCAGACCCTGGATCATGGTTCTGTTGGTGGGGCTGCAGAGAAAGGGAAAAGGCAGGGATTCACTGGGGGTGTGCAATTGGAACAGTTGGGAGCAGGGAGCTGCTCCTCGGTGCTACTCATCCCTGTCTCTTGGCAAAGGGTGAGAGAGCAGGGAAAGGGTTTTCCTGGCTTTGAGGAGGTTAAACAGAGAGGAGTTGGAGGCTCTGAGGCTGAACTTCCATGGCTCTGCAGATGAGCAGGAATCCCAGCACGTGGTCCTGGGCTGGTGCGGGAGCAGTGAGGGGGCTTTGGGGGGGTTTAACTGTAAACTCAGGAATGTTTTGGTTTGGGTAGTAAAATCAGAATCTTTGAGGTTGCAAAAGCACTCTGTGATCGTGGAATCCAACTGTTCTCCAGCACTGCCAAGACCACCATTAATCATGTCCTCCAAGTGCCATGTTTTTTTTAAATCTCTCCAGGACTGGTGACTCCATTGTTGTGGGCAGCTGTGCCAGGGCTGCACAAACCTTCTGGGGAAGAAGTATTTCCTAATGTCCAAACTAAACCTCAGTCTGCTCTAGCTGGCTCATCACAGTGACAGTAAGTTACAGAGCAATTTCTGCACTTTGGGGCAGGAATTGCTTCTGAGAGCAGCAGGTTGGATATCTGTTGTCAGGGTCAACCTCTCCATGTTTCACAGGGATCCATGGAGAAAGCAGTGAAGGCAAGGTGAGAAAAGCCCTGTGAGCAGGCAGATGCCTTCTAGAGCCTCCTTGAGGGCTACATGAATTAATCAATTGGGTTTATTTTCTTCTCGTCCCATCATATCAGGCAAAGAACTCTCCTTCTCCACAGGGATCCCATCACTGTTGGGATCATCTCTTGTTTAAACCACTTGTCTGATGAGCCTTGAGGGAGGCAAAGAATTTTCTCAGCTGTAACATCACATTTTCTGCATTGGAACTGCTAATCGAACTGGGGTATTTCCTACTTAGGAAGTGTGTGGCCAAGTGTGCAGCTCTCCCAGGGTGGCTGGGATCCCTAAGGATTCATCAGCAGGTAAAATAGAATACTTGGGAAACCTTCCCAGGCCATGATGCCCAGGGTTCTCTGTGATTCTGTGTGGATCACATCCACCTGTCCTCTCACCCCACTGCCCTCAGTAGTAACGCATCTTTTGGCCCCAAATGTTGTTCCCACCCTGTGGATTATCTGAAGTCTGGCTGAACGAGGCTGGAAATGCAGTGATAGGGATGGAGACATCCTATATAAATCTGGGAGAAAGAAGCTACTCAGGGAACTGGTGGGGGTTCCCAGGAAGCCCCCAGGTCAGATTAATTTCTCTCCTGGTGCTTTGCCTGCTTATCCAGGAAGGGAAGTTGCCATAGTAAGGGATTCTGGTGTGGGAGGAAATGTGCTGGAGCTCATGTACAAGCCTTGAGAAGTAACTTGTAGAGGGAGCTGAGCTATTCCTGCCAAGCAGGGCTCAGAGGCGGCTGTGGAGGTACTTGGTAGGTCTGTGTGCAATCAAGTATCCCCTTAATCTGCTGTACTTTGGTAGAATTTGAGGTACTTGTTTTTAAGGCTTCTGGTTTGGTCTGGGCATGACTGGAGTGTGGGAGGTTGTCCCTATGGATTGACCCTGGAACCAGCTGGTGTGTCTGGCACTCAGAGGCTCATGGAACTTTGCCTCTGGAGCACACAGACACTCCACAGAGTTGCTGTAATGGCTGTCAGTACTCTGGGAGCTGCTGGAAGCTGCTGGAGGAAGGAGCAGCTGGCTTAGGTTGGAGGCTCTCAGGGAGCGCCAGGGGTGTCTAGGATACGAGAACAGGGGTTGCACTCTGGGGTGTTTGAGACAGCATTTGGCTTGGGAGGGAACAGGAGGACATGGCCTGCCTTGGCCAACTCTTCCACCTGTGCAAAGGGGTACTTGGCATGAGAATTGCTGGGTCAAACTCCCTGTCAGCTCCAACTGCCAGGGGGAGGGAGGAAGGCCAGACTGGATAGGGCCTGGAACAAGCTGGTCTAATGGGAGGTGTCCTTGTGCATGGCAGGGGGTGGAATGGGATGGGCTTTAAGGGCCCTTCCAAACCCTTCTGGGATTCCATGCCTGTGTGGTTCATGCTGCTCCCTGTCACTCCTCTCCAGAGCCAGCACAGGGCTGCCCTTCCAGGAGGAGGGAGCTGCTCAGCTGCCTCTTGACTTCCAGAGCAGGCTGTGGTGTGAAGAGGTTTTTCCCCCTGTGGGCTGCTCAAAGGATTGGGTGGCTTTGGGATCCATCCCATTTGGCCCAAAGTGCAGGGCAAGGATCAGCCCCCAGGGCCCAATGGGAGCAGAGGTGAGGCTGGAGGCTCTGCCATCCAACAGGATTTGGCCTGAGGAGCACTGGAGAGAGGAGAGTCAGGGAGGTCAAACCAGGTATGGAGGAAGAGACAAGGAGGCACAACTCATTAATAATCTTCATTTAATCCTTCATGACATTGGAAAATGTAGAAATGTCACAGACTTATTCACAGTACTGGTAACATTTGCATTGCTGTGGGTTAATAGCAAAGCCCTTGATGTCAAGACAATTATTTCATACTTTTTTAATACAAAATAAATGTTTAGAAATAACAGCTGCTATTGCTATTCAATTCCTGAGTTCAATTCTGAGTTCTCTCCATCCATCAGATGCTCCCTGCTATGAGCAGTGCCTGCTCCTCTGCCCTGAAGCTCCCTGGGCTCTCATGCAGGGTCTGGCCCTGCAGGCTGACCATGGCTCGCAGGGTGATTTTCTGTGGAGGGAGAGCAAAGGGAGGCCCCGTGAGTGGCTCCCTCAGTGTCTTGGTACTGGGGAGTTCAGTGGCCAGAGAAAACACCAAATATTTGGAAACACCAACAGATCAGCCCAGAACCATGTGCCTGGCATATGCTCTGGACTAGCTTCATCATTTGCGTTGTCCTGGAGGAAAAGGCCCCTGCTGCTGTGACAGGTCTGGAAATGAGGCCAGTTAAAGCCAGCCTGATGCTGGAGCTGTGGTAACACAGCAGGGGTACCACAGACAGGGAACACAGACTCTGTGGGGGTCACTTAGAGCCGCTCATGGGTCTCCAGCACAGGTGACTGATCCATGCTGGGTTAATGGCTGGACTCCATCACCTTAAAAGTCTTCTCCAACCGAAATGATTCCATGATCCCATAAAATCTAAGGCCGCCCTGCTGCACCACACTGGGCTATTCAGAAACAGGGAACAGTAAATTTGTTTTACCTGGAAGTCACGGATGTAGGTGAGGAAGAAGCTGAGGAAGGAGAATGCCAGCGACCACTCAGAGACAGTGCTAATAATGTGGGGGGTGTAGCCCTATGTTACAGAGGGAAAAAAATTCATCTGAGAACTGCTCTGGACCTGCAGTGGCACAAGGATGGTTTGGGACTTGGACACCCCATGTGAGATCCTGCATCCACGGCTATTCCCACTGGTGACCAAAATCCCTTATTGTATCTGGAGTCTCCAGAATGAAGTGCTGAAGAATGAGAATGACCAGGAAAACACCTGCTCCCATTGGGATGATGCCCACTGGGAATTTAATACCCACCTGCAAAACCTGAAGGCTCAATCCAGAGCTTAACAAAGAGCAGGGAGGTTCAAGGCCCTCCTCAAGATGCAGGACGGATAAATTTAGAGTTACACTTGACAATTCAACAATTTTGTGAAATCAGAACTTCAGCAAGTGCTGGCACAGGGTGCCCGGACGAGCTGTGGCTGCCCCGTACCTGGAAGTCCAAGGCCAGGTTGGACAGGGCTTGGAGCAACCTGGGATAGTGGGAGGTATCCCTGCCCATGGTAGGGGGTAGGACTGGATGGGCTTTATGGTCCCTCCCAATCCAGCCCAGTCTGGGATCCCATGATTCCAAGGAGCTGCTGGCTGGATTGGCTGGCACT
>WEIU01008330.1:86450-101182 GCA_013389925.1 Aegithalos caudatus
TGTTGTGAGCTGCAGGAAGTTCCCACCTGTCCCTGCAAATCCAGCTGATCTGGTCTCCATTCCACCCCCCTCAATCACTTACTCTTTCCTGGGAGTCCCAGTGCAGCTTCTGCACAAGGTTCTGTCCATAGAGGCCACTGTACAACACAACAGAGGACACAAACACTGAGGCAAGAGGTTAAGGAAGATTCAAGCCAAGATTCAATGCAGACTGTCGAGCTGAGGCTGTGAGGTCTCAGCCTGAGGAGCAGTAATGGTGCCATGGACTGTTCACATTGTGCCCTTCAACCCATAGCTTGTCCCAACCCACTGGTTATTGTCATGTGAAAAGGTTAATTTGAACCTAAATCCATTATTTCTGTTCTCTGTGTGTTGCCTCTTGTTATTCCTCTCATCAAACACAGCACTCTCATGGAAGTGTTTAAGCTATGATCAAATGTGAGCACTTTGCTGGGCATTTAAATTTAATTTTACTGGTATTTCCCACCCTAGTATGAGTCTACGTATCTTTCTCTGATGGCTTCTATGTGTCTCAACTACCCTGAATACTTGCTGTGGGCCACAGGTTGGAATCCTGTATCACCTGCAGCAAAGAGGATTTTTGGCTTTTCTGTTTCACTCTTAGTCAAGGTTTGAGAAGTGCTTTGGATTTCATCCAATGTGACAATGATCACCCATTTAATCCAAGAGCTGGATCTTTCTGAGTGTTTGATGTCACTTTTTCAACATCTTACAGAGGGAAGGTACCCAAAAAAGTGCTCCTGCAACACAACAAACGAAACTCAGATCATTAATTTATAGACAACCTGATTTTCATAGGATTAAGACATTAACTTCTTCAGACGTTAATGAGATTAAACATCAAGAGCCTTGAGATGTGAAAGATTAATTTTTGTGGTGAACAAGGCTGGACTTCCTGGCACAAACATGGCCTTAAGAACCCAGACTTCCAAAGCTTATTAAAAAATGGACATGAGTGGTTTAGGAACTCTGGTTCCTGATCAGACTGTAGACACCCAATTTTCTGCTAATTGGTCTGGACACCTCTAGGAGCTGTTTCTATCTGCCTGAGTTCCTGCTGCAGTGGGAAGAATTTCATCATTGTAATATAAAAATAACTGGTTCCCATCCCCCTCCCCTGCCCCCCCTCATTACAGTGGGTCATCAACTGCCTTGCTCTGGGCTGGCAGTTCTGCTGTTACACTCCACCACAGGACCAAGAGTATTTTCACAGATTCAGAGAATTGTTTGGTTTGGAAAAGACCTCTGAGGTTGAGTCCAACTGTTCCCCAATGCCAAGGCCACCACAAACCCATGTCCTCAAGTGCCACATCCACATGCCTTTTTAATATCTCCAGGAATGGTGACTCCACCATTGCCCTGGGCAGTGAGGCCAGTGTCTGAACACCCTTTCTAGGCAGAATTTTTCCCCAATATCCAACCTAAACCTCCCCTGGCACAGCCTGAGGCTGTTTCCTCTTGTCCTGGCCCTTGTTCCCCAGCAGCAGAGCACAACCCCATCCTGGCTGCCCCCTCCTGTCAGGGAGTTGTGCAGAGCCAGAAGGTCCCCCCTGAGCCTCCTTTTCTCCAGGCTGAGCCCCCTCAGCTGCTCCTGGTGCTCCAGCCCCTTCCCTAGCTCCATCCCCTTCCCTGGACACACTCCAGCCCCTTAGCATCTCTCTGGTCAGGAGGGTCCCAGAGCTGTCCCCTGGACTGGAGGTGCCCCGGCAGTGCCAGCACAGGGGATGGACACTGCTGTGACCCCAGAGCTAACACAAAATACATTTCCTTCTGTCTTCCAATACGTGTTACAACCATTTAACCCAAAGCCACATCTCTCCCTTCCCCCATCTTTCCCTTATTACATTGTGAGCTGTTAATTTAGAACAATAATTTTCCTATTCTTCCCCTTTCATTGCTATATATGTACACATCGTTATTTTTACAACTTCCTTATAATTTTGATTAGACTGTATTGGCACAAAAATCTCAACAGATTTGAGGTTTGTGGGTTTTGGCATCTGTAAGAGGAGTGTAACTTGCAGCAGACCATAGTTTTCATAGAACATATTTAGTTTCCCCCCGTTTGGTTCCTTCCTATTCAAAGCTGAAAATCCTGTTTGCTAATACCAAAATTTCTGTTAGATACAATAATTCTCCAAGTTTCTTGAATTATTTCCTTGTTGTCTGCCAAGGCCCCTCAGCAGGTGAGGATCTTTCATGATGGATAACAATCCTGTGCCCCACTGTCCCTGCTCCTCTAACTCCTATAGATTCTGTAATCTTGCAGCAGCAGGGATGGGAGCCCGGTGAGATACTCCAACCTTGGGAAATGGCACATATATTTTAGTGTTGGTATTGGCTGCCAGCCTGGAAATAATTTGGATTGGTGGGGATTAAATCAGTGGCCTGATAGCTGCAGATGGGACAGTGTTTAAGCAATGGTTTTGCAACTTGTGTCTGGAATTCAGGTTTGGTGTTGCCCTGTTTGACACAAAAACTGAATTTAATTTTTAAATCCAATGTTCAAGTCCACTGTGGTGAGCAGGGGAACTCTTCTGGTGAAGTTTCCTGACTGTTTCAGTTATTCAGGAGAGGAAAAAGGCCTCTATTTCTGAGTGAGTTTGCCCACATTTGTTATATAAATATATGGATAAACAGGAATGGATTCCCACTGCAAGAGGGCAGGAATAGAAGGACCCTTCAACACAAACCATTCTGTGTTTCTCTTTTTCTCTAAACCCCACAGCTGCTTCCAGCACTTGGAATTCAGAGCTAAAGGGGGTGATGGATTCTGACACTGAGGGAAGGCAGAAGGGAATGTCAGTCAGAAATATCTTGTTTGTTGAACTGCAGGATGGGCAGGGAGGAGATCAGAGGCCCAAGTCCCCCCCCAAGTCCCCCCACACTTGAAATGTGCTCCAGACTTGTCTCTCTGGCAAGTGCCAGCACATCATCCCTGTTCTGGAGCCAGCTGGCACAACCAGCCCTGCTCCACATGGTGTGTTAAGAGTGTGTCCTCTTGTGCTACATTATAGGTTTCTTTTTCAGTTGTGTCCAACTCTAACTCTGTACCCTCCCTGTCCTCAGGAACACACTTTTACTTCTTACCTGTTTTTTTCCCCCACTGAGACCACCCACCCCTAAGCACACTACTCTTTGTCTCCATTTCTTAATTTAGTCAGACCTCTTGGGGATAAACTCTTATTTTTCCTGTTATCAGTCTCTGGTGTGCAGTAGGAAAGGGGAGGAGAAAGGGGAGTAACCATCCCTCTTACCCTTTATTTTTTAATATCCAGGGGGGATATTAAAAGCATTGAAGAGATTATCCATTTTCCCTGAAATTCCCAGGCTGGAATACAGAACAGGGCATACGTACAGGCTGTACAATCAAGGATGATAGGTTCAGTTCAAGTAGGTGTAAATCCTGTGGAGGCTGCTGGGTTTTGGTGCCACTGCCCAAGCAAAGGATACTGCTCAGGATGCTGGAACAGCTCCACAGGAACACAGCCAGGCGGGCCCAGAAGATGTCCTTGCTGTGGAGTTCTGGCTGCATCAGGTAGGACAGGATGGTCTGAACCAGCATGTAAATGGACCCCACCCCGAAGGTCAGGCATGCTCCCAGCACGTGGATGTAGTACAAAATGCATTTCTAGGGAAAGAAAGTGCTGCCTGTGAAAACCTGGTTTCATATTCTTCTGTAAACCTCTGGAATTCACCCCTCAGTGACCTTCTCCCATCTTGAGCTAAGCAGTCCTGGACTGTGCCAGTCCTCAGAAGACTTTTCTTGGAAGCCCCATTGAGAATGTGTTGAAGCCAGAACCTGCCAGTCTCTGGAATTTCTGCTTTTGTTAAATTCTTGTGGTGAAGTTTTAGAGTTACAGCTGTACCTTCAGTACAGGAATTTGTGAGAGCTTTTCTCATGAATGGACAATATCAGAGGAATTGGCTGAGAGAATCCCTGCAGGTGAGCAGGGAATGGGAGTGACAACATTTCTACCCCAGGAACTTGTGCATCTATGAAAGATTATGTAATATGGAACAGACACAACACAATTCTAGTACCCTGTTTTGGATTAAAAATAGTGAGGTTTTGCATTTCTCTGAATGAACTCTGGTTTGAATAGTTTGCCAAATTAGTATCTTGGAATACTCTGAGGGAACAAGGTTCAATCAAGCAGCAATACTTAAAAACATCACCAGGAGAACCAAGTGTCAAATAGCAAAAATAACTAAAACCAGAAGATATTCCAAAAAACCCAACCCAACTAAAAATTGATTATTAAAATATATGTGTGTGAAAACCTATGTGTGTTCAGCCCTTTCCTCTCATCCCCAGCTCAGCACATGAGTCACAGACAGGGAACACGAAGTGTCATCTGACCTGTTGCACAAGGCAAGGCGTGGCAGCCTCCTGCATCCCAATTGTGCAGATGTTTTCTACTCTAAAACATGAGGTTCTCTGTGTATCTTACTGAGTAACTCTTAAGATCAAACTTTTCCTTGTGCACAAATGAATTTTAAGTGCAGCATTCACAGCGAGAATTTCTATTTAAGAAATAAGCAAAGGTGCATGTTCCAAAATCATGCAGGATGTGTCAACAGAGAGAAATTCTATATTTTCACTCTTTGGGGTCTTCAATCACTCATGGATTTCAGGGCAATATGCAAAATTGCACCTGCAATAAGCAGGTGCATCACTTCCAACTTTTGTTTTGCTCAGGATTAAACTATACACAAATTGTTATCAAATTAATATGCACCTTCTGGGTTTTGATTATTGTGAAATACAAAGAAAGTAGAAAATTCCTTTCTTGAGGGCAGTGGAGGGAAATCATGGAGTTGAGCAGAGCCTGGAGGATTCTTCTTGGTGGGTGTGGAATGGGAGGCCAGGACCTTTGAGGGCTCTAGAAAATAGTAAAAAGATTGAGGCCTCCAAAAGAAAAAATGTCCAGAATGAGAGCGCTGAGGTTTCTAAGACAGGGGCTGCTGAAGCACTTTAGGAGCTGTGCTAGGGAAAAGGTGGAGCTTCCCATGATCTTTTCCTCTTTGGTTTTCCCTGTTCCTAATCCAGCCAGAGCTCAAGGTGACACCGCAGCCTGTGATGGCTACAGGCACCACAACAAAGCCCCCAGATCCATCAGGTAATTCATGGAGTAAGGCTGGCAATTATTCAAACACCGTGCAAATAAAGCCAGTGATGGGGACTTGTTCACGGTGTGATGGGTGAGAATATCAGATTTGGGTTTTTTTTGGAGTGGAAAGTATTGGGGAGAAAAAAAATAGAGATCTGGCATGGAGAAAATAAAAATAATTAATGTTGCAGAATTTTCAAGAATTTGAGAAGGTTTGAAAAATCTCCCCAGAAGGGCAGGTTTTCCAGAGCTGCGCTTGTGGGGCTGGGTGGTTTTGTTGGCTTTACTTCTAGTTGTAACAAGCTTTTACTATTTGATACCTGATTCTCCTGAGCCACAGCTGTGGGCTTTCAATCTGGATCTCAGGCTTTCAACCTGCCTGGAAGGAGATCCAAGTGTGGCTTCTGCAATGCTTGGTGGTTATGAATGTTTGGAAATGTCATGAACAGCTGCTCACAAGTCCCAAAGCAAATAAGGAATGACTAACAAGTTATAAGCCAAACCTTTTTTTTAACTGTTCTCTGTAGAGAATTAGACAAAAAAGTGGTTTGCCATGGAAAATTGCTTTCTGTAAATCCCCAGTTTATCAGGTATCACAGAACAGATACAGCTCCAGCAGGAGCAGGTGGAGCACAGACCTGGAAATTGGCAATAATGCAGAGTCCAAAGCAGCTCATCCATCCCAGTGTGAGGCCCAGCTTATTCAGCCTGAGGATCTTGGGTTTTTCTGGGCTCAGGGCAGACACTTGTTTGTACCGGACGTACATGGTGGCTATCCCTGCCAAAGAGAGCCACAGGCAGTAAGATTCCTGCTGTGGAGCAGTGTCCTTATTTACCTGGGAAGATGCTAAGTGACAGAGGCAACTCTTAATATACAAGAATTTTTTTAAGGCACAGTGAAATAGGAAAGCTGAAAGGTTGGATTTTCAATTATAAAATTAAAATAATATAATGGCAAACAAGTCAAGTTAATAGATTTTTCGGATCTATGTAATTTTAAAGCCATATTAGGTTGTTTTCCCCCCTCCAATGTTGCAGCAGAGGTAAGGTGACTGCCTTGAATTTGCATTTTTACTGCTTTTACTGTTAGTTTTCTAATGCATTCTTTGCCCTTCCAGAATCCACAATTGCCATTCTGGCAATTTGTGGATAACATCCCTGACACACTCTTTGAATTGCTTAAGAGAATTAAGATTTATTGTTCAGTACTTGGTTTTTGAGTAAGAATTTTGAGCTGTTTAATTACCTGGAGAAGGAAGCGAACTTGTTTAAAACCCTTGCATTCCAGAACTGCCTGCAAGGACAGCTTTCTGTACTCACCCAAGAAGGTTGAAACATTTAACATGATCCCAAATAAGCACCTCTCAGGTGGTATTGTCCCTGTATCACTGGAAAAGACAAATGGAGTGACTCAATCCTATATTATTTATATCTATATTAAAAATACTTCCAATACAACTTTACTTATTTCAGTCTACAAAAGGACACGTACAAAAATCCCCTCCTGGATGTTTTTCACTGAATTTTTCATTACTCAAACTATGCTGTGCTGGTTTTAGAACTGTATAAATCACCATGGTAAAGGCAATCTAGCCTTGGACAGGGAATGATTGTGCTCAGATATCTAACTGTTCCTTTCATATTGATCTTGATGCCAAAAAAGTTTAATAAAAGGTCTTAAAACTGGAAAAATGAAGAACATGGATAATTTAAAGAGCAAAATTTGAGTTATATATTTCAGCCTTGATGGAATAAAGTTGGAAATTAATCTTTTAGTATGGATTTACTGGTACAGCAAACCTGGTGGCAGCAAGTGGCTTCACTCTGAGCCAGGGTGTGGTAAGGCACCCCCAGTGCCCTTGCTCACCATCATTTAAAGGGTATGTTCTCAGAGCCAAAGCTTAGAGCTTTGCACAAAACCAGACAACTTTAAATAGAGGAACACACAAATCCCAGAATGGGTTGGGAGGGACATTAAAGCTCATCTTATCTATCTTGTTCCAACCAGGGACACCTTTTACTATCCCAGGTTCCTCCAAGCCCCATCCAACCTGGCCTTGGATACTTCCAGGCATGGGGAAGCCACAGCACCTCTGGGCAGCCTGTGCCAGGGCCTCACTTCCCTCATAGGGAAGAAATTTCTTCCTAACATTTAACCTGAATTTCCCCTCTGTCAGTTTAGTATCACCTATAACTATATATAATGGCTATAAACAGTAACTTTAGAACTGGAGCTGTTGGGTAAGAACTGCTATTTAAGTCTGGAGTTGGGAAGAATTCACAGGAGTGGGGTCAGGTCACTGCTCTGACACAGGATGGACATCACTGACCTGATGTAGGGCACCAAAGGGTCAACGTGGTGCAGGACAATTGCAGTAATGTAGGAAAACACAAAAGATGCTGCTGACCACACAACCAGTGCCATGGGCAGGAATGAGAGGCCTTGCTGGAACCACCACATTTCAGGGCTGATTTCTTCCTCCAGACACTGTGAAGAACCATATGCAAAGGTTTACTAAGAGTTCTCAAACATTTACAAAGATTCTCAAATTTACTGAGTTCTCAAAGGTTTACTCAGGGTTCTCAAAGGTTTAATGATATTCTCAAAGGTTAACTTTAACTAGGATTTTACTACAAGGACTGAAGTTTTGCTTTCCTTCGAGTAGGCTGCTTCCCACACAGCAGTTTGATATTGCTCTCAGTCCCCTCCTGCAAACCCAAAGTGAACACTGACTTCACAGAAGAAATCATAAATAAACAGAATTAATTCTGGAAATGTTAATTCTGAAATTCTTAGAGGATCATTAGAAACCAGTACTGTCATTTTACTATGTGGCTTGGATTTGTTGCTGCCAGAAAAGAGTCAAGTGGGTCACTGTGAATAAGTGACTCCATTTTCTTGTCAGCCTTGTGTCACAGCACCAGGTCAGTAGAGTGAGCTGACAGAGAGCATGTCCCTGCACTGACACTGCAACTGATGGTGGCTGTGGTGGAGCCTGCAGCTTCTATTAACACGTAGCTGGCTAGACGTAGAGGAAATGACCCAAAATTACTTTAATACCTGCCCTCAATTATTCCCTGTCAGACTGTGTGACTCAACATCTGTTACAGAGTCCCAGGGCTGGAGGGGACTTTAAACCCCATCTTGTTCCACCCCCTGCCATGGGCAGGGACACCTTCCACTATCCCAGGTTGCTCCAAGCCCCGTCCAACCTGGTCTTTGACACTTCCAAGGATGGGGTAGCCACAGCTCCTCTGGACAACCTGTGCCAGGGCCTCACCATCCTGGCAGGGAGGAATATCCCAGTATCTCATCTAACCCTGCCATCCTTTAGTTGCACACACATAAGCTTTATTTTCTACTCTGAGTCCTCTTTGCTCCAGAGTCTCATTTCATTTTCCCTCCATAATGTGCTGATGGGCTCTCTCAAAGCCTGTGCTGAGGCACCTCACAGAGTGGGGCAAAAAGTTACTTTGCCATTCTGCAACAAATTTTTAAAATTAGTTTGCTTTTTGAATTTATTAATGTTTAGGATGAAATGTCAGTGAAAATACATTAAAACATATTTTGGATTAAATAAAAAAACTGAAGTAATGTTTAGATCTATTTATTCTACACTGTAAAGTTAACTTTTGGAAGATATCAATGAAGGTTTGAGAACATAAACCAAATTCTTTTGTGGAGAATGAATCAGAACTTTCCCACAGATCAATATAAGAATCAATAATAAGAATAATAAGTATCAATAAGAATAATAAGTATCAATAATAAGAATACTGATATTAAGAGAGCTGGGGGACCTTACACTAGAGAAGGTTGCTGAGCTCCATCCAGCCTGGCTTCACGACCTGTCAGCTATCTGAGCTCATTGCTACCAACCACAACCCTCAAATTCAAGGGCTGCACACAGCAGTTGCTGTTTTACAGGCAACAGGAAAAGATCCATGTGCAGTGCACTGAAATGATGATTCTGTACTCACACTATCCAGTTCCCTAAATCCCAGCCTGACAGCAAATCTGTGTCTCAGCCCAGTTCTCTGAGAGCAAGAAGGGCCACCCTAGTGAGCTCACACAGACAAAAATGTGACTCCTCCCTACTCTTACCACAAAAGCAGTCATTTGCTACTAGCTTCAAACACAACTAGAGCTATTCCAGCATCCCAGAATGGCTGAGCTGGGGGAAGGAGCTCTGGCAGTCACCTGGGCCACCCCCCTGCTCAAGCAGAGCCACCAGAGCCAGTAGTGCAGGATGACACCCCAAGGATGGAGATACCAAAACCTTTCTAGGCAGCCTGGGATGACCAGTGCCAGTCATCCTCACAAGGAAAAAGTGTTTCCTGATGGTCACTGGAGAGGAGAAAAAGTGTTTAAACATAGTTAAAACTGGAGACTGTAAATGGAAGATGAAGAAGGACAAAGTTGAAGAGCAAATAATGGAGAGTGCACAGCCAAGGGCATTCAGGCAAAGATCTGTATGTGAAAAAAGCAAAATAATGTTGAAACAAATTAGAAGAAAGTATAGCACTGAGAGGTTTTAGAAGGGCGTGACCCTGGGGTGGACAGACTGAAGGAAAGGAGGAAAAGAAAAGGAAGGAAGAAGCACCAAGACTAGAAAGTGTCATGGCGAAAAAAAAGTTGAAACAAAAGTGGGTGAATCTTGCAAGAGATCACAGCTGGTCAACCTTCACAACCCTTGCACAGAATGGACAACTACAGCCTTACAGAGGTGAAGGTTCAGCTGCTTGTGAGAAAGCTGGTTGGTGGCAGGTAAAGGTGTTTAACAGCATATGTAGTGAATAAGAACAGATTCTGGTTGACAGAATACAAGTTGCCTGATTTCTTGCCCATTTTTAAGCTGAATATAAAGTTTGCCATCTGATCTTGATTTTAAGACTGCAATGCAGTAATAACTGTAACTTCACAATCCCATCTCTAGTATGAGTAAATTAGGAATTTGAAAGAGAAAGGCAGATTTTGCATGACATTGTTATAAATGTTATGTACCTGGGTATGTAATTCCCACCTCCAAACAGTCAGTCTGAATATACTTCCCCTTTCACATTTAAATATTCATAGTACTTTAATTTTACTTCTGAGCTGACAGATTTTCCCCTGTAAACAAATCAACCAAACACATTGCACATACCTGAGAAAAAGGGCATCATCAGAGGACACATCACTTAAGGGGAATCCAAGGTCATTTTTCTACTGAAGCTTCACGTTTGCTTCATTTTTCTGACTCTCTGAGATATAAAGGAAAATAAGAAAGATGTGAGGTACTTCTGTACCTCTTGCCTTGTTTATTCTTCTTAGCACCTTCTGTTAGTCACTGCTGCTAACTGGACACAAGATTAGACTGTTGGCTTGTCCCACAGTGTTTTTCCTGTATTCCAAGTGGTTTAAGGAGTGAAGGTTGTGTGTGGTGGGGGGGTAGAAATGAAGAAAAACTGGTGTTAAAGGCTCTTTGATTTTAGGAGTTGTCTACACAACCACTTAACTTGAACTGAAGAGCTTTCAAGAAATGAAGTGAAAGCAACTAAAACCAGTGCCTATGACCACGGCTTTCACCTAAAAAGGGAACAGAAGAGAGACTTCCCATTTCATTGTGGACACACATCCCAGTGCTCTGCTGGTGCAGTGCTAAATACATGGCTGGGGAGGGGCTGGAGACACCTGAGTTTCATAGGATCATTTAAGTTGGAAAGGCCCTCTAAGATCATCCAGTCTAACTATTCCCCTGGCACTGCCAAGGCCACCACTAAACCACATCCCCATGTGCCATATCCATGGCTTTTAAATCCCTCCAGGGATGGTGACTCCACCTCTGTCTTGGACAGCCTGTACCAGTGTTGGACAACTCTTTCCAGGAAGAAATTTATCCCAATATTCAACCTGAACTACCCATGGCCCAGCTTGATGCCATTTCCTCTTATCCCGGCCCTTGTTCCCCAGCAGCAGAGCACAACCCCATCCTGGCTGCCCCCTCCTGTCAGGGAGTTGTGCAGAGCCAGAAGGTCCCCTCTGAGCCTCCTTTTCTCCAGGCTGAGCCCCCTCAGCTGCTCCTGGTCCTTCCCCAGCTCCATCCCCTTCCCTGGACATGCTCCAGCCCCTTAGCATCTCTCTGGTCAGGAGGGGCCCAGAAGGGACTGGAGGTGCCCCAGCAGTGCCAGCACAGGGCACCACCCTGGCCCTTCTGGACACACCATGGCTGCAACAGCCCAGGTGCCACTGGCCTACGTGCCCACCTGGGCTCATGTCCGGCCACTGTCACCAGCACTCCCAGATCTTTCCCAGCTCTCCAACCACTCTTCTCCCAGCCTGGAGCGTTTCATGAGCCTGTTGTGACTCTAGGACAGGACCTGGCACTTGGCTTGGCTGACCCTCCCACTGCTGGCCCTGGCCATAGATCCAGCCCGTCCAGATCCCTCCAGAAGATCCACATCCCACCCAAACTGGTGTCCTCTGCAGACTGACTGGGAGTGCCTTGAACCACTCACACAGACCATCACTAAAGGGAGTGCCCAGGACTGTCCCAACACCAAACCAGGGACACTGTGACTCTGCTCAGCTCTGCACCAACTTCAAATCCACCCCCGTCCAGGGGATTCACCTGGGCACAGCCAACACAGTGAATTAGTGGCAGATTAATAATAAAATGAGCTAATTAATAAAATGAGCCTGGACTCACCAGGGCAATCCAGAGGACAATATACTCATCAATAAAGCTGTTAAAATACTGGTCAAGGAACAGCAATGCTGGGCCTATGAATGCTGTGTCATACAGATACATCTCACTCTTGGTCATGTGGGCAACCTGCCATAAACTGTTGTGACCCAAGGGCAGAACCTGGCTGGCCTTGTTGACTGTCCCCCTGTTGGCCTCAGCCATGGATCCAGCCCATCCATTTAATCAGACATTCCATGACTCCTGACTTCTCCTCCCACAGGTCTGAGGCACTGCCTTGCTGATGCATAGGGGCTGAAGCTCTGTGGGGATGAAGCTCACAGACAATGAAGATTCTCTACCTGCTGTAGGTATTTATGTGATATAATCCTGTGATATATTTACGTGATATAATCCTGTGACTGATTTACCTGGGCTGGGATGAGCTTAGTAAAGCACAATAGCTATTCCCAACTTTTCCCTACACATTGCCCTTACCACAAAATAAATGTGTCCACACAGGCAGCTCATCAGCACTGTCTGCTCCAAAGCAAGCTGGGCTAGCAGAGGAGTCCTCTCTCTGTTAGAACTGGAAATCTCTACCCTGAGCTGTCACCAAGCCCAGAGCTGAGCCCTGCACATGACTTATCATCCTTTTCACGTGGTCAGTCACACCCCACAGCACTGCTGAGGCACAGGTTCTTACTGAGAGTGTAGGTGCAGGCTGGTAGAATCATGGAATCTCCTGAGCTGGAAGTGACCCACAAGGATCATCCAGTCCAACCCCTGGCCCTGCACAGACACCCCAACAATACCATCTTGTGTATCTCTGAGTGCTGTCCAAACACTCCTGGGAGCTCTGGCAGCCTTGGGGCCGTGCTCATTCCCTGGGGAGGCTGGGCAGTGCCAGCACCCTCTGGGGAAGAACCTTTCCCTGATATCCAGCCCAACCCACCCCTGGCACAGCTCCAGCCATTCCCTGGGGTCCTGTCCCTGGTCACACAGAGATCAGAGCTGTCCCTCAGGGGGAATTTGCTGCCCCCAGGTGATTTATCCTGATGGCACCAGTTGGGCTCTGCCCCTCGTCTTCCCCAGCAGAAACCCCCTCACTAACTCCTTACACGAAAAACAATTTTGTAAATTTTTCCTCTTTTAAATTCTCCTATGTCAGTCAAGATCTACCCTGAGTTCTTATCTCCCTCCATCTCTGTCCTCATTAAATATTTTACAGTGGAATCAAGTTAGTTTTTTCCACTATGCTGGGGGCAGACTGTACATCCCCAACACTGGCCTCACTCTGTGCAAGTCCCTGGGCACAGTCAGGCCATAGTGTACTCCATGCTGTCCCAGCTTCCTGCTGTGCAGCTGCCCTGTGTCCCTGCCAACCCCCAGGCTCTGTCTGGGCACACAACAAGGCACCTCCAAATACCAGGAGGCAGAAAGGAACTGCCATGTGCCAGATCTAAGGTCCTGAGATAAATTACTATTAACACCTTGTCCTATCCCATTGTTTTCAACAGAGAAGGAAAACATACTCAACCTCCTTCTTTTTTTTCATAAACTCCTTTGCAAGCAGATTATACAACAGCAATGGCCAGCCTCAATTTTCCATATAACTATGATTTTGTAAACATTTATCCTGCTCTTCAGGCACTTTGGAGTTCTAATGGGTTTTAAGCTCCACTTTAAGTATCACAGATTGTTTCCAATACCAAGAGCAAGTGAAGGAAGTGTTTCAAAAGCAAAGGAGATTTTAACCCTCTTGGAAGGGTTTCTCCCAGTGCAAGAACGCAGCCACACCCTGCTCAGGCTGGCTCATGTGGAACAGAAACTCCAAAGGAAAATGAAGGTGGGCAAGACCATCAGGGGCAGAAAATTCGTGCTACCTGGAATGATAAAGCTGCAAAGATGGTTGAATTATGTGGGGAAAAGAGAAATTCCTGAATTACTGCTGATCCCTGGATTGTCTACCTGCCTCTTCCCTGCTCTGTCAGCCAGCCAGGCAGAGATAAAGCCCTACCAAGGGACACTCCTTTTTGTTTCCAATAAGTGATTCAGTGGACAGTGCTGAGAGAAGGGCAGAGGAATTTGTCTGTGCTGCCCTAAACAAACAGAGGTGGATGGGGCTGTGTCTGACCAGCCTGCACAACTGCCTGTCAGGTCCCACTGAAGCCATGAGTAAAGGTCACTGCTCCGCAAAGCACCGTAAGGAAGCAGGAAATGTGTTACCTCTGCTGTTCCTGCTGCAGGGTCATGACAGGTCACTAATTTTGAGAGTTTTTTCAGTACAGACACCTAAAAAGTTGCCATAAAATCTTTCAGTCCTGGAGGGCAGCTTCCACGAAGTCTCTGTGTTCTGGCCCTGCTCCTGTTCCCTGCTGGGAAGGCACAGCATGGCCTGGAGCCAACCCAAACAGTGCCAGGCCCAGGATGTCCCCAAGCCTGCTTGGGACACTTGGCACACTGTGACAGTGTGATCAGTTCTGGCTGATCCAGGAGCTCTGTGTCAGGGATGAACCCACGACACCGGCCAGTCCCACCTGGCTGAGCACAGATTGAGCTAAAAGCCCCGGAGTGCTCAGAGCACAGCCACAGGGAGATTCCCACAGAACAGCTGGGACTGGAGTCACTGCAAGGTCCCAGGGGGAATAGGGGTGCTGGGGGCGATCAGAGAGGAGAGGGAAAAGGAACCAGGATGCAGGAAGGTTTAGGAGAGGAGGGAAAGGAAATGAAGGGAAGAAAGGAGGGGCTGAGGGCAGAGAGATGAAGGGGCAGAGGTGCTCACTGGGGTCCTCGGGACAGAGGAGTTACTGAAATTGATGGGAGGTCGCTGGGGATGTGGTGGGCGGTCACCGGGCGGCAGGGACGGTGATGAGGGTCACTGGGCACAGGGGAGCACAAAGAATTTGTCAGGAGAGGGGGGGCTGCACTG
>WEIU01008330.1:101832-137806 GCA_013389925.1 Aegithalos caudatus
GAAGCGTCGGCGGGGCCAGGGGTGCCCTGGGCCCCTCCCTGGCCCGGTGTTTGCCGGGCCCGGTGGGAGTCCCGCGGCAGCCGGCCCGGACGTTTGTTTTGGAGAACGAGGTGCTCCTGGGCTCTTTTTCCCCGGCTCGTCTCCTCAGGATGGGGGAATAGCCCAGTTTAATGCACTGGGAATAATTTTTCTGGTCATCCAGGGCAACACCTACAGGGACCTCCGCGGTGACTAAGTCTGGTCTGGCGATTGGAGAGGTGCAGCTCTGCTTCCTCCCGAGCTTATCGAGCACAGGGAAGGCCCCGCCACTTTCTCTTCTCCTTCTGACGGGGCTGTCTGAGGTGGCTTTTCACTGGTGGAATTTGTCTTGCTGAGGGTGTGGAGAGTGGAGCTGAGAGCACTTGTTCTTAGGCCAGTGATGACCTTTGATTTGCAGTTTTCTCTACCCATGCAGCGTGGATGGCTTTAAAGCTCCCTGTCTTCTTCCTTTCTCTGCTTTATTTGCTGGACTTCAACCAGGTTTTCTTTTTTTCTATTTTTTTCCCCTGGTTGTCTTCTACAGATAAACAGCGAACTTATTTTTAGCCTCCTTTCTCTACTACTTCTCTACTTCCTGTGGAGAGTAACATCTGTCTGGTCATCTGTTTTCAAGGGAGATGGATCATTGTGAGGGTCCTTGTTTGTGCTGGAAAAGCTGATCCTGACCCTGTATTTTCTTTTCACAGCTGCTTCATGCTGTCTCTGGCCAACTAAAGCTTTCTAGCTCCTGCATGTTTCTTGTATATCTTGGAAGTTGAACAGACAATGAGCTGGGTTAAATTTAGAGAAGAAAAAAGCTACAGCAAAACTGAAATAAGGAATAGAAATCTGAAAAAAAAAGTATATAACTGTTTTTAAGTGATTGTCCAACATCACTGCAGAGACAAAGCTGCTCCAAAACAGTTTAAGTTAAGATTTCTCAGTTTTTGTACAGTTTTTAGTGCTGTCAGTTGATAACCTGAGTGGTGTTACCTGCTCTCCTGGGAGAGGTGTGAGGGGACTGGCTGTGCCCCAGTCTGTAACACAGCTCACTGCTGTGGTGGGAGTTTCTGCTCCTGCTGGAATTTCAGCTGGTGGCTGCAGGGTTTTTTACAGCTGCACTCTTTTTTTGTCATTCCTTCAGCAATTCTCCAAATAACTTTCCCTTTCAAAGCAGTAATTCTACAAAATCATCTTGCTTTGCTGGAAGCCAATGAAACGCACTTTAGGGCGGCGACCGCAAAACTTTTGATACCCTAAAATCTCATTTGTGCGCTCAGGTGTGTCTCGCCCCTTTGTGTTGCAGGATCTTATGGTTCTCCAGCCCAGCTGCTGCCTGCCCAAGACAACTCCTAGGCCACCCAACCCATGAGTGGGCACCGCAGCGTCAGGAGGCGATGTGGGGAGTCACACCTGGAGGGCCCCGTGGGCTGTGGCCACGGCCCCAGCGCTGCCTGCGTGCTCAGCAAGCTGGTGCAGCTGCCCACGCCCCCCCTGTCCAAGCACCAGCTCAAACGGTTAGAGGAGCACAAATACCAGAGTGCCGGACGGTCCCTGCTTGAGCCCCTCATGCAGGGCTACTGGGAATGGTTAGTTGGAAGAGTTCCAGCCTGGATTGCCCCCAACCTGATCACAATCATCGGACTCTTAATAAATATATTTACAACTCTGCTATTAGTATGTTACTGCCCAACAGCTACAGAACAGGTGAGTTACAGGCTCCTGATGCTCTTTGTTTTGGTTGCTGTCGCTGGGTTTGGGTGGGTGGTTGCTTTGGGTGGGGAGAGCTGGTTCTTGGTGTTCAGCCCACAGTCCTCGTCCTTGTAACCTGTTCTCTGCAAATGTTTGTGCCTCTCTGTGATGCTGGCATGCAGAGAGAGCACATGCGGGTGCTGGAGTGAGACACCGGTTCCTGGGCCCAGCACACCCCCGTGGAGCAGGGTCTGACACCAAAGCAGCTGTGAGGGACCTGCTGCACAAAGCTCAGCCCCGCCAGGTTGGAGCAGTAGCTCTGCAGCTGCCTGGCGTGCCTGGCAGGAGGCATTGGTACTGTTTACTTTCTGTGCCCAGAACCGGGTGACTCCCCCTTGGCTCTGGGATCAGAGTTGCCACACGAGCCAGGTGGGTTGGGCAGGCTGGGGCTGCACCAGAGCCAAGGCACTGAGCTCTAGAGTTAGTGCCGCTTAAGATACCAAAGCTGCTGTGACCAAACCCAGCTCAGTGAGCCACAGGGACACCTTCCTGGGCCCCAGCAGGTTCTGTGTCCTGACAGCTCGGTCAGGACTTTGGCACAGTGTGGTGGAGCTGTGGGAATATGGAGTTGTGTTCCTGAGCTGTGGCCGTGCTGTGAGGAGGTCAGATAAATGTCAGTGGTTTTATTCTTTGTACTGAATGCTCTAAAAGTTCCTGACCTGCTCTGAGCAGAACTGCTTTAACCTGATTTCAGGGGTACAAAAGTCTTTTTGCAGCATTTCAACTTCTATCACCAGTTACTCATAAAACACTTGAAGACTCATTTTTGTGCTCTTGAAAAGTTTTCACTTGAATGTTGGATCTTACAAGCTGCTTTTATGGGTGTACACTGAGAAAGGGAGTTATTTGGTATAGAAATATGTTAGACACCAAATGGCTGGGAATTTCTCAAGAGCCAGCTTTTAAAATATCTAAACTCCTTCCTAACCAAGTCTCCTAGCTGAGGTTGGGAATCCAGCAGGACACAATTTATTGCCCACTGGACTCCAAAATCTCACGTAGGTTGGCTCAGTCAGCACTGAATCCCTGCTCCACGTATGACATGGGAAAGGGATGTTTGCTTCTCCTAGAAATCTTTTGAAATAGATTGTTTCACAATAACCTGTGGAATTTGGCAGGTGTAAGATAGACAGTGACTATTCAATTTGAGCAGAGAATACTTGGAGCAGTTCTGTCCTTTTCCAGGCAGTGGCATTGTGGTGTGGGTTGGTTTAACTTGTGTTTACTTCTGAGCAGGGTTATGTGGGGGCTCATGCTCTGAAATCCTCTGATAGAGAGGCTTCAGCTTTCAGGAACCCAGAGCTGGTTTGGGTCTCTAAACCAGATCAGAATTTAGAATTTGGCAAACCATTGTAGTTTGTTTGGTAATTAAATTTCTGAGGTTCCTAGGAAGCTGCACTCAGAGCATCAGAAAGTCAGTGTTAGCTGCAGACTGATGTATGGAAGCACTGTTCGGTATTTAACAGTTTGAGAAGTACTTTGTGTGAGGTGAATGAGATTTTCTCCTCACTTGAACTGAAAAATAACTTAGTGCTGAGGCAGCTTTTGGCCTGATCTGATTTGCCACATGGCACAGTGTGACCAGGGAGATGCTTTTTAAGCGTGAAGGAGCTGTGTGGGGAAGAAGATGGGGTTCTGAAACTCCAGGAGCAGAAATTCTCCTCCTCCTCCATAAAGCACTAATTAATTTCTGATGTAAATTTTCTCCTTGTAGCTCAGCCTTAGTTCTGCTTTTTTTTCAAGTGTGACTCCTCCCTTCCTGTTCCTGAAAGGTGCAGCCAGAGCAGAGCTGTTGCTCAGGGCCTGGTGCAGCCAAAGAGTAAAGGAGATGCAAATACTTCCTGCTTAGTGGGGAGGACCTAGCTGGAAAAGTGCTGACTGATGAAATGGTTTAAAAGAAAAAAAAANAAAAGGAAAAATTACCTACATAGAGAGCTGTGAAAATCTTACTTGGATATAAGCAGGTCTAAGTGGAAACACCTACATTGCTCATGAAAGGAGCTTTTAAGAAAGGAGAGCCAGCAGACTGATTTTATGATTATAGAGAAACCTTCAGGGTGATGCGATTCAACTTAACTGTGGCAGATAAAGTCTGTATATGAGGGATAAAAATGGGAGGTAATTGTGTGGCATCAGAACCTTTTCTAAATGTGGTGCTCTGCTCTTGGGTGACACATTTCCCCTTTCTCACCTTGTGCTGTTTATACAGACACTGCTGAAAGTAGAGCACAATGGCAGCTTTTGAGGCAGAACGAACTGTTTTGGTAAATGCAGGAGCAATGAAAGCTCTAGAAGGAAACATATTTAAGTTGACATGCTACAAATTATTTACGGTTGTATTGGCCAAAACCAGGTGAACTCCAGGGATTTATGAGAGGCAGGTCAGCTTGCTTAAGCTGTATTTGGATTTTGTTGGTGTGGTCTGTAAAATAAAGCTGCTCATAAATGCTCACTTCTGTAAAGTGTGTCAAATGCAAAATAGCCAATAATCTCTGATTTATGGATGTGTAAACAGAGACAGAGTAATGGCAGCTCCCTGGCTTTTGTGTTCTTAAGGGCTTATGCTTCAAAAAGCATTTAAAAAGTTTGGATTGTAGTCTTTGCTCTAGCAGGGTTTGGCACTGTTTGTGTTTCTGTCAGAGTAGAAGTTGTTATTGTGGAGGTGACCATTTAGGGTTCTTAATGTAGATTTGGCAAAGCTGTGGGTGCCTGGTTCTGGAGGGAACAGTTGGTGGTGGAGGGGCTGAGCTGCAGAGCTCAGAAATGTTCTTGGACTCAAAGTCTGGGCAGTGGCAGTGACACAGCTCCCAACTGGTGAGTGATGAAGGGCTGGTGAAGGTGAGCTCAGTATTTGTGACAAAGTTGGGGGCCAAAAGTTCCCAAGTTTCTGAAATCACTGGGACATCTCACACATATTTAATGAGACTTTGTTGTGCACTGCTTTGCAAATTTAGTATTACAATTTTTCCAGCCGTACAGTGCAGCTTCCTGCTTTAGAGCAGGGGCTGTAGCTATTAATCTGTCACTAGTTTATTTACATTCCACATGTAACAACCCATTCTGTCTATCCTTGCAAGGACCAGCTGCTGAAAGGTCCCTGGGTGAGGAGAACATATGTGTAAAGGGAAAGCTCTTGTGTCAGGCTGTGGGACAGCTCAGCTGCAGGCTTTCTCTTTTTTTAAAGATTATTTTAAACCTTATTGTGATTGCTTTTCTCTCTTAGGCACCTCCCTGGGCATACATTGCTTGTGCTTGTGGCCTTTTCATCTACCAGTCCCTGGATGCTATAGATGGAAAACAAGCAAGAAGGACAAATAGCAGCACTCCGTTAGGAGAGCTTTTTGATCATGGCTGTGATTCATTGTCCACAGGTATTGTTGTTGTTTTTAATTGAAGTCGGAGGATTAAATTACTCTGTTTCAGGGATCAAATCTGCAATACAATAAAAAAGCTTCTTTACTGAAGAAAGGACAACTGCTAGTGCTGAATGTATCACTTTCAACTGAGAAAGTCACCTTTCTTTCCATAGAACAGTGCTCTGGATCAGCTGAATGTCTTCTCTTGTATTACATTGAAAACAAAACTAAGCATGTGACTAATTCAACCTAAGCCAGCATTTCTCTGTGATGGTTTAGCAAAATCTTGGTTCTAAAACACTTTCTATAAGAAGTTGTCAGAATACTCTGCTGTATTATTTCACATTGACTTGATACAGAGTGATACCGAGACAAGTCTAAGCCTAAGCAGTGGAACTCTACAAGTCGGAGTTTAAGATTAGAGTTGTCCAGGTCAGTTCCTGGGTAGGTGGAGTTCATTGAGCCAGCCTGAAGTTTAACAGCATTACAAAAAAATGGTAAAATCATAGAATATCCTGAGTTGGAAGGGTCCCATAAGATCGAGTCCAACTCCTGATTAGGTGTTTTGGGTTTCTTAATTTCTTAATTAAATACTAAACGTCTTACGCTTGGAATTTTATGACTTCTTTGTCAGAGTTGTGTATGGAAAGGGTGGAGGGGAAAGCATGTTGCACATCCTGAATGTATCCAGATCTTTGATTTTCTTAATGGCATCAGAAAAATTCAGAAGACAAGGGAAAATGTCTGGCAAATGCAGGAGAAAACCCCAAAGCTTGCTGCAGGCTGCAGCTGCAGAAATTACTCAAGTCCCCTAATGAGATTAGGCATCACAGGAAATAAAAACGTAGGAGACTTAAAATCCCTTAATATTAATGACTTCTAATAACTGATATGGATTGAAATCTATGTTGTGCAGCCTGTATATTTTCAAGTGGAAGAATTAATCTCTTATGTCTGTGAAAGAACCATGTCAGGGTAACCTTCCCACTGTCCCTGCTCTGGGCCCTGTTGTTAGCTTTGCTTCTGGTGAGGATCCTTACACACATACACCCTTTTCACTCTGTGACTGATTTTCTCCTGCAGTCTTTGTGGTTTTGGGAACTTGTATTGCTGTGCAGCTGGGCACCAACCCTGACTGGATGTTCTTTTGTTGTTTTGCTGGGACATTCATGTTTTACTGCGCGCACTGGCAGACGTACGTCTCGGGGACACTGCGCTTCGGCATGTAAGTACCTGCCTGAGAGAGAGGGACAGGCACCCTCTTCTCCTGAATTGCACCTTGTCTGGCCATAGTGCAGCTCCTCAGAGCAGTAGCAAATTGTTTTTATCCATAGCGACACACTTAGAGCTTCAGGCAGGTGTTGGATCTGTAATCAATAGTGAATGTCACTTCGCTTGTGTTAGGGGTGGTAAAATGTCATTTTGACCTATTAGTTAATTAGAGCTTTTGATTTGATGCAAAGCTAAATAAGTAATGGAAAGTACCTGCTGTTTTATCCCAAGACTGGAATGCTTTGGTCAGATGGTGGCAGTCTGGCTTTAGCATTCATAAAAGTCTGTCTTGGTGCTGCTTGCTTGTGATGTGCAGTTATTCGTTAGTATTAGGCATAACTCTTAAAATAGACTGTATTAATTGCCATTGTGCCTCCAGTTTAAAGTTCTGAGTCACTTTTGGTTAGTGCAGATCATGGTTCTGTCAATAAATGGAACCAAAATTGCAATGCCAAGAAGGTCAGGAGCAGAAATCCTGTTTCCTGCTGGATGAGGCTGGGTGGGAGATGCAACACAAGGACTTGGTGAGCTGTGGGATTCTCTAACCTTAATGGGGAAATAAATGTATTCCATGTTGAGAATTTATTCTGTGTTTGCATTCATAGAGTAAAGAAACACCTTTCAAATAAATGTACTGCAGACTTTTTTTTGGTACATCTGGAAGCTGAAATTTGCCCTCAGTTTGTGGGATTTTGAAACAATTCTACAACTACATATAGATGTCTAATAGACTGTTATTTATATAATTGCTCATCTACAGGTACCCAGATACTGCTAAAACAGTACAACTACTGGCCTCTTGTATATGACAGCTTTTATTGGCAGGATACTGATTCAGTAATGCAGATACTCTTTATAAACTTCCGTGTTTCTGCTCAAAAATTTAAGATGTTGGATCAATTTAAAATGTCTATTAGGGGAAGAAAAGAAGAAAATCTAGACTTCTGTTCCAACTCTGACTACACTAAAGCAGATTGACTAAAACGATCCTATTCTGGTACTTAAATCTTTAAAATAAGAGGTGTGGCTCAAATTGTTTCCTGTTATAGGAGTCTCACTTTCATGCTGTACTAAAGGTCTGAATGCTTTTATCTCCCTTTGAACTTTACAGGGCCCTGAAAATCAAGGATTTCTAGTTATTGATCAAAGAACACAAAAGTCCAACCTTGACATGTGCTTGACTTTACAGATGCAAATATCAACCTCCCCAAACTGGTGTTGAGCTGCAGAGAAGTGTTTGGGTCAGTGCTGGTGTTTCACTGGGACATTCTTTTGTGAGGAGTCTGTATTTTGAATGCATTTTCAGCAAATTAGATTTTTCTGCCTGGCCTTATAATATAAGAATGTGGTGACCATTAATATGTAGCTAATTCAGAGGAGGCAATAAGCACCTAAATGTGTGTATCATTAATTTAGATAACACAGCGTTGTGTAGTAAACACATTTGTTCTTTCTTTTACCCTGTGGCACGAGGTTAATTGACAGTCATAAGCTGATGTTCATTTTAATGCAAAAACAATGAGACTATTTATCCAGTTAAGAGAGTCTCACTGTTTGACACTTTTTAATGAATCTTTCATTTCACTAATCTAAAACTGAAAAAAAGTATTTTATCAAGCCCTTCAGATTCACTGTAATGCACAGACTTAGGTATCCTTAATCCTGAATAAGTGGGATCAGAGACAGCTGTTGAAAGGAGCCAAAATGATCCTTGTGCGCAGGAGCTTTTTCCAGTCTGTATCCCATGTTGTGACTCTCAAAAATCCTCAGAGAAAGGGTGTAGTAGTGATGTTTTAGGGAATGTGATGGTGAGAGGCTCAGGAGGTAATTCTGAAGGAACAGGAAAGAGCAGACAGCTGGTTATCACTTACTCTATTTGTGATGAGATATGTCCAAGAAATTACGTATCAGTTCAGAGAGAACTCGATAATCAAATGACTTGGAGAAGAGCAGAGGATGTCAAAAGGGAGAGATTGTATTTTACTCCTTCCACACAGGCCTGAAATGTTAAATTATAGAATCAACCTGTCCTGCTGGAAAAGTCTGTCTTAAAAAACAGGGAAATTAGCGTGTCAAACAAAATGTGTGCTTGTGGAACAGTGTGTGGTTTGTGTATGGGGAAGGGGTTGCAACACCAGGAGCACCTGGGGGAGCTCAACCTGGAGAAAAGAGGCTCAGGAGGGACCTTCTGGCTCTGCACAACTCCGTGACAGGAGGGTGCAGCCAGGAGGGGGTCAGGCTCTGCTGCCAGGGAACAGGGACAGGACAAGAGGAAATGGCATCAAGCTGCAGCAGAGAAGGGTCAGGTTGGACATCAGGAGGAATTGCTTCCTGGAAGGGGTGGTCAGGCATTGGAAAGGGCTGCCCAGGGAGGTCTGGAGTCCCCATCCCTGCCCAAGGAACAACTGGATGTGGCACTCATTGCTCAGGGCTGGTGACAAGGTGGGGATTGATCAGGCTGGACTTGCTAATCCTGGAGTGCTTTTCCAAGCTTAACGATTCCGTGATTCTCTCTGGTTGTCACTGCAGCAGCTTTGGAAGTCCCTGAAGCTGAGCAGAGCATGTCAGACTGCATGGCAGGATCAGTTCCTCTGAGGCAGGAGGAAATGGGATCCATTCTGTGAGATGCCTACAGAATCTGCAGATGGGGGAGGAAAACTTTGTTCAGTTGGGCCCTATTACTGAATCCATTACGTGTTTAGGTTCGTTGTCTTCTCCCTGACAGCTGTGGGGGGGGTTCCTGTGGTACTCCAGGATTTAGAATAATTAGTTGAGTCAATAAATTCCTGTGATCCGTCTCCATCTTCAAATGATCACATAATTCTGTTAGATCCTGGCAGCCACTGCAGTCTTCAAAAAGCATCTGGTGTTGGCTGAACAGCTCAAATAATAGCTAGAGGTCAGCATTGCTTAAAAATTCCCCAGGAGGAAGCAGGAAGTGTCTCAAGGCAAGTGAGGCAGGCTCCAGGAAAGTCACTGTAATGAAGGCAGCAGGGAACAGCAGGGATAGAGTTAAATGCAGAAGTTTTACTTCGAAGAGCTGATCTGGGAATGATCTTACAGAAGAACAGGAATTCTCAGCACATTTGAGAAAGCAAAAGGTGACTTTGAATGGCAGAGAGACACTTAGTATTGAAACAGACCAAATAATGACTTGGTTCTCCTGACCTAGTTTCCAGCATGGGAACTGGTTTTTCTGGATTGTGGATTTACTGTGCTGCAGCACAGGATAAGCTGAGTCATGTATTGGGGCAGCTCTGCCATCACTGGGGCACCTCTGCTGGAGAAACAGAGAATTTTTTCCTGCATATCCCAAAAATGAAACTGGCAAGCTGTGATGGACTTCCGTGTGTCCTTGTGGGAGCAGACGTGATGTACTTTAGGAACATGCTGCAGAAAACAGATCATTAGGGAATATGGTGCACAAATCCTGAAGAGGTTTTCCTGATGTTATCTGGAACCCAGGTGCGATCACCTGGTTCTTCCCCAGTCCAGGGTTATCCCACTTGGATTCAGTAGTGGTCCCGGTCCCTGCAGGAAGTGCAGGAGGAGAAGCAAGTGTGTGCAAGCTCAGGATGTTTCCAGCTGCTCAAGGTCAGAGCATGGCCTGACTGCAGGGGCTGTCCCACATCCGGGGAGTCGGAGCCATCCATCCCTGTCAGAGCTGTGTTGCATTGCCCCCTGCTCTTCTCTGGCCCGGCCAGCGGCTGCAGGGGGTAAGGGCAGCATTCCTCTGGGTCCGGGGAGGTACCAGGCAAGGCACAACACGGCTTCTGAGGCTGTGATTAGATGGGTTTATTTGGGGGTCCCACACCGGGAGGGAGCGTGGCTCCCACAGGAGAGCATGAGGCAGGCAAGTCCAAGGAGAGGCCAGAGAGAGAGAGTGTCCCCGGGGAGAGGTGCGGGCAGGGAGAGCTTAACCCCTCCTGAATCACCCTAAGATACTCCCAGCGAGGGGGCAGATCCAAGGCTTGGACCAATGGGATAGGTGGGATAGGGCAAAACCAATCCAGGGTGATGGGCAGGGGTTATAATGAGTGACAACTTGGGGTAAGGTTACAACTTAGTAAGAAAAATGAATCACCACAGAGCTGCATTCTGCAGCACAGCTCAGAATCATGGAATTGGTTGAGTGGGAAGGGACATAATCCAGTTCCACTCGCTGCCATGGGCAGGGGCACCTTCCATTAGCACAGGTTGCTCCAAATCTCATCCAACCTGGCCTTGAACACTCGCAGTCATGGGGCAGCCACAGCTTCTCTGGGCTCTGTGCCAGGGCCTCACCACCCTCACAGGGAAGAATTTATCCTCAATATCCCATCTAATCCTACCCTTTGTCAGTGGGAACCCATTCTCCCTTGTCCAGCCTGGGTGTTTTCTTAAGAGATGTGAGACACAAACTCCTCAGGTCGAGTCCTGGTGCACTTGTTCATGATGGAAGTGCTGAGTCATGAAAAGGTGCTGAAAACACCCAGGGCACTGAACACTCAAGGGTCCATCCAGAGACATGGGGGTGCTGTTGTACCACAGTCTCCAGCATTTCTCCTACAAGTTACTGTACTATCTGGTTTATTCCAACCTTTTTAAATGAAAATACCAAGTTGGTTATGGTAGGAATTATAGCTGTGTATATATGTGTAAATATAGACACAATGAGATAGAAATTAGTTTCCAAGGAGGCTTCACAAAGGAACATCAGAAATATGAGAGGAAGAATCAGTTTTTGCCACCTTTCATACAACTGAAAAGTTAAAAATTGTTACTTTGCTGTTTGAGTAATAATCCCCAGAGAAAGCAAAAAAATTCAGGCTGCTAAACAAAACAGACTTTTTTGAGGCGAATTGGAGAATTTGGGGGAACATTCCTGTTCACTAATGACTTTGGAGCAGCTGTACAGGCCCAAGAGCCTGTGGGATAATGGGTTGGTTCACCTGAATGCTGTCACCACTGCTGCCACTAAGGTCCAAAGGAGTGGTGAGGAAATGGGGCTGGACTTCAGAAAGCAGCTAAGCCAACCTTCTTTTTCAGCCTCAGCAGAGGAGGAGTTGGTGTTACATCTTGCATAGACAACACACACGAAATACTGAAATACAGGGATGGAAACCTTCCAAGTCAGAGTTTAGCACATTTTGTTCTTGCTCCTGGGAACAGCCTCAGTATCTCCACTCTGAGATAAGGCAATAATCCCCATGGCTGCAGAGCTTAAAACTTTCTGATGCTTCTTGGAGAACTTTTACACCCAGGTTATTTACAGAGGAGAGTCTGAGGCTAAGTAGAGCCTCTGTTGATGTCAGGGGGTGTTGGATTCTCTGTGCTTGCAAGCAGGATGTGTTGAAGTGTCCTTGTGGTGAGTGTGAAATTTGGTGCTGGTAGCCTGCACCTCCTGCTCCCTCAGGCGCTCTGGTAGGGTCACAGAAATCTGAGCAGCTGCTAAGGGCTCATGGAAAATTGGGTGGGTAATTTCCCCATCCTCCTCCTCTTCCCTCCCACAAGTCCTTCAACAGCATTGTCAGCCACGATCCCATTGGTCACGTGTGGACTTGCTGCTCCTAATTGTTCTGATGAATCCTTGGAGTTCTCACTGCTCTGTGAAATAATGAACTACAACATAACAAGCACATGGTTATTGCCTGACCTGTGCAACTTCTATGTACCTCTGTGAGCAGCAGAAGGAAAAAATCACATATTAGATATGTATAATAACAAGTAAAGGGGCTTATGACCCATTTTTAGTATTATTTTTCCAACTTGAATTTCCTGGTTCTGGTGATAATTCAAATTCATATTTCATTTTTTCTGCACAGTTCACTTTATTCACGCTACTGTATTTCAGTGCATCCAAGTGAAACTGCTGGATTGGAATGACTTAGGATAAAACTCTAATTATAACTAAGCATTTGCACTTCTGGCATGTGACTCTCAGCCTTTCTTTCTCTTGTGTTCTGATGCTGAACATTCTTTTCTTGCTGCTGTGGTTCCCTTAAGAAAACAATCCTTTGTCTTCTGCTCAGATTCCCAGTTCATTGCCCAACCTGAGTAATCCCACTTGCACGCTCAGATAAGGATGTGACAGATGGAAGAATCATCATTTTTCAGACCCGAGCATTAACTGGTAGATGGATTCCTGTGAGTTTTCCAGCCCTGTAACTTCTGTGTCCTGATGAGGCAGGCGTGTTTCTCGTCCGCTGTGCTTTGAGACTTTTTCATGGAGTTTTGTGTGTTGGGAGAGGAAGGGGAGGATGGTGCATAGACCTCCCCTGTAGTTTCACACAGCCTTAAAAAGCTGTACTAGATCAGCTGTGTTGCTAGTGGTTGACTTGATTTCAGGGCCAACTCCAGCATAAGTGTCTGTTTCCTGTTGTTGGATCATTTTCTCAGGACATCTCTCCATTTGAATTCAGCTTGGGTTCCCTGTTAGCACTAGGAAGGGACTGACTGCAGCTGTCTCTGAGCCCTGAGTCAGTGGTGGCTCTTGAATTGTCTAATGGCTTGTTTAGCCAAACAGGGCCTTTCAAGAATTGCCCATGGAATACACTCAATAAATTAGCACTGACGAGAATATTCTGTATGCAGCGCTAATCCCATGTGTTAATTGGCTCCAGACTCAGAACCCTGACAGGGTTTCCAGCAGAGCAGGCACAGGGATTGTCAGTGCCAGCATCTCCGTGGAGTGAAGCACATGCCAAGGTCAATGCCCCTTCTTAAACTTCCCAGACGATGTTTGAAAAATGGATCCACATCTGAATTACAAATATCACCTAGAATAACATAGAAAAAAAAGAAACTGCAGCTGTTGTGAAGCACTGAAGTAGCTGTGGGGTTTGGACATGGGGCTTTCTCTTCCTGTATTCCCTAAAATACCAACCTCTCCCAGCTATTTACTGTGTTATGTGCTGTGATAATTAAACTGAAAATGCTTATCAGGCTGAACTTCAGTGACCCCTCTCCTCAGGCCTGGTGTCTGCATATCATCACTGCACCTGAGCCCTACAGTGGGGCCACAATGACCTTTCTGTGCTGCCCATTTTTAATCCCTTGTCATAGTGGGTGTCTGTTCCAGCACACTCAGATAAGCACAGCAATAAACAGGAGCTGTGTTCTAGCTGACCCTGCTGCTGCTCAATTATTTTCTTTTTAAACTAGATGGTTTGATTTTTTTCTTAATTTGATCCCATATTAGAATCTTTTTGCTATGGTAAAATAAAGATTTCTGTCACTGTATTAAGAGGAAGGGTGGTTTCTATGGCTCTGTTGACTCCATATTTTTTCATCCCTTTCTGTCAGGGGTGAGAAATAAATATATACAGAATGGAGTGTGATTAGGGGTCTGAGTAGGGGTCTGGAGCTCACTTCTTGGAGAATTATTTGCCAAAGAGTTTCGTGAGGAGGGAGGTGAAACTTCTTCCTTTCTCTCAGGTGTCAAACTGAAATACAGTTTGCATTTTGGCTCCACTAAAACATGCAGGAGTACTGTCAGCTAAAGAATTCATGTATTCAGTGTCATTTGCAGACATGAACATGAGGTCAGGAGATGAGAGTCCTGGATTGTGCATGGTTATGGATTTTATTCGCTGTGATTCAGAGCAAGGAATTTCATTTATTCCGTCACGTACGCACCAAATGATTGTTTTTTCTCCCGTGTTGGAGCGCTGTGGTAAAACTGTAAATTGCAGAAGTTCTGAGTGAAGATTTAAATGTGTAAAATACTGTGTGGGTTAGAATGGTTTTGTTAATTCATTACTACTCCTGGGTTTTGTGGTCGTTAATCCCTTCCCTGAGCTGCCCTTTGAATCATCCCAAGCCTGGATTTTGTCCTTTAGCCTGCCTGAAGATGTTTTCACGGCTCCCCTTCAGAGGAGTGCTCAGGAAAATGTTCTGAACTGTTTCTCTCCCTCGTGTGTAGATTTGATGTGACAGAGTCCATGCTCTGCACAGTAGCCATCCAGCTCCTCACGGGAACGCTGGGGCCCTGGTTCTGGAATTACACGGTAAAGCCCTCGCTTGGCAGCGGCATGGACTGAGCAGGGCAGCACCTTTGTCATGCACTGTTCTGTGGAAAGCAGCTTCTCCAGGGGACTTCACCAGTGTTTGCAATTTCAGTACAAGGAGGAAAAAATATTTGAACGAGTAGGAAAAAATCGATTTCACTGGAAACAAATTTATTTGAAAGCATCACATTTTATTTGAAACCAAAGCAAAACGTGCCTGTTCAACAGAAGTTTGATTTAAACTTTTCTTCTTATCACAGTTTTGGCTTCACCTAAAAGCCAAGCAGGGCTGTGGAAGCAGCTCTAAGCATGGGTGTAGAATAATGTTGTTGGAACTACTTTTTCAAAAAGCTTCTTTTGTTGCTGCTATTTCAATGCCTTTCCACCAAAAAAAAGCAGAATTTCTTGGCTCTTTCAGGAAACTGTGTCTTGTGTAATAACTTAAGAAGTCTGGTTAAAAATGCCTGGTTTAAGCTGTGCAGCTTGATCCCTGTGCTTGTAGCTTCATGAAGAAGTAACTTCCTTTCCAGCTTGTCTTTATTTTCAAAATACTTTTCCTTATGTCTGTGTGCAATAGATCCTTCTCCCTTCTAGTCTGCTAGCCTTAGAAAGGACTTTCTCTTCCTTATTTCACCTCTTCTTTTTGTTGTTTCTGCTAATACTTTGTGGGTGAGGTCCCCTCCCAATAAAATGTTATCATTAAAGGTGAATGAATTGGATTCCTTGAAATATCTCATAGATTATGATTATTATTGATGAATTTTAAACTTGGCATTTTCCTTGAAATATTTGAGGATATAAGAATAGCTTTTTGATCTCTTTCTTATAACTGCATCAGATGTTAAACAAAAGTGAGGTTATTTTTTTGGTGGTTGGTTTACATAGCCTTTGTTAAACCTGTGTTGATGCTAATTATTTTCTAGTAGTTCTTTTGTTTTTTCATGTAGTAGCTCAGCAAAATCTCTGCTTTCAGGAGGTTATTTAGGAAGATGCCCTGCTTTAGATGCAGCACCATCAGCAATCTGGTAAATCCTGACATGTCTCCAGCTGACCTTGGGAGCTGGGTGGCTCTAAAGGGAGCCAGGTGACATCAGTGACTTAATTTTAAAAATACTTTGTTCATAATCTATGAAAGGCTGGAAATAGTGTCAGGAAATGGTAACTGAGCAAGGAGTAGTCCAAGGGAAACAAGAGCTTAAATTAAGATTTTAGCCTGTTATATTAACGTCTCAATTGACCAAGGAGTTGTTTAGGCTGGAAAAAATTATCAAACATAGTTCTAAAACACTCAGAGTTCTGAAATCATTCCCTGGTGTGGTGGTTGTGGGGTGGAAATAACTCAGATTGGATGATGAAAGGAAATTGTTTGAACTGGAGTTGGTCAATTTGCCATGGGATGGGGGAGAGAGGAAGGGCAGGTGCAGAGGACCCGGAGCTGCCGGAGATGTCAATCTGCAGCCCCCCTGGCAAAGGAGGCTTTGCCATCCCAGGAGATACTGGTGATACTGGTTTCACAGCCAGCTGGGTGAGTAGGGTGTGAGGGAATGGGCCAGGCAGGGCATTTGTCTGGATGGTTTGGTTTAGAGACACCTTAAAGGTCATCCCATTCCACCCCCTGCCATGGGCAGGGTCACCTTCCACTATCCCAGGCTGCACCAAGCCCCAGTGTCCAGCCTGGCCTTGGACACTTCCAGGCATGGAGCAGCCACAGCTTCTGTGGGCACCCTGTGCCAGGGCCTCAGCACCTGCACAAGGAGGAACTTCTTCCCAAAGTCTCATCTATCCCTGCCCTCTGGAACTGGGAAGCCAATTCCCCCTTGTCCTGTCCCTCAGGCTCTTGTCACTGGCTCCTGAGACAGAACCCCAGGTGTTGCCTGGGACAGGTCTGCTCACACACTTATTTTAACCCAGTTTTAGGCACTGAGTTGCAGGATAGACTTCTAAATCTATTTAAATTCTGGCATGAGTAATTTCAGATGCTTTCTGGCGTCTTTCATTTTAGTCTTCACTCATAACTAAAGATGCTGCTGCTTCCAAGTGGTTTACTCAGACACACCAAGCATCAATCACTTATTTACACATTCAGAGGTCAGGCAGAACAGATTTTTAGGTCAGTATTGCACATCTCAGATGAGTAAGCTACAGAAAATGCATATTCTTACTCTGGCTGTTTCATGTGTCAAACATTTGTACTGAGAAAATATAATATTATAACCCTGTCTTGAAAATAATACAGGAACTGTATTGTACGTTTTAAAACTCATTACTGTATGAAGTATGTAGCTTCCAAATTCTTGCATCTCAGCTAAACCTTGTACTTTCTGGGCAGGAAGCTTTTAGGTTCACCAAGGAGGGGAAGATGTCTTAAACTGTTAATGAAGTTTGCTAATCCTTGTAGCCTATGGGGAGATTATTTAGAAGAACGTGAAGGCTTAAAAACATGGAAAATAAAAATATTTGGGGAATCAAAATAGGTTTGCTCCATTGTTCCCCACATTCATACTTGAAGTGCCAGAGTTTCAACCCTGTCTCCCTCTCCTTGCAGCTCTGGAGCGTCACCTTGCAGTTCTTTTACTGACGGAATGTCACTTTGGTTTGAACATTTTGCCTTGGTGATTTTTCAAAGACCAGAATTGGACTGTTTTAGTATACTTCAGCACAATGATGTAGAGGAATTGCAAATAAAGGTACTGAGGATGATTCAATCTTGTGACCACTCAGCATTTTATAGAAAACAAAAAGTTAAAATAATAAAGTTCCTGGCAATATTTGGCCACAAAAGTGACTAGAGGGATGGAAGCCTCCTATGAGGAGAGGCTGGGAGAGCTGGGGATGTTCGGCCTGCAGAGGGGAAGAATCCAGGCAGACCGAAGAGCCCCTTCCTGTGCCTAAAGATCTGGAAAGGGACTTTAGACAAGGGATAGAGTGCCAGGACAAGGGGGAATGGTGTCCCATTGTCACAAATGCCAGAGGACAGGGATAGATGGGATAGTGGGAAGGAATTCCTGCCTGTGAGGGTGGTGAGGCCCTAGCCCAGGCTGCCCAGAGCAGCTGTGGCTGCCCCATCCCTGGGAGTGTCCAAGGCCTGGTTGGATGAGACTTGGAGCAGCCTGGGATAGCGGAAGGTGTCCCTGCCTATGACGGGATGGAATTGGGATGAGCCTTGAGGTCCCTTCTAACTCAAAGCAGGCTGGGGTTTTCTGGATCTTTTACATGGCAACACTGTACAAGTTTGAAGACTGGCATATAATCTGCATTTCAATTTTGACAACAGGGAAAGGAGGATCAATAGAGGAAAACACTGCAGTGTGTGTGGGAGAATCCATGGATGGCAGTGTCACCACAGGAATTACAGCCTCCCCTGGAAGCTCTGCAGGAATTCTCCTGTCTTGTGAATTTAGGCAGATAGGGAGTGAGGGCTGAAGTGTGTGTTTTAAAACTCACAACCTTTATGCTTCCCTGACTTCATTTGAATTGAATCCTCAGATATCTTAGGATTCAGCCTGTGGTTTACTCCCAGTGCAGTGCTGACATTTCCTGACCCTGTCCCCTGCCTTCTACAGTGCTGCTGGTTATTATTCTTCCCTAGCAGAATCTACTTCTCAGCATTATTGTGAGTGTTTTCCCCAGCCTTGCCCCTGGATATTCTGTTTGGGCATTTTAGTTTGTTAAATGTTGAGTCTGGGCTCTTTGCTCTGTTGTCAGCATCAGCTCTTTGTTCTTGTTCTTTGCCTGGATGTTCCTGCTGATCTTAAACCTCAATTCAGGGTCTTCTGTTGATTTTATAGAAGATGAAAAAGCCCCTGGTTTATTTAAAGAAGAGATTTTTGCAACTTGAGTCTTTGTGTCCTCTGAACTTGTACAATAACTTTCCGTCCATCTATTGTAGTATGGGAATGTCTTGGGAAAAAGGTTTGTTTCATTTTCTTCATTCCGTGGGGCTTAATGATCCTGCACACAGTGTGCACAGTGTCAGTGCCTGGGCAGTGCTGACATGACTCAGTTGTCAGGAAACATCAGGCAGCAAAGCTGTCAGGCTGGGGGGAAGTATGGCTCCAGTGATGCCTGAAAATAACCCACTTAATAAAAATATCCCAGTTCAGAGGCTTTAAGAACCTCTTGCAGAATTCACGCCGCTTGCTCTTCCCATTTGTTTTTTTTTTTTCTTAGGATTTTCACTGTAGTATTTAAATGAGTAAATAAATACAAACACAAGTTGAAAATAGAATCTTTGAACTGGCTGATTCATTTCTTGCTTTGAAATGGTTTGTTTTCTTACAGCTGTCTGTGGTACCTGCTTGTATGTAATTAAATGTGATTATAGTAATGGAGGCAGTCTGCCGAACAAAGGCCTTCCCCTATTTTCTACTTTTTTCCCCTTATTTTTTTACTATAATTTGATAAATGATCAATTACTCCTAAAGTGTGTTTTTTCTAATGTTTACAATGGGAGAGTCACTTGAATATGTAATGGAACTTTATGTAGAATAAAACATGGTACTAATGATGTAATATCTAAGCAGGAACATTATCACCCTGCTTTGCAAATAAATTCCCCATCCACTAAAGCAAGTTGAATGTATTTTCCCTCAAAAAGAAAGGCATTGGTCAGTCTCCATCCAAATGGAGCAAGTGCTTTCCTGCAGCCCTGCTTTTGCCTTGCCATTTTATTAGGTACTCCCAGCTCTACCAGAGTATAAAAACACTATGGTGACCGAGGCAATTAATGGAATTTTTTTGATGACTAGCTCATTTACCTGGGTACAATGCATAAATCCAAGTTAATCATTTAGATGTAAGAATGTCCTCTGGATCACCTGACGTGTTAATGCTTTTCAGGCAGTGTGGATATTGCTTTGTTCACATCTCTCTTGACAAAAGAGACTGTTGTTGCTTTGGTTTATAGTAGCATCTTTCATTTATTTTTCATTTTAGGGGCTGTTTAGGACTTTGTGAAGGCTGGTACCAATCCACTTGTCTGTCATTCCCATTTATTCCTCCCCAGTCTGGAGCTGCCATGTCCCACTCAGTGTCGGGTTGTGTGGCTTCCAGGGGCTGAGCAGATCTTCTCTGCCCTCTCCTCAGGGCTCTCAACATCCCCAAGGTCACAAAAAAAAAAGCACCAGGAAAGCTGATGGGCTGGGAATTGGGACAGGAATTTCTTCTTTTTTACTTGGATTGTTTTAGCCAAGCCAGTCTCTTGACCCCACTGATGGCAGAGATGGTGCTGGCACAGGAGAGAAAGTGGGGCTGAGTAGGTGTTTTTGGGGGAAGAAAGGGGTTGGGTTTTAAGGGATTTGGGATGACTGCTCCATGTAGCAGCTTCATAGATGTATCTGGCTCATCCTGTAGTTGCACAGTTACCTTGAATTCAAGTTAAACACAGAGAGGAACAGTGTGCCCCTTTCACCGCCTTCTGCTTTCAGATGTTGTTCCCTTCTGTGGTCCAGCTTCGAGGAGCTGCCTGTGGATTTCTGGATTCTTAGATTTCAGTCTAGAGGCCACTTCACATCTTGTGAAAAAAAATTCATTGAATAATTCCAGCATCAGATGTGTGCTTTACTGATATCAAACCTATCATTCTAAGTCATCTGACAGTGGTTTTAAAGAGCATGGGATGTTCCCAGGCCTTTTTCCTCCTTGGGATTAAGAATTTATGCTTTCTTTAGGTGATAGTTTGGTGTTAGGTTTCTCCTCAGCAGGCCTTAATGCTTTTGGCTTCTGTGTTAAGGAGCCATTTCGTATTAAAAATGCAGAATATTAAGGTGGAACTGAAGTTAAGATTTGTATTTGTTCTGCGATGGGAGATTCTTACTGTAAGTCAGGGAGGAGTTTTTAACAAATATCCTTGGCTGCCTGATGCTGTTTCTGTTTGAGTTGGAAGGGCAGAGCCCTGGGCAGGGGAGTAAAGGTTGTGCCACGGCTGTCTAAAGATAAAATTGTCTCCCTAATCTCAATCCAAGGACTGCTCCCCATGTATTTGTTGGGCTCTCAGCCTTGTGCAAAGGTTTATCTGCCAGAATAACTTGGGTTTCCATGACATTACTTTATTGTGCATAAGATTGCTGCTGCCAGAAGAAACCTGGTTTCCTACCCAAGGAAAGCTGTAAATTGGAGTTACCTCCATGAGTTATTAGTCACTGTTTCTGTTAACTTTCTCAGTTTCTTTCTATTCTTTAGGTGATTGACAGAAGTAGTGAAATGGGCTAAAACACGTTCCTGTGCTCCTGGAATGGAGCTGCTCCAGCCTTTCCTTGGCTGGACACACTGAGAACACATTTCCATGCTGGCTCAAGAGCTGGGAGGAAACATTTTGCATTAAATCAGTTGTTTGTGTATCTATATCTCTGCTGAGCGTTTTTATTTTTTTCTTGCAAGGTACCTCAGTGGTTCCATTTGTTTGTATCAGGACCGAAAACAGAGATCTTTTAGAGCATTCTTTCCTCAGTGGAAGTTAAAATTTCCTCCAGCCAGTTGCCTTGCAGGATTGTTATTGAGCAAATTGAATACAGGAGGGCTGCGAAGGTTATTTCCTGGGTTTCCCATCTCCGGGTTTGTGTAGTTAAAAGCAAATTGACAAAGCAAAGAATCATGGAATAAGTTGGGTTGGGAAAGACCTTAAAACTCATCTCATTCCAAGCCCTGCCATGGGGTTTAGGTGCAGCCTTGGCATTATCCCCTGTGTGTATGGCTGTGCTGCTGACCATACTGGAGATCCTCAAATGAGAGGATCCACTCCCAAACTGAAACAAAGTCTTCAGAGAAACAGTGAGCTGATATTAAAGTCTTGGTTTTCTAGCTCATTTAAGGCAGACAGAGGAAAGGCCGCCTCACAATGCTCCTTCCCTGTGCAGGTGATAGCAGCAGGGTTCTGTCACAGCAAAGCCTGTGTGTGCAGGAAGTGATTTGGAGTCTTTCAGGTAGAACTATCTAACTGGAAATAGGGATAAGCTGGAAATGTTTCAAACTGACTTGAAGGGTTATTCTTGATGTAGCACTTCAGGGCAAGATACTATTGTATGGTTATAATATATATGTTATATATAACATAGTTTTAATATATTACATCTGTATGCATATAGGTATAAAATGTGTATGTCTGTTTCTAACATATATAGTGTATATACACCCCATATATCTATCACACCAGCAAGTCTGTCCTCCTCATTTCACTTGTATTTTTATACATTCCTATTTCTGGTATTCATTCGTACACCCATTTTCCCCTCTTTCTACATTCAAGACTTTTACATCCTCCTTAAAACAAAGCCATAAACTCCCTGTTTTCTCCCATTCTTTCCTGCAGCACATCGTGGCTCTGCTGAAACCAAAAGTGGTTTCTCTTCTTGCTGCCACTGCACCATTAACATCAACCCTTTAGGAATTTGTGTTTCTTTTCAAAGCTTGATGTTATTCAGAGAATATTCTTACTAAGATAGGATAGGGAATGTAATAGGGGTTAAAAATACATTTTTAGAATTTTATAATCTGTGCGAAATCCTGGTTTTTTTGGTGGAAAAGGTTAAAACTGAATATTTATTTCTGCAGCTCCCACTGGGCAGTGAAGAGTTGCAATGTTTCCTGTTGATAAAATGGATTTCTGTTATTGCACTGTGAAGTAAAAGAAAATTATAGCACAACATTGCTCTTAAATTTGAACAATAAAACTGAAAACATTTTTGCCTTCTAAATTATTTGCAGGTTTTTCCTCTTTTCCTCAGCCTTTTGGGGTGTTTAAACTGTGCATGACAGAGTTGCGCTACTGAGCTTGCAAATAACTGACTTGAAATTGCTTTCAATAATTTTGCTTTTTTTTTTTTTGGCTTTTTATACCTAATCAGAATTGATGTGACTGAAGTACAAATCTTCATAATAATCATGCATTTACTGGCAGTGATTGGAGGACCACCTTTTTGGCAATCTCTGGTAATTTTGCTCATGTTCTTATTTTATCCTTTGTAATTATCCCATGGTCACTGAAGGACTCCTGCACGTTTCAAGACAGTTTCACTTCTGCAGGAAGGTTTCACTTTTCCTTATAAATGGAAACAGATTTTTGAATTCAGATCCCACGGAAATATCTGTCGATTCTGGCTGTACCAGAGTAATTAAAACAAGCTTTAGTCTCTAATCCTTTAATACTTGATATGACTGGAAAATTGGTGCTTTGGTGTTTTTTATTTGCTTCTGTTTGGGGGAAATATAGAGTAAAATGTGGTTGTGTGCTCAAACATTCCACTTTCCATGGGAAAAGCAAAACACTCTGAACAGGCGAAATGCAGAGTTGTAGATTTTGGCAGTTGTTGTTTTCATTACCTTTCCTTTATTCCTTGAAATTGTGTATTCCTGTCCTGGCTCCCTCCTTTCTGGCACTGTAAATTCTCTTCAAAGCCTGTTAAATGCTGCTTCCCAGGCTCCTGAAGCTGGGTAATTCCTGTGGGATGCTGAGTATGGCTCCAGCTTGGATCATTTGGGACACGCAAATAAATCAAGGAAGCTTAGTGTAACTCATTTAACAGACCGTGCATTTGGAGTTGATTTTCCTGCTTGAAGCAAGAAAAATGCTGCAATTGCTGGAGTTTTCTCCCAGAGGGTCTGGAATGTGAAAAAGCACAAACACTTTGGGAATTTGAAGCTGGAGTTCAGCCCTGTGGAAGTTGTTCCTCAGGCAGATGTGACTGCAGTAGATCTGGACAGCTCCAAACTCCAGCTGGGATCCAGCCCTGCGAGAAGAACTCCAGGGTCTGAGTTGCCCAGCTGGCTGTGGTACTTGTGGTGCTGGTGACAGAAGATCCTGGAGGAGGTGGCTCTGTCTGTTCGCATGGTCTCTTACATGCTCCTCCCTGCTGCTTCCAGCCCTTAGCTGAGCTCTGATCTGGCCTGTTTTCTCATAATTTTATATTTTAAATCCCAATTAATTCTGCACAAAACTGGTGGAATGTACTCTCTAATCCTGGCAGTAATTTTCTGGCAAAATATTCCGAACTTGCTTTAATGCCAACTCTGGCAACTGCTTCCAACTGTGTTGCCTGCTGCCACTTGGTTATTGCCATGCCTGGGCAGTTCTCAAAAAAAATCTGGAATCATGGAAAGTAGACCAGGTTGCTCCAAAATAAAGCTCTTTCAGTCCCTCCCCATGCCATGGGCAGAGATGCCTTCCAGTAGACCAGGTTGCTCCAAACCCTGTCTAACCTGGAATGCTTCTTTCCCAGGGTTTACCTAGATTCTGCAGCTCTCTGGGCAATGCAGCCTCTGTGATCAGCCTCAGAGGGTTTAACAGAGAATATGATTTGCCTGTAAAAGGTGTGACTGGTGATACTTTCCTGCATTGCTGACATGGTTTTGGGAAGTTCTGCCTCCATGTGACTTTGGATGAAGCCCCTAGAATCACCAGGAAGGGCAGAATAATTGCAGGGACTGTAGTGATACATAGAATACCAGACAGCCTTGCAGCTGTCTTCCAGTGTCCTCTGAATTGAAATTCAGGGGCTGCAGTGCCACTTTGTAGCACCACTTCCCTCTCTCCCTCTACTCAGGGGGAAAAAATAAAACTAATCTGATATTTGCTTGATTTTGTTGCTTCCCACTTTTGGCTTTGTAGCTCCCATTTTGTACATGGAAGAATTCAGCAGCTGCTGACTTTTTAATCCACCCCTGGCTTTCCTCTACCAGATTTTTGTATATGATTATTTCTCATTAATTTTTTCTTCAGACATGTTTTGCACTGATGCAGCTGCTGTGGAGGTCAAAAGGAGGCTGTTAAGAACCCAAAACTGCCCCCAAACTGGGTGTTACAACAGTGTGGTGTTATCTTCTCCTTCTCTGAGCATCCTTCTTTTTTAGTGTTCCAGTGGTAGCTCTGAGTTCACGGGGTGTTTTGCCCAGACAGCTCCCTTTGTCTTGAGGACATGTCAAACTTAATGTCTTTTGACTCTTTTAATGGAGTTTGCTACTGTTTCCTTTTGCTTGTAAAAGTCAATCCGCCTGGTTCTTGAAATACCAAAGTATCAGTTCCACGGCAGAGGCCAGCACAGATAACCTGCTTTTAGAAGAGCTTGAGGAGTTCTGAGCCTTCTGACGTTAATGGATGATTACCTGTAGTGCTCCAGTCTGGCAATTGAAGCTTTCTCTTTACTTTATTCTTTCTCTAAAGTCCTTTAGGAAATGCTTTTTTTTTTTTTTTTTGCCTTAGCAGGGCAACCTTAGCAAGGGAGAAATATATTTGAATGCCGTGAAACTGGGCAGGGTTTGGGAAGAGGGCTGAACAAGGCATGAAGAGTTAAAGCTCCTCTACCTCTTAATCATGCCCTCGAAAGATCAGGAGATTTTGTTGTTGAATGGAATAGAAAACTTAGAATCTTCAAGAATGATCTTGAAGCTCTGGGAACATTTGGACAATGCTCTTAGGCACAGGGTGGGGTTGTTGGGGTGTCTGTGCAGGAACAGGGGTTGGACTGGATGCTCCTGATGGGTCCCTTCCAACTCATTCCATTATTTAACTGCTGAAAGCTTCTCTGAGAGTTGTAATTAAAGAAAAATAGAAGCAACTTGACCTCCTTTGGGCTTCTGTTCCTGGCCAGACTCACTGGGGAGTCGAGCATTTATTCAGTTGAGTGCCATGACTTCAGTTCCCCAATGAAGAGCTTTTAGTAGTTGAATAGATACAGTTGGAAAGTTTGGGGTAGTTATCTCTAAACACTTGCTTCCATAACATATTTCCTGTGGTTTACTTTGGGCTATTCTTCATTTCCAGTTTTTCCTGTTCTGCTTGAAACATGGCTGTTAAAAAATGAAGGAAACTTTCGAAATTGCCTGTGCTGGTTCTCCCCTTCTTTAGCAACCTTATCCTTCCTCTCCTGGGTCACTGACTCTGATCTGACTTGTCTGATCTCTTTGTTTGCCTTGCTGTGCACAAAAGATCAGATCCAGTACCTGAAAGGGTTTCTCTGACCATCCCAAGTGGCTCTTGTTCTGCCCCATTTGATCTTGACTGCAGCTTCAAGAAAGGTGATGATTCTCTTCCCTGGCATGATTTAGAGCAAGTTCTTGGTTTCTTTCCATTTCTCTGCTTTTGGTGTCTCTTCTCTGGTAACTGAACATAAGTCTGGCTTTCTGGGAAGCTTTGTGGAAGGATTTTTGTAAAATACATTTTTCTCTGTAGACATGTCAATCTCTGTATAACAGAGAAGGACAAACGTGTTGGAAAGTGGAGTGTTTGAGTGCACCTAAAATATTAACCCAAATTTTAGTTTGTGCATGTTTTAACTTCTTGTCTCTCTTCCATTAAGATTCCAATACTGAATATTCAGGTGAAAATATTCCCAGCTCTTTGTACTGTGGCAGGAACCATATTCTCCTGTACAAACTACTTTGGTGTGATCTTCACGGGTGGAGTTGGCAAAAATGGATCCACTATAGCCGTGAGTACCTTGGGCTGCCAGTTCCTCCTCAGCACAGAGACTCTTCAGCCATAGTTTGTATTTAACATAATCCCTCCTCCATGGGAATATTTTCCCTTAAGCTCCTTGCTGGCTTGAGAAAAACAAGTTAATGTTGTGTGTGTAAGAATGGTAGATTTAGGAGTCATAGTTTTAAATTTTTTGATTAAAAGTACTCATTGTACTTTGATATTTGTTTTTTAATTAATGAGATAAACCAAGTTTTACAAATACACCCCTCACTGAAGAAGTCATAGAAAAATCCTGTGCAAAAATCCATTCAGAAGGAAACTTTTCATGAAGATTCTGGGTTTGATCCTTCTGAAAGATCTCTGTTATTTGTATTACCAATGTAAAAGAACAAGTGGAGGTATCTGCACAAGCACCTTCTGTTGCAGTGTTCTTGCTGCCTAAAATCTGATTTTTTTCCCAGCACCAGAAAGTTTCCACCACAATCTCAGCTGCTCCATGCTTAAGTTTCACCACTTTTTCTTCCTTTTACCACCAGCATTCAGAAAGATGTTTCCAATGTACTTCTACTTTTAACCCCTCATTGCACACCATGTGAGGGGCTCTTTGAGGTGTCTTTGCAATGTGCACATTTTATTAACCTCATGCTTTAATCTCACCATAGGGAACAAGTGTCCTCTCACCTTTTCTCCATATTGGCTCGGTGATCGCCTTGGCTGCCATGATTTACAAGAAATCTGCTGTGCAGCTCTTTGAGAGGCACCCCTGCCTCTACATCCTGACTTTTGGCTTTGTGTCTGCCAAGATCACAAATAAACTGGTGGTGAGTGCTCCAGAACCTTCCTGAGTCTTGTTGCAGGAGAACCTTTTGTAGATTATGGAGCTCTCTGGGTAACTTGCATTTGTTTGTGCACTGAAGAAATTTGTGTTTTGTTTTAAGTAGCCTGGAGGTGCAGCAGTGTCTTTTTCTGTTTGAAAGGGCAGTGGAAACCTGGAGTTGATGCTGCAGTTGCATCAGGCACAGGCAGGATCAGGACAGCTCAGAGCTGTTTATCCCCCTTCCCCAGGGGTTAATTCATGCCTCTGCAGTGTATTTGTGTACATGTGTGAAGAGTTGGGCTGGAACAGAGGTGGCTGGAATCCCCCTCAGATGCAAAGGGGAGAAGGTTTGGCAGAAGGAGAGGAGCTGCTGAGGTTTGGAACACTTGCTGATAGTTAAACTTGAAGAATTGGAGGAAAATAGGGGTCAAAATCATGAACAGGTTTGTACAAGGACAGAGGTGTCAATGAATGAGGATTAAACAGCTCCTGCCTCAAACACCATCCCAGTTCTGCAGGCCTCTGTTGGGCTACTGTGAGCTGGGTCAGTGCTGGACTTAACTCACAGTGGAAGAGTTTAAATTCATAGTGGAGGAAGAGTTTAAGCTCACAATGGAAGAAGAGTTTCTTTCTTACCAGGACTACTTTGGTGCTGAGTCCCATTGCAGCCATGCTGTGCAGTGAGGATGGAGTGTGGGATGAGTTCTGTGCATGTGGGGAGGTGAGAAAGGCACACTTGAACACCAGAAATGTTCATCAAATTGTAACCAGAGAGAGGTGGTGATCCTTATGGAATGGGAGAAAGAGAGGTGGAGAGAGAGGAACACCAAGTGTCCTTGACTTTTGAAGCTCCAGCAGCTGTGAGTTTTTGTTACCAGGCCCAGCTTTAAAATTTACTGGTCCACTTCCACTTCACTGTTCAGTTTCTGGCAGGAGGAAGAGGTGAGCTGGAAAACTTGATAGTTGTTTATTTTTTTTTTCCTGTGCTACATTCTGTGCTCTAATAAAAGATGCCTCTCTGCAAACCTTGCATCTCTGCATGGTTCAAACAATATTTTTACTGCCACTTGAGTGTTTGATATTTCGCAGTAATGTGGCTTGAACTCTATGGTTTTGGCTTTGTGTATTCTGAAATCACTCTGCCTTGGCTAGTACATGTTTATTTCTTAAACTTCTCTTTCTTTTTATGGCAGGTTGCCCACATGACCAAGAGTGAGATGTATCTGTATGACACAGCATTCATAGGCCCAGCATTGCTGTTCCTTGACCAGTATTTTAACAGCTTTATTGATGAGTATATTGTCCTCTGGATTGCCCTGGTGAGTCCAGGCTCATTTTATTAATTAGCCCATTTTATTATTAATCTGCCACTAATTCACTGTGTTGGCTGTGCCCAGATGAATCCCCTGGACGGGGGTGGATTTGAAGTTGGTGCAGAGCTGAGCAGAGTCACAGTGTCCCTGGTTTGGTGTTGGGACAGTCCTGGGCACTCCCTTTAGTGATGGTCTGCGTGAGTGGTTCAAGGCACTCCCAGTCAGTCTGCAGAGGACACCAGTTTGGGTGGGATGTGGATCTTCTGGAGGGATCTGGACGGGCTGGATCTATGGCCAGGGCCAGCAGTGGGAGGGTCAGCCAAGCCAAGTGCCAGGTCCTGTCCTAGAGTCACAACAGGCTCATGAAACGCTCCAGGCTGGGAGAAGAGTGGTTGGAGAGCTGGGAAAGATCTGGGAGTGCTGGTGACAGTGGCCGGACATGAGCCCAGGTGGGCACGTAGGCCAGTGGCACCTGGGCTGTTGCAGCCATGGTGTGTCCAGAAGGGCCAGGGTGGTGCCCTGTGCTGGCACTGCTGGGGCACCTCCAGTCCCTTCTGGGCCCCTCCTGACCAGAGAGATGCTAAGGGGCTGGAGCATGTCCAGGGAAGGGGATGGAGCTGGGGAAGGGCCTGGAGCACCAGGAGCAGCTGAGGGGGCTCAGCCTGGAGAAAAGGAGGCTCAGAGGGGACCTTCTGGCTCTGCACAGCTCCCTGACAGGAGGGGGCAGCCAGGATGGGGTTGTGCTCTGCTGCTGGGGAACAAGGGCCAGGATAAGAGGAAATGGCATCAAGCTGGGCCATGGGTAGTTCAGGTTGGATATGGGGAAAAAATATTGGAAGGGTTAATCAGGCTTTGGAATAAGTTGCCCAGGGCAACGGTGGAGTCACCATACCTGGAAGTGTTCAAGGGGTGTCTGGATGTGGCACGTGGGGACATGGGTTAAGAGTGATTATGGTGGCTCTGGGGTGATGGTGGTACTTGATGATCTCAATGATCTTGAAGGTTGCTTCCAACCTTGCTGACTGTGATAGTTTAAAATTTCAAAGCACTGTAGCAAGTATTCAAAGCTTAGATTAGAATATTTCGCAGATAAGTGTTGCTGCCTTGTTAGCAGGGGCTCTATGATGGGCAGTGCAGAGGTGCTCTGGCTGTGCCTTAAGCTCTGGAGTGTCTGTCATGATTCCAGCACCCATCAGGAAAAACATCCTAAATTCAACTTATCTGGGCTTAACAAATGCTCAAGTTTAATGTACAAGAACAGTGAAAACCTTCCAGTAAAATTGTGTTGATGTGATGTGAAAAGATGTCGTGTGTGTGGTTATCACCATTCAGTGTTAATGGGGCATTTCACAGTATCTCTGTAGCTGCTGTAACTTCTCCACTTTCTGACTGTGGAATTAAGAGTCTGTCTTTTCTTAGGCTGGAAGAAAGCCCAGCATTCCCAGAAACTCTTTAGGGAGTAATGCCCCATCCCTGGATGTGTCCAAGGCCAGGCTGGACAGAGCTTGGAGCAACCTGGTCTAGTGGAAGGTGTCTCTGCCCATAGCAGGGGCAGAGCTGGACAGGCTCTAAGGTCTCTTCCATCCCAAGCCAATCTGTGATTCCATGGTTATTCCTGGAGTTGGAGATTCAGCTTGATAGAGTGCAGTGCTGTGGTTGTGGAATGTGGGCTGTTACACCCTGTGTGGCACACAAGGAACATGTGGGTCTAACTGTGGATGATTTTTCCCTGTACAGATCCTGTCCCTGTTTGACCTGCTCCGATACTGCGTCAGCGTGTGCAACCAGATCGCTGCCCACCTGCACATCCACGTGTTCCGCATCAAGGGCTGCCCCACGCACTCGAACCACCACTAGGGAGGGGAGGAGGAGTTGGGTTTCTACAGGAGTGGATGAAGACTTGTAGGAGACTAAGGCTTAAAAGCAGATAAGAACAAAGTAATTTATAATAATCAATGTTGTATAACTTTTCTTGTTTGTTATCAGTAACACTCCTTAACTAGTCTCCTGCCTGAGAGAGTGAATTCCAAGTACACCCTAGTCAACTCTCCGTGTAGTCAACTCTGTTGGTTGCAAGCCTGGGAAAGCATGCAGGAAGTAAATGCTCTGTCTTTGTAATTACCTTGATTACAAATTAATCTCTATATGGTGAATGGATCCCCACCAACTGGAGTTTCTAATGTAGTATAATTACAGCTGAAATCTGACTTGCTTTTAATTTTAATATTTCATCATCTCTTAGTGAAATACTTGTTAGTGTCCACTTGGAATTTATTTACTAAAGACTCGAGCTGGTAAAAACCCAGAGATATCTCACTAAGTTGTGTGGCTGCAGCAGCTGCCAGGTGGGAGCCAGGCTGGGGTGGTTTTTGCTCGTGCATTGCTGACAAAGCGGTTTCATGCTGAACAGGGTTCTGCGAGCCAAAGGGTGCCCGGCATGCAAAATAGTGTGGTATCTTTGTCAATTAATTTTATTTTTTTAAATAAACATTATCTAAAAAGATGACTTATTTCTCAATTTTCTTCAGTGGAAAAGACTATAAAAAATTTACTGTTTACTTTTTTATGTATAAAACTTAAGCAAAATTTCCTTTCTGCTCTTAATAAATGAGAATTCTGAGAGCAACAGTTGTCTTCAGATGTATGTGTTGCTCTGTCCTGCTTAGATTTGTGAATGACAAACCTGCCTGTGGTTTAGAGTAGTTTTCCAGTGCATCATGTTGTCATTTCAGGATCTTTGAGAGCTTTGCCTGCTATATAGTGCAGTAAGTTTGGATTTCTTTTTTCTGTCATTGTTTTAATACCATTTTAACTGTGGCGAACATGAGGGACACTAAGATTATTGGAGGGTTTAATTGCATGTTAATGAAGTTCACCTGGTGCCACAGGCTCTTGCACTGAGCAGAGCTTCAGCCCTGAGCAAAGGGGCTGAAGTACTGAGCAGGGAGTGTCTCCCAGCAGGATCTGCCTTTTCTGTGGGGAGGCTGCTGGGGACAGAGCTGGAATGCTGGGATCCCATGTCTGAAATCCCAGCCCTCTAACCATGGAGCATGTCTCTGAAAGTGGGAAGGAAATTCACTGTGCTGGGAACCCAGGCCAAGGCAGTGCCTGTGGACAACAACATGGCTCTGAAGGAATTAAACACAGCTCATGGTCAGAGAAAAAGGAATCAAAAAACCTCACGCCTCAATAACAAATCAAAACTTCCTGGAGGTGCTGATGTAGATTTCCTGCAATACCCCCGTGATTAGAAAATGTGCTCAGGAAGTGGAGAGAAAACTCAGTTCCTGCAGTGCCTGGAGAGGTTTAAAACCCTTGTTCCCTCTCCTTGAGCAGTGCTCAGTGTCCAGCTGCCATGGACTGAGAGGGCTTGCTTGTGTCCTGCCAGGGATAGGACTGGAGGGGACATCCAGGAAGGTGGCTCTGGTTTAATGGTTGTAGTGTTTGTGGGGAGAGACCAGGCTGGCTGGCCCTGCTGGGAAGTGGAGCAGAGGTGCCAAGGAAAGTGGCACAGGAAAGTGGCACAGGAAAGTGCCCACTCTTGTGCCTTCTGTGCTTGAAGGGGCTTGGTTCCTTCCTCTGGGGTGTTACCATGTCAGCAAGTGAGCTGGAGGTCATGTATCAGCCTGCGGGCACTGGGGGAATCAGGATCGTTCTTGGGATCAGGAGGTGACCCCTGTAAGGCTTCCCCACTCCACCCTTGCACTCCCACTTTGGATCTTGTGAGCAGCAGTTTCATGGCAGGCACAGCTGAGAGTTCTTTGGGGACCTGGCCCTGTGTCAGGGGTCCCTTCAGGGTCCCTGCCAGGCTGGAGCCAGAGGTAGGGGGTTTGATTCCTGCATCCTGATACACCTGAGGCAGCTCCCAAGTGTCCTGAAGCTCTGCTCCCAGTGCCTTGATGCCGGGACCATCTCCATGTATGAGGTTACAGCTCTAGAATGACATTTTTAGATATAAGTGAAATTCAGAGGACTCATTAATTGAGTTTTAATTGCAGTGAGCTGGGAAAAGGATTGATCTGGACAATGTAGCCTCTGCTACTGTCTTTCAAGGGGAGCAGGTAAAAGTCTGCAAGGGAAGAGCCTGGAAGGGTTTGAACGTGCCCTTCACAAACCGCGTGTTTCCTTTCATCAGCATGAAGTGGGTGCAGAACTGCTGCTTGGAAAGTCCCTCCATAGAGTGAGTGGTTTCCTCGAATCAGAATCAGTCTGGTGGTTCATCAAGTCCAACCTCTGACCTACCACCTCCATGCCCACTTACACATGTAAACAAGGAGATTCCTGCTCTCAGTCCTCAGGGGTTTAAGATTAGGCTGCTCCAAATAGTTTGTTACTAATACTTGAGACTGGAGAAGAACCAAAGTCTTTAAAAGGTTGTGCAGGACCAGACTTCTGTGTGCAAAACTAAAGCCTAAACTAAACTAAAGTTCAGGAAATGCAATAGGACACCTTTTTCTAAGCTTTTCACTCCCTGGAAGTTTGGATGCCTCCAGCCAAGAAAAAAATTAATTTCTCTGCTGATGTAGTTTCAGTGTTATCAGGAAACAGTCACTGCTGGCAATCCAAGCCCTCTGAAGTGCTGCTATGGCTCTGGGTATGGTGACAGATAATGAAATAAATGACATTTCTACCTGCCTTGTTTGTGGCCACAGGTCACGTCAGATGTGCTTGTGGGGTTGAGAAGGGACACAGGGGATTTGTGGGCTCAGCCTGATCTCATGATGGCCCCTTTCACTTTCTGTTGTGTTGAAAAGACACTCAGGAGAAAGAACTGCAGCAGCAGCAGCAGCACCTGGCACTGACAACATGCCCTGCTAAAAAAAAATACAGTTCTGCTCTGCAGGTTTCCCTGTGTAAAGAGAAGCTGGAAATTTCCACTGGGTGTTTTGTTGGCTCTTTAAGAACTGCTGAAGGAGTTCCCTTGCTCTGATAAGGGGTTTAACACAGGAAAGGGGCAGGTCAGGATACCTCAGGGCCTCTTTCTGTGTCATCAGTGTCAGCTTAGTTTCAAAGCACTATTTTCCTCCTGTTCCCATCCTATCCAGCTTGTCCCAGGTACCTCCAGTGCTGCTGTGGCCTAGCTGTGAGCATGGAATGGAGCTGCAGAAGAGTTTAATCATGTCCAGAGGGTGAGGACTACAGCAGTTCAGAGGTTATGGCCAGGTGGGCTGGGAGCAGGGGCTGTTCCTGCCCTAGAGCAGTGGAAAGCACTGGGCTGTCACCCTATGCTGGCTCTAGCAGGGTGAACACTCCCAGGACTGTTTGCTGGCACTGAGGCCGCTGGTGGAGGGTGACACATGCCAGAGCATGAAATTGTCTTCTCCAGAGCAGCTGCATAGCAGTGATTGAGTCCCAAATCAGCAGCAGGGGCTGAGCTGTCTGCTGGCCAGGCCCCAAGTTTTTTGGATGGTGTGAGTTGGCCAGTGCTCTGCTGGGAACTATGTTAACAATTTAGCAGAATAAATGAGCTCTTTCCAATTCAGGGAAATATTTCTTGGCACTGTTTTATTTACTGTTGTAGGGTTGGATCAAGTGTTGGGCAAATCTCAAGCAGGAAGAAGGATTTAAAAATATGCTATGGGTTATGCTGATGTGCTGCAACGTGACCCAGCCCTGGTGTCCCTGCTCCCAGCAAACCCCAGCTGAGCCTTCCCAGTGTGTCCCCAGCAGTCTGTCCACCCTTGAGTATTAAAGGGAGGGTATTAAAGCCAGAACTTAGCAAATATCTATAAATAAAAAAAAAAAAAGGAGAGTGACTTTTTGAACAAGGGAACAGTGATAAGACAAGGAGGAATGGATTTAAACCTAAAATAGGAGAATTTTAGATGGGATGTTAGGAAGAAACTTTTCCCTGTGAGGGTGGTGAGGCCCTGGCACAGGGTGCCCAGAGAAGCTGTGGCTGCCCCATCCCTGGAAGTGCCCAAGACCAGGTTGGACAGGGCTTGGAGAGACCTGGGCTAGTGGAAGGTGTCTCTGTCCATGGCATGGGGTGGGACTGGGTGATCATTAACATCCCTTCCAATTCAAAATATTCTGGGATTTTATGATTCTAAGACAGCTCCAGCCCTTTTGAAGCTGAAGTTCACCCTAGCCTAGCAGCTGGAGCACTGACTGCATTTGAAAATCTCTACATTTTTTTGATTTAGGGATGCCTTTTTGTCTATCAGTTTTCAGCAGTTAAGGAATAGCCTTCTGTCAGTTTTTTCTCCAGGAGGATTTGTATTTGTTTCCAAAAGAACTACTCCCAAAACAACAACCACTTCTCAATTTCTCAATGAGGTGGTATTTGGCTTCACAACCAAAAGGTTTGGCATCTCCTCACAACATAATGAATAAGCAGGAGAAAGGTGAGACAAGTGTCTGTTTCCAAAGGGATTGTTTGTAAGAGGTGCCCTTGATTTTCCACACCATTTTCTGCTGTCAGTTGAACTTTGAAAAATAAATATTAAAAAAAAGAAAACCAGAAAAATACCACTAACCTTTAATTTCAGGTAGTTAACCTTGTACTCTCTCTACCCATGAGGGGCAATTTGTGGAGCCAGAGAAGACACTCCAGTGCCAAAAATCCCCTTTTGTTTTCCTAACAAATAATTCCTGTTCCTCCTCCAAACACATGTGGAGGCTGAACAGCAAATCAACTATTTTCTTTCAGCAGGGCTGGACACTTTCACTGCTGTTTGTGCCCTATGTCCAGCCATGTTTCAGTCACATTTGTGCCTGACTAGATGAAAGGTTTGAAAATAAATGTCCTTTATCTCTCTTGTTTGGGTGGATGTTGCCCAGCTCTGAGAGTAAAAGCCAACTGGCAGCCTGGTGGATTTCAGTGCTTGCACAAAATCCCCCACTGGGGCTTCCAGTACCATTGCAAAAGTTGGGTTAAACTGGATTTGGTGCCATGGGAGGAGGCATCAAGGTGGTCAGAGGGATGCTGTGAGGCAAGGCTGAGAATTGGTGGTGTTCAGTCTGGAGAAGAGAAGCTTTGGGGTGATCTAATTGTGTGCTTTCAGTACTTGAAGGAACCACAAGAAAGATGGAGAGAGACTCTGGACAAGGGCCTGGAGTGACAGGAAAAGGGGGAATGGCTTCCCACTGCCAGAAGGCAGGGTGAGGTGGAATATTGGGGAGAAATTGTTCCCTGTGAGGGTGGGGACACCCTGGCACACCAGAGAAGCTGTGGCTGCCCCTGGACCCCTGGAAATGTCCACGGTCAGGATGGAGGGTCTTGGAGCAACCTGGGATAGTGGAAAATGTCCTTGCCCGTGGCAGGGGGTGGAATTGGGTGATCATGAGCATCCCTTCCATCCCAAACCAGTCTGAGATTCCTTGACTCCAGGGTATTTTTGATATTTTGATGCCTGGTGGGTACCGAGTGATGCAACAGCCTTGCTGTAACATCCCAGAGAGGAGAATGAAGCTCTGCCTTCATTGGAGCCTTTCCTGGGAGAAGTACCAGGCTTGGGTTTCTGTGGGTGGGACCAGTCAGATCTGCATCCCCAGCCCAGCTTCCCTGCTGCAATATTTATTTCCTGGCTGAGTGCACTCAGAAAGGAGTAGAACCATCATTTAGCTTTAATCTGCTGCATCACATTTCAGAGAAGAATTGCGAGGTTTTAAGAGAAATTGGCACCAAGAGCAGACCCAAGGAGGATGGTCACACGTTTTACTCTGGGATGGAACAAATCCTTCATTCCTCCCCAAAGCTGTTGATCAGCTGTTTCCCCCTTGACACCCCACAGCCATGTGGCCTTCACAGTTTTTTGCTGCAGCACAAATAAATAACCTGCTGGAAATGAGTATTTTTGTTTCCTTAGAAAGCTAAACTTGGCTCTATGTGGCACCAGTCACGCGCCAGCTGCGAGAGAGGAAACCACTAACCCTCTCCACCTGCTCCTGCTGGTGTTTAACAATGGCTCAATAAAACAACATAAAACAGTTGTTAATAACAAAACCTCAGGAATTGTGCAATGGGATGTTTCTTATTTGCAAACCCCTGGTTTGTTTTAATGAGAAGTAACACTATTTCCTACTCATCCTTTTTTTTTTTTTTT
>WEIU01008330.1:137878-148801 GCA_013389925.1 Aegithalos caudatus
TTTTTTTTTTTCCCTTCTAATAATTAGTCTATATCCCTGTTGTTCTGCAGCCAGCCCTTGCTGCCCTTGTTCCCTGTGATGTGCTGGGGGCAAGGTCTGTGCAGGGCCGAGCACTGGGAGTCACAGTCTGTCCCTGGAGCAACCACGATCGGGAAAGAAATCCCAGCCTGGTGCTAGTTCTGTGCAGTTTCCCAGTGCAATCATGCCCTGAGGAGAAAGGGTAGGAGTGGTGCTCAGTACTGCCGAGGCAGCTCAGGAGTTCCAGGTGGGCAGGAACAGAGTCCAGCGTGGTGCTGCTGGCAGGGATGTGTCAATCCCAGTCCTGCTCCTCTGCTCCCAGGCTGGACTTCAGGAGTCCCTTTGGTGCTTCTTCTGTTCATGGTACTCTATTATTTTCTGCTGGAAATACGCTGTGGAGGAGAAAATGTCATGGGCGAGGTGCTGGTGTTTGGAATGGGAGATACAGGGCTGCACAGCCCCAATCCTGGGAAGTATTTGTGTCCCAAACCCTCCTGGGTTATGGATATCTGCATCCAGAGAGGACCCGGGGGAAACGTGGAAATGAAGTGTCCAAGGCAGATTGGATGGGGCTTGGTGCAACATGGGATAGTGGAAGGTGTCCCTGCCCATGGTAGGGCATGAAACAAGATGCCCTTTAAAGGTCCCTCCAACCTAATTTTTTGGAATTCTGGGATTATATAAGTCTATGAAATGGGGGTGGTTGCAATGCCACCTATCCCTCTCACCCAAAATAGACTTTATCATGCTGGGTTAGCCAGAGGTTTTAACCCATGTGTTCACTCCTGTTTAGTTTTGTGTTTCCCACTGGCAAGGGAGAAAGAAGCAGACTCAGCAAAAAGCCAGAATGGTGGTGTAGATTGGGAATACAATGAGAAAAACAGGGATTGTACCATTCCTCTCTTCCTATAAAGTCTCACATAAAAGGGCAGAGAAGCAGCACCTGAGGCAGTGCCAGCAGGAGCCCCCGGGGTGACAGATCCCAGGATGTCTCCATCCAGCAATACAGTTTTGGGTAGTTTCCTCCACCTCCACAGCCCATTTGTCCTTACCCCAGGCTGGGAGGAGGCTCAGCCCTGCCCTGTGCCCTGTAAATCCCCAGGAAGGGAGAAGGACCAGTCCTGCTGCCACAGAGCTTGGGCTGAGATGACTCAGGCTCCTGGCAGCTGCTGCTATGCCCAAGCCAAATGTGTGTTCTGCTGCCGTTTGTTTGCTTCAACATGGAGCTTGAAGTGAACCAGCCCCAGCTCCAGGCAAGTGACAAGATCTGAAATGAATCATAGAATCCAGAATCCCACACTGGTTTGGGTTGGAAGTGACTTTAAAGCTCATCCAGTTCCAAACTCTGCCCTGGGGAGGGACACCTTCCACTAGACCAGTTTGCTCCAGGCCCCGTCCAACCTGGCCTTAGACGCTTCCAGGGATGGGGAATCACAAATGAGGACTTTTTTTTTTTTTTTTTGCTTGACAGAGATGGAGAAATGAGGCCATTGAGAGCAAACAAGATCTGCTCAGTGCCCTGAGCACTCTCGGCTTGGGCTGCATCCCATCCCTCACCAGGCACAAGGTGTCTCTGCCCCTAAACCAACCAGCCCAGGGTTCCCCAGAGCTCCCCCGACAGGGGAGGGGATGAGAAATGGGACCATTACCTTCCTGTGGGATCCTGCTCTTCTCTGCTTCCTCAATAAATAGGGAAAACATGTTTGTCTTCACAAACTTTTTCAGGAGCCTGCGGCAGCTCTTGGAGGTGATGGCCTTGCAGAAGGTTCGTTCCTGGAAGCTGCCCGAGCCGCTCCTGCCCCACTTGATGTGGGAGGCGTAGTGCCCCACCAGCCGCACAAAGAAGTGCACAAAGGCTTCCGACACCAGGGCGTTCACCTGCTCCAAGGCTACAAGGGGACAGGAACACAAGAGGTGGGGATGGGACCTCTGAACTGATGCTCATTTTAACTTGCTCTCTGTTTGCATCCCAAGGAATTACTTGCTTAGAGCCTTCCTCTGCCACTAATCAAAGATCAGACTAATTTTGCTGAGGGATCCCTGACTTTCCAGGGTACTGCTTTCTAGGGTGGCAGCATCTTAATTTTATAAATAGTGGCTAAAATCCATTTTTCCAGAAGAATTATCTGTTCCTGCTCTCGTGTTTCAAAGGACAGGAAAAGTCAAGGGATTACCCCTGCAAACAGGGAGAGAAACATCCCAGACCAGGAGACTTCAGGAAAATCTAAGGCTGAGGTCTCTAGCCATGGAGAGGACAGATCAGGGCTTTTTTACCATGACAGACTTCCTTACTATGCACGTTGTTGTTGTTGTTGTGCCTGTTCAGAGATACCAGCATCTCGTTCTGCAGCTTTCTGGGCAGGATCTCCTCCTCATCACCCACCTGGAAGGCAATGGGGCCGTGAAGCACCAGAGGGAGTCTGGCTCAGGGGCCATGGGTTGGTGCAGTCCAGCAGTGGGGCTTTCAAAGCTCATTAATTAATCATCATCACAATGTCGTGCAGAGATGTGGGTGTGGGATATCCAGTGCATGGGCCCTGCTGTTCTGGCTCAAAAGCCAGGTGCAGTGGCTGTAGACATCCCCACATTGAATGTTCGCCCTGGGAGGGTGCCACTGAGATAGTTCTGCCCCCAAAACCATAGAACCACAAAATTCCAAATGGGTTTGGGTTACAAGGGATCTTAAAACTCATTCCACCCCCTTCCATGGAGTCCCTTCCAATAGACCACATTGCTCCAAGCTCAGTCTAACATGGCCATGGACACTTCCAGGGATCCAGGGGCAGCCACAGCTTCTGTGCCAACCTGTGCCAGGCCACACTCAGAGGGAAGAATTCCTTCCCAAAATCCCATCTAACTCTGCTGTCTGGCAATCTGAAGCCATTTAAAAATGTGGAAGCTGCCAGGTACTGACACCCAAGGAGAAAAGGCCCTTCCTGGGATTACCCAGGCCACCCCCAGCCATGCACCCACACGTGTAGGACCTACCGCCCGGATGATCTTCCCTTCACAGAGATCAACGATCAGAGCCTGAAAGAGAGCAGGGAGTGACCAGCTTAGCCCTGCAAAGGCATCTGAGCTTCCTCCCACCCATTTGGGACTGGTGTGTCACCAGCCCGTGAGGGTGGCAGGAGAGGGATCAGCCGCTCCCTGCAGGAGGGACCTGGGCAGGGGGACCAGGGCATTCCCCACAAAGACAATTTTTGCTGCAGGTTTGGTGGCTTGTCCCCACACAGCTTTCCTCTGCTTCAAGACTGGGATGACCCCAAACAGCAGCTCCTGGAGCCACAGGGGACAGGGCAGCTCCCAGGGGCATGTGGAGGTATTGCCCCAGGTGCCAACAGGAGGGGACATGCAGGACACTCTAATTCCAGCCTCCCTGGATGGGAAAAGGGCACAATCAGGACCTCCAGCCCCAGGGCCATGCCAAACCTAGGGACATGGATTAACTCCATGCAGCTCTTCCCCTCTGCATGAAATACCTCCTCCATTGGCTGCTCCAGAACCCGCTCCAGGTGCCTCATCTGGATGCCAACCATGAAGGGTGTGGGGCAGCACACGGTGTCCAGCAGGCACTCGGGGACCACGGGGATGTAGGTGTGAGCCCAGGTGAAGGGGTACAGGAGAGCAGCCACGGCATGGATGCACTGAGACAGGACACTGTAGGACAGGCAGCCAGCGGTGATATCACGGCAGGGAGGAGGGAACATCCCATCTCTGCTGTGTCCTGGGCCACTTCAGGGGCATTGTTCTGAGCATTTTGATAATAAAGAGATCAGACTCACCTCAGCTCCTCAGCCAGGAAAATGAGTCGTCGCTCCAACATGGCAGAGGCGAAGATGTGCAGGATGAGGTGAGGGCTGAGTCGCTGGAGCAGGGCCTGGAACTCCACGTGCTCCAGGTGGGCATCCACAGGCCGTGTCAGCTCAATAAGCTGCCAAGGAAGAGCCAGGGAATCCCAGCTTAGGAGGGGCAACACTGCCCTCATCCTGCCCTGGCTCCCTGAGAAGGTGATTTGGAAGCAATTGACCCAGGGTTTGCAGCATCTGCACCATGTCCATGTACAAGGGACAAACCCCATTTCATCCTGCTGGGAGATTCAGCCTGTGCAGCGCTGAGAGCTCAGGGAAGCCATCAGTGATGTGCACTGTGGGGCTCTTTATTTGGGCACTGGAATTTAACCCAAATGCCTCTTTTCTCCAGTGCTCCCAAGTCCCTGGCAGGGGGCGGCAGGGACATGTCCCATCTCAGTGTCTGACAGGTCATCTGTGAGCTGCCAGGAAAGGGAGGAGTGGGGAGGGCATGACTTCTACAAATGCCCCAAAACCTTTCTCTAAAGCCTCTCTGGCAGGGTCAGCCTGGCAATTCCTGGCTAAGATATCGCAAAAGTGAGGGATCTAAAGATATTTTCAGGTGGGCTGGCTACTCAGCTGCCTTTGCTCACAAGTCTCCCAATCCTATCAATCCCAATGGCATTAATGGCAGTTGGACATGGTGAGTACTGAAGGGTTAACAGGACCGTGTAGTTCATGACACAGTCCTGGCCCCTCTCCCCATCCTTCAGGAGGCAAATCCCCTTCTCCATGTGCCTTTCCACTAAAGCAGCATCTTCTCAGCCAGCAGCACCAGGCTTGGCTGGGCTCCAGAGTCCCTTTCCAGCACAAATCCTGCCTCATCCCCAGCTCTCAGCCCACACAGTACCCAGGATTTATTTCTCCTCCTTTCCTGGTCTCAGTGATCTCCTTGCCTTGCTCCAGCCCCTGCCTGGAGCCCCAGAGTGCAGCTCTCTCGAAGAACATCCTCATTCCTCCTCCCTCTGGCAGCCCAGGCCATGCTTCCAACCATGGCCCTGGGACAGAGCATTGAGCAACCTGAAAAGTCTTGCACAAGCTCCCTGGATGAAGAAATCACTTAGACCACCAGCTGCTAAGTTGCTCTATAGTGGGGGGATCCTGCTCTCAGGCCCTCTCTGGTAGGGCACATCCATGGGATGCTCAGCATTGAGGATATTTTGCCCAGGGGCAGAGGGGATCTTCCCCATTTTTCCAGCTTGGCTTTGCCACAAGAGAAAGAAAAAGCAAATTAAAAGGCTGTGCCCGTGTGAGTCTGGGCTGTGTGTGGGCACAATGGGATCTTCTCATCCATGCCTGGATCAGATCTTTTCTCCACAGGAAAGGACTGGGCTTGTCGCACACCTGCACCTGCCTAGGGGGCTAAACCAGGCAGAAATCAAGACTGAGAGCTGAGTACAGTAGTATGGAGAAGAGTACAATCGTGGAAGTGTGGAATCATCAGGGTTGGAAAACCCCTCTAAGATCATCAACTCCATGCTCGCCACTAACCCCCATCCCCAACTGCCACATTCACATGTTTTTTGAACACTTCTAGGGATGGTGATCCCACCACTGTGCTGGACAGGCTGTGCCAGTGACTGACCACCTCTTTTAGGAAAAAATTTGCAGCCCAGGACAGCCCAGGCACCACTGTACTCCCCAACCTGCCGGAGGAGCTGAGACTGCCTCAGGAACAGGAGCAGGAGCAGCACCTGGCACAACATTCTGCTCTGGCATCAGGGCCAGGCAAGTCCTGACACAGTGTGCAGAGAGGTTTTGGTGTGGCAGTTCCAGCTCCAGGCTGGGGGAGCTGCAGAGGATGCAAAGATGGGGCAGCATCCACTGGGGATGGGCTCCATCCTCATTCCTCACTGCTCACCTCCTGGATCAGGAGAGAGAGAACACCGATATTCCCAAGGGATGAGGCCCCTGGCAGCCTGAGCCACTCTGCCCTGTTGTGGTGAGCAACCCTGGGTGCTCCCAGACGTAGCCTGGGCTCCTCATGTTGCAGCAGTCCAGGAGCTGCCCCTGAGCCCAGCACTCACCTCTGTGCCTGCCTCGGGGATGAAACTTTTAATGGTGACAGTTTTCCCTGGAGCTGGGAAGGGTGATTCCCGAAGGCCCTGCATGAAGGGGTAGATCACTGCCATGGAGATCTGGCGCCTCTTCTCCACCTCATCCAGGATCTGGGTGAGAAAGGTGTGAGCTGAGAATCCCCAGCAGAACAAGGAGCACTCACCAGGGCTACTCCTGGGCCAGAGCCCCCACATCCCTACCTTGGAGAAGAGCCCAAAGCAGCCCAGGCAGCTGATGATGCAGAAAACCTCCGGGAGCCGGACACCACGCCCGGATGGCTGGAAGAGCGTGGGAAAAGTATTTGAGCATCTCCCAGCCCCCTGTAGCAGCTTCACACTCTCCAAAGGGATCCCCACTTGCTGCCCTCAAATTCCCAGTCACTCACTGAGGAATTTTCAAAGCTAGGGCCAAGGCAGCTGATGTTGGAAAAGCAGAGGGTGCCCAGAGAAGGTGATTTGGGTGCCTAAGCTGTTAATTATTCTGGTGCAAAGTCTTTTGGCATATTTCCAAATTCTCCTCTCACCCAGACACACATTTTCCAAGACATCCTGCCCCACCATCCTTGGGGTTAATCCTGCCTCCTACTACAACAGGGGCCATTGGGATGAGTTCTCTGGCTTTTTTTTCCCCTTTCCAACAGGACTATGCTGGGTCTGTTTGCTTTCTGCACTTTCAGCCCTCCAGACATTCAGTTCCAACAGCCTGAGCTCAGCCCTGGATGCCAAAATGGGCTCACCAGGATGAAGGGGTGGTGGATCCATCAATTCCCCAGGCTGTGGCACAGGGATGTCTTCCTGGATTTATGTCCCTGTTTAAAGCAGCAGCCAGCGAAGACTGTTGCATCTCAGAGCCCCTGAGCTGGTCAAACCCATGGGTTGAGAAACAGCCACTGCTCAGATGCAGTTTTTGGGGATAGGGCTGAGGGCTCCCTTGGCACCTGGATGGCTGCACTGACATCCCCATCCTGATCCCACGTGGGATTTGCAGCCATCCCGCTACCGCAGATAAGGGAAAGAGCCAGGGAAGCTGTGGAAGCCAGGGCGGAATCACAGAATCTGGAAAAGCCCTCCAAGATCTCCCAGTCCAAAAGTCAGCCCAGCACCACCACATTCACCCCTAAACATGTCCCAAGTGTCACATCCACACGCTTTGTGAACACTCCTTGTTTCCTCCATCCAACATCTGAGTGATGCCTCAGCAGAGAGCTTTAAAAACCTGCTTTGGGTACCCTCTTGCTGCTTGTCAAGGCCAGTGGCTTTCTGAGGCATGTCCCCAAGAGCTAAACTCTGGGCATGGTAGGAGGTGACGAGTCCCCCCGTGAGGAGGGGGTGACACCCTGCAGGGTGTGGGGTGGGGAGGGCTCACCAGCAGCCGCCTGCAGTAGCCGATCTTCCTGCTGCCATCCACGTTTGTCAGGACAAAAGAAAAGGTTTCACTGCAAGGAGAGAAAACGTGGGGCTGGGATGAGCTGGGATGGACTAGGCTGGCCTGGGCTGGTCCTTCCAGCCCTCAAGAGTCCAACAGGGGTGGGGATCCCAGCCCAGACCCTGCAGTGGGGCAGGTACCTGGTGAACTCAGTGATAGGCGCCCAGTTGTTGCCGTCAGGGAAGCAGAAGAGGGGAATGGCTTGGAGGAGACGTTCCTCCTCCTCCTTCTGGCCCTTCAGCAAGTTCTCATGCTGGGAGGAAGTGATGCCAAGAGTCAGGGAGATGGAGGGTCCCCACCATCACCAGGAATGGGGTGGAATTCAGAGGAATGAGGTCTCCCTTTCTCTTCTAAATGTGGAAAACTAATCTTATCAGAAACAGGACTAAATACCTTTGGGAACTGGTAGGTTATCTTGGGTTCATAATGTCCATCTGGCATCTTCTTCAGTGACACCACCACCAGGTACTCGAAGAAGAACTGTCCAGCAGAGTAGAAGGCCGAGCTGTGCTCCCCCATCTTCCCCTGAGGTACCCGTGGGGGAGTGTTTTCTGCAGCAGAGGCCCCATCTTTTCCTTCTGAAGCCAAAAAGATCCCCCAAAAACCAGATCAGAGTGCAATGAAAGGTGTGAGGTGTCCTGAGGGCAAGGAAGGACTTGCAGAGTTACATGTGAACTGGCTAAAGTGGCTGAAGAGAGCCAGGTCCTGGTGCCCAGGACTTTTGGTCCCCAAAAATGAACAGCTGGTGACATGAAAAGGAAAAGAGAAATGGCTTTTATGAGTCTTTTAGGGAAAATCCTAAGACACCCCCCAGCCTTCCTTTGCCCCAGCCCAGTGAGGGCAGAAGGATGCCCAGGGCAAAGCAGGCACATGGAATGAGGGAGCACAGATGGATTCTGCATTAAACCTCTTCAAGGAGGTGTTTATAGCAGTTAATTTTATTCCCTTAGGGGAAGTAAACAGCAATAAACCAGCCCAGACATTGTTTGAGCACCTCCTAAAGCTCCAGTCAGATGACTCGCAACCTCTCCCAGCCAGATGTCTTGGGAACTGCTGATTGCAAATGAGCTACTCAAGGATTTTCCCTAAACCACAGCTCTCAAAGCAAAGCAGTTCCTGGAGATTACACCCCAGTTCTTGTTGAGCTGGTTGGGTAGGGAAGCTGGGAAGCATAAGCTGTCACACCCCGAACAACCAGGAATAGGAGGGAAAAGAGCCCCATCCAGCATCTCCAAGGGTCCTGGGATGACCACAGTGGGACAGTGAGATCTGAGGGCTGGAAAGAAGAGGAATGAAATACCAGACAGAATATGGACATGGCATGGCTGCAGTCAGGCCATGCTACAGCTCTTCCCTCTCCCAGAGGCTACTTGTGCTTCCCCTTACATCTTGTTCTTGACACAGAAACTGTACTATCTCTGATTACAGTGGGGAGCTGCAGCAGAAAAGTTGAGCTGTCCTTTTGGAAATAGCAAGAAAAATAGATATGTGGCTGGATGAGATTACTGGCTCTTGCAGTTTGTCCTCAGATTCCAGAGTTTGTCCCTGGGCTCTTCTGGTTGTGCCACAGCTGGTTAGGGCAAGGCATGCTGTGATCAGCTACTCCTATTATCCTTCTCAAAGTATGGCATCCCTCCTGAAAAGCAGTGCTGGTGGACACCCTGCCCACATGTCCCTCCAGCTCCAGAGCTACCTCCTTTGGTCTGGAAGCACCTCTCCAGCCTTTGTTCCAGGTCACTGGGAGCTGATGGGAACAGAAGGCTCATAGGAGGAGGTAACACTCATGGTCCCATCACAGGGTGCTCCTTCCCAGGGACCAGAAATGCCTTCCCCAACTCGGGGTGGGGAGGTGCTCAAAACCACCCCTTCATGCACTCTGGGGCTGCCCCACCTGCACATGCAAGGTCTTTCCTCTTAGGCAAGGCAAAATTCATCCCAAAGAGGTCCCTTTGTGGCAGATGAAGGATGAGGCCTGTCTGTGCACATCTCTGGTTTATCCTCAACGAGGTCATCCTGGACCTGCCCAGTGAGGTGCTCCAGGACAGGGAAAAGGCTGACAAGATGTGCATTGCTTCTCCTGCTTTTCCTTGGGATGCTCCAGCAATGGCTTTGGTCTAGTCCCATTTGGGACCCAGGCAGGAGGTTGTTGTTGGGGGGAACCCAGGGAAAGGGAACATGGTTGGGCCTTGGGAGGGTGGCTGGTATCCCCCATCCACACTGGACACTGGCATTGGTTGTTTTCCCATCACCAGGGCACGAAGAAAGCGCAGTGAAATCCTGCCTATCCAGTCCCATTCTGCATTTCAGAGAACACCAGATGTGCTCTCCAGCAAGGACTGGATTTGCATTTTGTCCATGGAGTTTATAAGCAAACAAGCCAAACCTGCTGTTCTGGAGAGCCTGGGCATGCCAGGCTGCAGCTCTGCCTCTTGCACAGGGAGGTGTGGATCCCCCAGCAGTGCCAGGTCTGGCTGCAATGCCCTCATGGCAGAGTCTAAATCCCTCCAAGACCACAGCTCCCCATCCCTGGGCTGGAAGATGAGACATATGGAGAGAGCTCTCAGGCAGGCTGAATCAGAGATCCCAGCACTGCCCCAAACCGGCAGGACCCACAGCGCCTCGTCTCCCAGGAACATAAACCAGGGTCACAAGAGCCAATGACTCTCCCATAGCCCGTGCCAGGAAGGTTCGGGGAGCACCCTTGGCCCCCCAGCAGTGGGAGCATCCCGTGCCAGGAGGGGAAGGAGGCGGGTGGCCAGGGGGGCTCTCGCAACTCCTGGATGGAAAGTGGCTGCCACTGACGTGGATCTTCACCCTTCCATCCACCGGGCACGGAGAGGGCAAAGGCTGCCGCAGGCTTTTCTTATCGCCGAGGGCTGCGCTCAGCCCCACTGCCAGTGGCACAACCAGTTTCCTTTCCTCCCGGAAAACTCCCGACCTCTGGTCTGCCAAAGTTTCCCGAGCTGGTTTACGGAGGAGCTCAGCTCCCCGTGCTGCCCAGCTGCCCACCTGCCCCAGCGCAGAGGAGGAAATGGCTTTGGCTTTATCAAACCTCTTCTGCTGAGCTGGGAACACTGAACTCATGTGGAGCCAGAGCCAGCACAAAACAGATGGGGAGGGGAGAGCAGTGAGCCCCCCAAATCCATGGATTGCTCCAATCTGCTTTGTTCTGGCTTGAGATACGGCAGCCAGAAAACTTTGATGATGCATTCGGTATCTCGGAAAATATCACAAATCCCAAACGGCCAATTTCTGCACCGCCTTATGAAGGCTCTGCAACATCCGACGGTCTTGAGAGACACCGGCTGCCGCTTGGCTCCCCCCACGGATACCCCCACGGGTGTCCCAGACGCGCCGGCACGCCCTGCGATGCCTTGTTCAGTGGGGATGTTGGGAGATAGGGGATCTGTGGGGCCGCCCCTTGGGCTGGGGTGGGCTCAGCTGGGAAGGGGTGGGCTCCCGGGAGATGGGCTGCAGCTCTCGAGATGGGCTGAACCCCCGAGAACGGAAGAAGAGATGCGCTGAGTGCCCGGGCAGGCGGCCCGAGCTGGGGCTGCGCACGGGCAGGGCT
>WEIU01008330.1:148892-200690 GCA_013389925.1 Aegithalos caudatus
GAGAGCTCGGCTTCCGCCCGCCGCACTTTCGCTTTCCCGGGGGAGGGGGGACGGCACGGGGCGGAGAGGAGGAGGAGCGGGGAACCGGGCAACACCTGGCACCGGCCGGGCACGGGGCAGTCGTCCGGGGAGAGAGGACACTGGGGCACGGAGTAGCCCAGGAAACTGGGAAAAACGGGAATAGGGGACCCGGGAACATCGGGAATGAGGTGAGCAAGGAGATGAGGATGCCAGGAGGAACTGGGGATGGGGGATCCGGCAGTACAGGACATGGGATAAGAGAAGAACTGGGAGTGGGAGTCCTTGAGAGCATTGGAGAGGCGGAGTCGGGAGCACTAGGCATGGAGGTCCTGGGAGGAACCTGGATGCGGGGGTCCTGGGAGCATCGGGAATGGGGGAGGCGGAAAGACCTGGCTGCAGAAGAGCAGGAGCACCGGGCACGGGGGTACAGGGGCACTGGGACCTGAGACCGAGCGGGCACGATGGTCATGGAGGCAGCGGGAATAAGGGAGTTGGGAACACCCCGAGTAATAAGGATCCCAGGAGGAACCGGGTGTGGGACATCCAGGAGAATCGGGCATGGGGACACCCAGAGCAGCGGACACAGAGGGTTGAGCATCGCCCCCAACGGGACTGGGCATCCTGTTGGGGAGCCAGAGTAGGCTGGGACACAGGGTGGGAATCGGGCCGTGGACACTTGGAACAAAGTTTGCCCTACATCATAGGGGACAGAACACCCCTTCCCCGGTGCTACAGCATTGTCCAAACGCTGCTCCCGCCTGCCGGCCTCCTGTAAGCCCTTTTCTCCCCGGAACCCCACCAGTGCCGGGAGCGGTGCCCAGCGCAGGGGTCGGAGATGAAGTTGACCCGTCCCCTCCAGGGGTCAGAGATTTTGGCGTCTCTCGCTCTGCAGTGTGGTGGGCAGTCAGCCCATCATCCGCCGCAGTGACTCCGCTGTGCTTCATTCCCAGGCCGTGGGCTGTGAGCTCGTCCTGACCGCTCGGGTACGCCGGACGGGTTGTGCTTTACCTCGGGCTGGCGTTTCTCCACCGGTCAGAGATTTATTCTCCCTCCCAGAAGTACTGAGAGGTGCTTCGTCCGGCTCTCTTGCTGGAGGCCGGTTGCCATCTTCCCTCGTTGCAGGAAGGAAGAGCAGTCCTGGTGCTGCGATCGGTGGTTTCCCTGTCTCGGGCATGCCGGCTCACTGCGGAGCTGCTCAGCTTTGCCGGCTGGTTTCACTGCTGCGCACTCACCAACAGGGAAAGCCCATTAAAAGCCCTTAAAAATAAATTATATATTTAAAAGAAAACCCCCCCCCTTTCTCATTCTCAGCCTGTCTGCCAATATTTCCTCTGCTGTTTTTGGGTAGAGCTTATGCAGCAACTAAGATCCGTTCCAAACCAAACAATTCTCTGGTCCGAAAACTGAACTGATAAATATCTTCTATGATCCTAATTAGACACACAGAGGGACCTTGGGCACAGCTACCGGTTATCAGACGCCAGGTGTGATGAGTTCTCAGCCCTAGTGCCAGCGTGGGGCCGTTTGCAGCTGTAGAGCAGATTCCCTACACAAAATGTCCTCATCTTTTTTATTTTGCAACAACTCTCATCCCTCTCCCTTTCCCGAGTGTGGGCTGGAGCTCGAGGATGGGTTTGCAGCCGCTAGGAATAGCCTTCACCAGCTTGCAGAGGTGGTGGATGCTTCCAAAATTCATCCCCTCCTGGACACGTGCATCTGATTCAGCCAGGATCCTGCCTCCTCATTGGGGTTATCAGGGAATTGCTGGTCCAGGAATCATTTTTCTGGCTAATATTGAGTGGGTGGGAAAGCATTTGTGCTTCTCGGAGGAGAGGACCGTGTGTTTGTGCACAGGGCTTGTTCCCAGGACAAATTTCCTCTTGGCACAAAGGGAAAAATAAAAAGTTAGGGGTTTTCCCCTCGATTTCGGAGGAATACGCCTGCTTCCTGGAAACTGGCGCCACCTTAGGAGAACAGCTTTTGTTTTCGGCCAGAAGAAAAACCCCGAAATTCCTTGATTTTATACTCATAAACACTTCCCCCCCACCCCCCCGCTTTCTCCCTTTAAGGCAAGTCTCTGACTGCGATCCCGCCTCGATAACGCCGTGATTCCGCTCAGGCGGCTTCTGTGTGGCAGAGAAAGCGCCGTGTTCCAGCCACAAAACCTCCCGCTCCCGAAGGAACACTGTCCCTTTGTGCCATCGCACAATCCAGCAAACCTTGCGTTGCTGAGAGAGGTTGAACTTTTGAATACTCCCACTGAAAGCTCCTTTCTGCCGGAATCCGGCCGCCGGTGGGGCCAACAAACGGGAGCATTGTGGGATCCTGGGTGCCGCTGGCCACCGCGCTTCCCCCGCTCGCCGTCGCGCTGCTCTGTGGACGCTGCCAAAGTCCTTTCGCTTCCCTGAGCAACCCCAGAGAGTTTTGTGTTTGGCTGTTTTCCCCTCCTTGAAGTCCCGGTACTGCTGAATATGCAATGGAGTTTGGCTTTCTGCAGGTACGGTGTGCTCAGACTGCAAATATCGCCCGCATCGCCCTGGGACCGGGGTGTCCTCATCCCTGGGATCCCGCTTGCACCTCAGCTTCCTCCTCCTCCTCCTCCTCCAGACTTGCAGCCCTCGCTGAGTCCGGTGCATCCTCCCTCCTTGCCCACCCCTGGCTGGGTGCCGGAGGAGCTCAGGTTCCCTGTGAGCCGTTTCCATTTTCCCCTCGCACCCAGGCTGGGATCGGGGCTTAGACACGGAGGCTGGAGTGTCCTGCAGCATCGCTGGCAGGGAGGCTACCGAGGGTAGCTCGAGGATGGTGGGGAACCCAACCTTTTCCAGCCTTTCCCATGTCAGGGAGTTTCTCCCACTGGATGGCGGCATCAGAACAAAGAAATCTCTCCGGGAGAGGGGGACCTCCACTGGAGAGAATTTCTTCCTGGGCTTCTGGCTCCCGGGAGGTTTGCGCTGGGGCTGGGGATGTGGGGATTCAGCACAGTCGTGTTTGCACCGTTCCTGCCACTGATGGTTAGCTCTCTGCCCTGTTCCATGCCCCATGTCCCTCCCAGTACCCCAAAACGGAGTGCCAAGGAATATCCTCTGCAGGCTCCTCTTTCCCTGTGAGTGCAGAGGGACCTGCTGGGGACTCAGCTGGGACACTCTGAGCCATGACCAGCAGCAAAGCGGACCCAGATTGGGCAAGGAAAACAGATGTCAGCCCTCATGGTACACCAAAATCACAGCTTCTCAGCAAGGCACATCCCTTATCTGCCCAAAACCCTTCATGTTCCAATTGCTGGGGTGCAGAAACCTCTTTGTCAAAGTCACACACCCAAAAATGGCCCATTTTTTGCATGGAAAAAGGATTTGGGTCCAATTTTTCCATGGTGTTTTTAGAGGAGGCTCCAAAACTCCAAGGCACTGGAAAACAAAGCAAATCGGGCCACTTTTCCTTGCACCTCATGGTTTTAACCCCAAATATTTCAATCCACTTTTGGAATTTCATGGACATGCTGTTGTGCAGAGGGGCCTGGGTAGGCAGGGAAGGTTCATGCTGGGCTGCAGCCCCTTTTTACAAATACAGTGCAGGGCAAGTGCTCCAAGGCTGTTTTCTGGCCAAGGGACATCTCAGCTTACAGGCTCCCAGCTGGGCTGGCATTGCTGTTGGCATATGGGCAAGCACACATCACAGAATCACAGGAACCTCTCAGCTGGCAGGCACTCTCAGGGATCATCCAGTCCAACCCTCCAGTCCACAGACACCCCAACAATCCCACCCTGTACATCCCTGGGAGCATTGTCCAAACACTCCTGGAGCTCTGGCAGCCTTGGGGCCGTGCCCATTCCCTGGGGAGCCTGGGCAGTGCCAGCACCCTCTGGGGGAAGAACCTTTCCCTGGTTTTAAATCTAACCCTTCCCTGACACAGATCTGTGTTGCTTTGGTTGAATTATTTTCCCTGCACTCTGAGGACAGTTCCATACAGCATCACAGGTAGGAGCTGTCCCACAAAGCCAATAAGCAGGAACATTATTTTTATTACCAGCCTGTGTTGCTGCTGCACTTAACCTTGGCAGCTTTTTATTTTGTAATATTTCCACAAGGAACAGGAGCTCAGCTACACTGACAATGTCCTTCTGACAAGCAACTTTTTCTGCTCTTCCTGATACAAACAGGAATGATGACCTTCTGTGGCCAACACAAATCTTTATGAGAACTCAGTGACAGGAGCTCTAAGCCTGAAATAAATCAGGGTGTTCCCTTAAACAGCACAGATGGAAAACCAGCAGCAATGGGGGTTTCAGTCTCACAATCCTCCAGAACTTTGATGAAACACTGCACTGGATGGAGTGGTTTCCTCTGTGGCATTCTCAATACAGACAGCTGCATCCAAACTACAGAATGGCCTGGAAAGGGTCAAGCCACAGAACTCTCAGGTGTAGGCTGGGGTTTTCCCTAGGACCTCCTGTGCTGACTCAGTCATTTATCCTGGGTTAAAATGCTATATCTGGATGTTTAGTCCTTGGGAAGGTGTTTCAGGGGTCAGTCTCCTGCAGGATGCAAAGCCTCTGACGATTTTCCATTGGAATGCTGGGGCTGGGGCTCCCAGGTACTTGATGCTCCTTTTCCTGCTCAATTCCAAGGGCTTCTCCTTGTCTCACATGCTGCATGAGCCCTCAGGTGAGTTTGGAAAACTTGTGGCATGTCTGGAAGCACCAGGGTCCCACCTCCTGGGTGGCTTTTAAATCCTGGGCATTCTTACCCTGAAGCACTGTGGAAAGCTCAGTGCTGGGGTGCTGGGGACACCGGGGACACTGGGGACATTGGGGACACTAGGAGGCACTGGGTGACACTGGGGACACTGGGGAGGGTGATGGTGCTGGAGGTCACAATGACTTGTCCCAGGGAGCACAGGATGATGCTGGAAAGGGTTGGGGCAACTGGTGGGAGGTGGGTTTTTTGGTTTTTCTTTTTGACAAAATAAGGGAGGAAATTGGGGATTTTCCAAGGTAGTCTGGAAAGGGAAAGGCAAAAAAGATCAGTCCTGCTCCTTGGCAGCACAGGGTGAGAATCCACAGGAATGGGTTGCAGGACCCCACACCCACTGCTGATTTCAGACCTTACCCAATCTCCTTCAAAAAGCAAGGATTTGCAGCTTGGTGCAATCCCTGGGAGCTGAAGGGTGTGAGGTGAGGAAGACCCCCCCCAGTTATACTGGCAGGGTTCCAACCCATGACCCCAAAGTGAGCTTTAAGATTTGCTAATCTCAAAATATTGTTGGCACTCAGAGCAGTGATTTACTGCATGTTTTGCCACAGCAAGTACTTTCCAAAAGGCCATGCTAACTTTACACTGGAGCTGCTGGGATCAGATAACTGGTCCTGGCAGCTCCCTCCTTGTCTCCCCCCGTCCCTCCTGGTTGCTGTGCTGGGGTGCAAAAAGACAGCACAGCTTCTCCTGCACCCCACAAGAAGAGCTTGTGACCACAGTCACAAGCAGCATTAAAAAGGGACCAGCAAAGGTGTTTTCCTTGTGCGGGTGTGGGATGGGACAGGGTCATGGCCTGGCTGGTGGGAAGATGTGAACTTTTGGAGAGTCCCAACACTTTACTTTGAAGTCACAGTGCCAGGGACAGAAAAGAGCCATCCCTGGTGCCCAGCCTGGCCATGTCCACCTCCCCAGGGCTTTGCAGGTTGTGAAAATAAATCAGCTTCTCACCTTCAGTGCCAGCTGGGGCGGGCGACAGCCCTGCACGTCGCTTGGCATTCCTGCAACATTTGAGCACCCCAAGAGATCCCAAGGGCTTTGCAGGTGCTGGGCAGGAATGACACCTCCAGCCACCACTGCTCATTGGGACCCTGGGGCATTTCCAGCCTGCAGAAAAGATGGGATCCCTCGAGGTGCCAGCTGTGTTACAGAGCAAGGGGTGCGTCCCTGCATCCAGCTCACTGTGCCATGGAATCCCAGACAGGTTTGTGTTGGAAGAGGCCTCAAAACTCATCCCATTCCACACCGTGCCATGGGCAGAGACACCTTCCACTAGCTCAGGTTGCTCCAAGCCCCATCCAACCTGGCCTTGAACACTTCCAGGGATGGGGCAGCCACAGCTGCTCTGAGGACCCTGTGCCAGGACTTCACCACCCTCACAGGGAAGAATGTCTTCCCCATATCTCATCTCACCCTGCCCTCTGGCAGTGGGAAGCCATTCCCCTTGTCTTGTCACTCCAGACCCTTGTCCCAAGTCCCTCTCCAGCTCTTCTGCCCTTTTGGCACTGGAGGCATCTCTAAGGTCTCCTCAGAGCCTTCACTTCTCCAGGCTGAACAGCTGGAGCCAGCTCTCCAGAGCCTGGCTCCAGAGCAGAGGAGCTCCAGGCCTCAGAGCAGCTCTGTGGTCTCTTCTGGACTCGCTCCAGCAGCTCCACATCCTTCCTGTGCTGGAACTCCAGGGCTGGAGGCAGCTCTGCAGGTGGGGTCTCAGCTGAGTGGGGCACAGGGGCAGAATCCCCCCTGCCCTGCTGCCCATGCTGGGGGATCAGCCCAGTTGGCTGGGAGGGATTTATGAGACCCAGCACACATGGCTGGGGCACATTAAGCACCAACACCCCAAGCTCTTTTCCCAGGGCTGCTCCCAAATTTTGTGTGATTGAGAATTTCTCATCTTTCTTCAGAGTCAGCACTTGGGAGGCAGAAGACCCCCAATGTCTTCCTCTTGTCTCTGGATTCCTTGGGATCTCTGCCACCTCCTAACCCCCAGGAGAAGGATAAGAGCCAAAGCCACCTCCAGCCTCATCCCTGGATCTTGCTATCCTTGGTGATGTCCAGCTGGAGGTTTTGGCCTTTCCCTTCAAACATCCATCTGTCCCTTTGGCATTGACTTGCTCATGGGCAAGGAGGATGAGGTTGGAGCATCTTCCATGGCTGTTTCTTTTTAGGTTATTGGATCAACAGATCAACCCCCTTTTGTTCTCTGAGCACCAGGTCTTGGCCCAGCTGCTCTGGAGGTGCTTGGGGAAATGCTTTCCCCAGGGGTGGCACAGGGCTGTCGCTCTGTGCTGAAAGGGGACTGGGCAGGGAGCAGCTCCTGGGTGCCCTGACTGTGGTACTCAAGCCCTTGCATCTAGAGCAAGGCTCAGCCACAGCTGGCTCTGGGGACACCACAGCTGCCTCTGGGGACACCACAGCTGGCTCAGGGACTCCCAAGACCAGGCATTTCCAAAGCTTGGCTGGGAGGATTTCACTATCTGGAGGATTTGGGTGGGACCCAGCACGGGGACAGTTGGATTGAGTGTCCCTATGATGCTCCCTGGTGGCAGCAGGGAAAGGATGGGCAGGGCCCTGTTGGACAAGCCAGACTGGTGTGTATTCCCAGTTTACTGGGACCTGGCAGAAGTCACTGGGATTTGGGGATGCTCCAAACCCTCTCATAGCCCCTCTGACCCAGCAAACCCTCTAGGGAGGGGGGCACAGTAGGGAAGTTCCCAAATAAAGGTGTTAGGGTTAGAGGGGTTGTGGGATGGGCCCAGGACATGCTGTCCCAACAAGGGAGCAGATCCCATTTGCTTCCAAGAATCCTGGGAAGGGATAGCCCTTTCCAAACACCCTGGACATGGTAAGGTGCAAGCAGCCCTTGGGGCCACCACCACACTGGCTTCAAGGACTTCCTTGGGATATCACTGCTTCATCTGAAACAGAGCTGTTCCCACTACTAGCAGGGTCCATGGGGCTAGGACAGGTCTGGCTGCAGGACACCCTGCTGGTCTTACAGCTGTACAGGGATGCTCCAGGATGGAGCTTGGCAGAGTCCTGCAGAGACTTGGAGTGTGTTGAAGGGAGCAGGGGGAGGAGGGGATGGGGAGAGCACAGGGAAGGTAATGGTGCCAGTGAAAGCAAGGCAAGGAAAGGAAGTGCTGGGTGTGAGAAACATGGAAAGAGCTGGGAGGGGCAGTGGAAACATCAGTGTTGGTCCTACAGGAGGGACTGGGTAGCAGCAATAGCCTTGAAGACACTCAAGGTGGCCTCAAGTCCTTGATGGAGATACAGGGACCTGATGAAGGAGATGCTGAAAGTCAAATGAGACTGGGAATGTTACTGGGCTGTTACTGGCCAATGTCCTGGTGTACCCTGGCAGGAGTTTCAGACCCTCAAAGTCCTTAGGGCAGGGCTGGACTCCCTCCTGGGGAGTGGCAGTGCTTGCTCCTGTGTGGGACTGCAGGTGAGCTGAGCAAAGCAGGTTCTGAGAAGTGATGCCTGTCCTTGTGCAGAGCAAACACTGAGTTCCCTGCTGGTCTTAATCCATACTGAAATTCATCCTTGGTGCTGGTGGAGCCTGGGACTGAGCTGTTCCCTCCCCCTTCTCCTGCAGAGCCTCCCAGCTCCTTGCTCAGGAGACAGAAGCAGCTGGTGTGGCTCTGGGCCCTGGGTGCAAACGTTCAGAATAAACTAGCAAAGGGGCTTTGAAACAAATCAGGCCTTCCTGACCTCCTGGTTTTAATGAAGAAGGAAAACCTCAGCTGTTAATTGCAGCTTCTCCCTGCCACAGAGCAGGGCCAAGCAGGGCAGGTGGTGGCAGAGCCTTATTGGCATCTCCAGCTGCTGTCCCCAAGCCTTGGTAGAGGTGACTCTGGGCAGACTGAGGAGAGCAGGGCTGTGTGGCTGGCAGCCCCAAAAGTAGGGCAGGGCTGGAAAAAACCCACCCTATGCAGAGCAGTGCCCCAGGACTGGCATTGCTCCTGGGCACAGGGCAGGTGAGAGTTGTGGTGCCAAGGTGCCTGAGGGTTCCTGCTGGCCTGGCACGCTCCGGCCCAGCTGGCCCTGGTGTAGCTGTTGCAGTCACTGCCCTGGAGCTCCTGCTTGACTGTGCTGTTCCCTTGTGCTGGGACTGTGATTGTGGTGGCCTCACAGGTCGCCTTGGGGAAACCATTTTGGCTGTGGGCAGCAGCTGATGACTCTGTAATGGTTTTTTCACTGCAGTGCTGTCGCAGGCTGGAGGGAACACAGAGCATCCTGGCTCAGCTCCCAGCAAGGCATGGGGCAAAATCAGGACATCTCTGCATGGGTTTTCCTACTTTTCTACCTCATCCATCTTGGAGGAAAATGATCTCACTACAACCCAAAAATAACAGCCCAAAAGTTGGTCCTGGGTGTTTGAATCCCCTGCCTGTATCTGGAAGTTCCTGACGCCAGCAGGCAGAGTGCAGGTCTGAGCACCCACCCTGCTGCTCCAGGAGCTGATCTTGGGGCAACCCTGACCTATCATGGGATTAGACAATCAAATAGGTTGGAAAAGACCCCCAAGAGTCCAACCCTTAACCCAGCACTGCTAGGGCCACCACTAACCCACGTCCTCAGCTGACACATCCACATGGCTTTTAAATCCTTCCAGGGCTGGGGACTCCACCACTGCCCTGGGCAGCCTGTGTCAGGGCTGGACAACTCTCCCTGAAGAAAGGGTTACTGGAGAGACCATGAATCAAACTGGTACTTCTGAGTGCTGTGGTGGGGTGAGCTGGGCTGCACCCAGTGACAGGGACAGCTCTGGAGCCTGTGGCTGTTAGAAGCCTGTATCCCTTGGTGCCCATCAAGGGATGTCCACCAGGCAAGAGATGCTCCTCAGCTCCTCAGAGATGCTCCTGTTAATGTTTCTTTATTACCTGGCTGTGTTTTCTATATCAGACAAGTAAATTTTAAAGCAATACTTGCTTAAAATTCCTGTCCAAGGGTGACACCTGGACAGGCCCTTTTCTGGGGGGCTTTGGGAGGGGAATTGGGACCGTGTCTCAGCTCAGGCCTGGAGCCCCTGCCTGCAGTCATTGCTTTGGGATGAAGTAAGTGTCCACTTGTGTGTGACAGACAAATGGAAATCTTGCCTGGTCCCAGCCCACCTGCTGCCTGCCCCGGCTGCTTGACTCAATGCTCTGTGAATATCACAGTGACTGCAAGGCTGGAAATGCTGGGAGCCAGAGCTGGAGCCAGGAGCAGGAATGTGGAATATGGGAGGTGGTAAATAGGGCACTAAGCCTGTCTACCTAAAGACCCTGCTGGCATTTGTGGTTGACCACTGTGTGTTTTCCAGATGAGGTCCCTGGTTTTCTGGAGATCTGAGTTAACCCTGGAAAGGGGACAAGGCAAGAGCAGGAACAGCAGTTGAAAGGAGGGCACAGACCCACACAGGAATCAGGTCCAGTAACCATCAGCAACAGCCCCCCTGAAGGGGCTTGGACACCTCCTTTCTGCTGAAATTCAGGGGATTTGGGTATTTTTCTGGCCTTCTGTGATGTCTCCCATGGATTCACAGTCCATATGATGTGTGCAGGGGTGGATGTGGCCGAAGGGGGATGGTTCCTTCTTTGTCCTGTTGACTTTGAATTTATCTCACTGGGGTTGGCAGTGGGGGCCCTGTGAGTCCTGGGTATCCCCTGGTATGGGCTGTGGGTGTCTCTCTTTGTTGACACCCAGCTGATCCCCTGCTGCTCTGTCCTCTGCCCTGGCCAAACCCATGGCTGTGCCAAGGACCAGAAGAAACCATGCCCAGAGGCTGTGGTGGCTAGTGTGACATCCACCTGCTGCTTTCACAGTCCTTCTGGGGTGCAAAGACCCCACCAGGGTCTCCAGAGATGATAATGGGGACAGGAACAAGAAGGAATGAGCACAGAGGATGTGGCAGCTTCAGGGAGCCCTTCCCACCCTGATGACACGAGCTCCATGTTTATTCCAGGCCTTTGGCATCTCTGCTTTGCTTTACGGTGCACGAGTGGGAAGGCGTCACCACCTTCTGTTTAATCCTGGAGCCCTGTTTAGGGGATGATCCTAATCTCTGGAAGTCTCCAGGATTTGCCCCAGCTGTTGGAGTTATCTTCCATCTCCCCACACTGACACATCAGCTGTCGTGGTGGGGAAGGCATTCCCAAGGCTTCCCCCATTCCACCTGGCAAGGTCTCTGCTTTCCTGCACTGGGAGTCTGGGTGGATGGGCTGATCTGATATTTTGGGAGAACAAATTCACCTCTTTGCAATGGTATCCTGTCAAACAAACACAGAAAATTATAGAAACAAACAGAGAAAATGATTGACCACAGTGCTGCATCATTGCGGGGAGTTGGAATAACAGTGGTGGGGGAGGATCTGATCCTTTCAGACATAAATGATACTTCCCTTATTTAGACCTATACAAGTAAGAAAATGTATCAGTGACTTAGTGGGTTGGAAATGTGGGTCAAAACCAATTTATAAAAGTACCAGCTTTTTGTAGGAAGAGATTTTTTCTCACCGGAAAACATGGATAACCTGTATTTCAGCTAAATCCTGAAATACTTAGAGTTTCAGGCAAAAAAAATGTGCTGATATTTAAATTATCACTAAATTTTTAGTATTCAACCCTCCCAGCTGCCTTCAGGAACATGCCTGTGTGATTTTCATTTCCATCAGCAGACTAATTTGAGCTCCCTCACCCAAAGCTGAGGGCTGGGACAGCCCACTCCTGTCCTGGGTGGTGAAATCACCTCCTGGCAGCAGCTTCTCCGCCCCGTTGGGAATCCACAAGTGAAGCCATTGCGGTGGGTAAGGAAATGTTGTCTCCTGCCTCTGGAGCCTGTGGGAAATCCTTTGCCTTGGAACTGGGACAACCTTCCATGGTGCCCTTGCCATCGACAAGCAGCAGCTCCTCAGTGTTTCCCTGCTGGGGTTTGCTCAGCACCCAGTGCTTGCCCAACGTGTGAATAAACAAGATGCCAATAAACTCTAGTAACATGGCCCAGATAAGAGTGGGTGATGAACCATGTTGATTCATTTGCTCATAACCTATTAGTCACCCCCTGAGTCAACAGAGCAAAAGAACCCAAACGTCATGGAGCATGTTGACAGACCCAAGTTTCTTTCAAATTAAGAACTTCAAGTGAAATTCTTGTATTGATATTCTTTATTTTTCATTGGGAAAGTATTCAATTTTCAGCTGCACTACCCCAAGTTGAAATCAGAGAGAAATCTGAGTGCTCATTTCCCTGTGAAGTGGAGTTTTGGTCCGGATTTAGTTTTCTTTCTGAGCTCTTTAAATTGATTTTCTTAACATGTTATTAAAACAAGCCCATTTTTTTCTGCAATTAAGTGTTTTGTTGTTTTTCTTTTTCAGATTAGATATTGTGATTGAGAAAGACACAGGAAAGATGTCTGATCAGATGTTTGTGGGAGTCTAGAACTGGCCACCTATGAGCTGATGGAAAGAGTCATCAAGGCATGGCCCATGTGGAGAGGTCAAGTGGAGGAATCAAGGAGGGGCCAAGGTCATCAAAGGCAGGATGAAGTCCTGGTGGGCCAAGGTATGAAGAAACCAGAGCTTCTCCAATTGGCCCCTGGGAGCCAAAGACAGCTGGAGCAGGATGGACAGAGGATCCTCTCCAGTCCTTCCTTGCTGTGCTGGGCAGCAGGACCTGTCCTCTCTCTGGCTAGAGCAGTGGCAGGGAATTTTCTAGTTCATGACTGACTTGACAATTTTGAGCCACTCCAAGGTGCTCTGGGCAAGAAAAGAACTGCCAGTACCTGTCCATGCAAGCAGTAGAAATGCCTGGGAGCCCCATATCACTCTCTCCTGCCTCAAGGACCTCATCCCTCAGGCATTGCAAGGGTATTTTGGGTAAGGTGAAACTTTGATTAGTCTTGTTCCTCCTCACTATAGGCAGAGACACCTTCCACTAGCCCAGGTTGCTCCAAGCCCCATCCAACCTGGCTTTGAACAGTCAGGGATGGAGCAGCCACAGCTGCTCTGGGTACCCTGTGCCAGGGCTTGCCCACCTTCACAGGGAAGAATGTCTTCCCAATATTCCATCTAACCCTGCCCTCTGGGGTTCCTGGGTGCTCCATAGTAGCATCCCTGGAGACAGGGAGTTACCTGGGAAATGGGGAAAACAAACAAAATTGCAGGAAGGTTAGGGATATAGAGATACTCCTAATAGTGTCTCATGCACAGCATGAGGCAAGTAAGGGAACAGGAGCAAGCAGGGGGTGAGTGGTTTACGACCCATAGGATTAATGGGGCTTTCCTGGATCAGTGGGGGTGAATCTGAGTTTGGGGGTAACAGTAGGGTGGCTGGTAATGATTTCTGGGGTGACCAGTCTCCATGGACAGGTATGATTAGTTGGGCAGAACAGAGGCTGGAGAACACGGCATGGGGCTGGTGAGTGATTTATCTTCCCCAGAAATGTGGGTGAGGGGTATGGGCAGCTGGGCTGGTCCAGATGAGCCCAGAAATTGTCTTCCAACACAGTGGGATTGAGGATGAGGCTTAGGAAGGACAGAAGGACCAGAGAGGTCTGGGGCTACAGGGGCTGTGGGAGGACATGAGGGAGAGCAGGTGGCTTGGGGGGGATAATGCAGGACTAACAGGGAGGGCTGGGGTGGGGGGGGGTCTGCTGTTAATTCAGGGGCTAAGGAAGGCCAGGCAGAGGAGGGGGTCCAGGGGGAGTCTGTGGGGGACTGGAAGGCAGTGAGTGGCTGAGGATGTGGCAGTGAAGATGAGGAAGCCCTTAGGCAGAGGGGTGCTGGTGCTGGAGACAGGAGCTATGTCCCCAAAGAAAGGTGACCTGGCCCTGGCCTACCCATTCCTGAGTGAGCCCAGGGGGCCGCCGGGGGGGCCGGGCCCGTGTGCTGCCATCCCATAGGAGGGGGCAGCTGGGGCTGCTGAATGTGCAGGTCCCGGGTGGCTATTCCTGGCAGTCCCGCCTGCGCAGGCAGATTGGTTTGCAGGGAGGTGACAAGTGCCAGCCAAAGCCTATAAAAGTCACCCAGCCCCTGTTCTGGCTCAGTGACCCGGTTCCCCCCTCCCAGCACGGCCGCCCCCAGCAGAGACAATCAGTCCAGAGTGGAGACGCCTGGTCCTGAGCCTGGACCCCAGCCTCAGAGTCCAGACCCCAGATCCAGAGGAGAGATCTTTTGTGTGGAGCAGGAACCCCAAAACAGAGCAGAGACCCCGCAGCAGAGACCCCAGAACATCCCCTTGCCCAGTCCCAAGGCTGTGCAGCGATGACCGGCAAAACTGCACCTCCAGCCAAAAAACCGGCACCGGCGGCGGCCAAGAAAAAGGCGGTGCCAGCCCCGAAGGAAGAAGCAGCCCCGAAGGAAGAAGCAGCCCCAAAAGAAGAAGCAGCCCCAAAAGAAGGAGCTCCAGCCCCAGCTACTGAAGAGCCCGCAGCCCCTGAGCATCCCCCGGAGCAGCCCCCAGTCCCCAGAGACGAACCTGCGCCCATGGAAGCCGGAGCAGAAGTGACTCCAGCGCCTGCAGAAGGCTCCCCAGCTCCCCCGGCTGAAGCAGCAGCCCCAGCCCCTGAACCTGAACCAGAGAAACCAAAGGAAGGTGAGTGGGGAACACTGGAGTGGGGAGGGGACATAAGCAAGGCTTGGAGAGGGTATGTGCTGGGGAGAAGGGACGGGGCGAGGTGAAGTCATCAAGGATATTTTTGCAGTGGGCTAGGGATTAGGTGGACTGAAGGCAGACGTGGAGGATGAGTGATTGCCCTCCAAGAGCCCCAGTACTTGAGCCCTGCCCTCACCACTGTGGGTTTGTTACAGAGCCACCCAGCTGCCCCTTGTCCTTGGCCGTGGAAGAAGTGACTGAAAACTCATTCACGCTGACCTGGAAAGCCCCGGAGCAGATGGGCCGGGCAGGCCTGGATGGATATGTGGTGGAGATCTGCAAAGATGGAAGTAGGTTTGGTCTTTCCTGCCTCATGAGCATGGAGAGATGGTGCATGGAGCTGGGTGGAATCCAGAAGAGCATTTTCCCCAGCAACAATTCCCTTTCTTTGCCCAAATGGATCCATTTTGAATGATTATTTCTTTTCCGTGAAGGAACAGGGCATCCCGTGGCTTCAGACAGTAGTGATGTCTTTAACAGGGACTTGGAGCAGGTTTAGAATCACTGCTATGTCCAGTTCTAGTGTGGAGCTGAGAGCAGCACACCCACTGGGGATGGTCTCTGATGAACTCCAGATTCCAGATCTGAGGAGAGCTGGGCTGGGATGGTAATCTAAGAAACCAGGAAGAAAAAGTTCAATCCTCTTATGTTTGCCCAAAATGAAGCATGGAAGGAATGGGGATAAAATGGGAAGATGAGGAAGGGAAGGGTCCTGGGCATGTATCAGCAGACTTGATTCTGTCTGGAAGGAAGGTGGGTGGCAGTGGGCTGGGAGGTGGCTGCAATTGTCCAGCAATTGTTCATGGTTCTCCAGTTGTATTGCTGGGTGGTAGAATGGGGTGGGTGGATAAGATTTGGGCACTGTCTTGAAGCTGTGCTGGACTTCGGGGTGAGGGTGAAGGGTCTTTGTGGCTGGGGGGGATCTGCAAGGGAAGGCTGGGCTGGAGTGGTTTGGGAGACCCAGGTGGCCCATGGGCGTCAGGCAACTTGATCCTCAGCTGTTTAGCTTGTGGCACACATGATGGACACATTCCTGGCCATGGGACGCTTCCATCATTGGGCTGGTGGTGGAGAGGTTACCACAACTGGGTGGGATGTGTGAGGAGGCTCTTGCATGGGACAAGGAAAGATGCAGCCATTCCTGAAGGGATCTGTCTGACAGCCACCCAAAGGGCCCAGTCTGGATGTTCTCCTGGCTTGCTTTGCATCTCCTGGAGGACAGGAGAACTCCAGTCCCTCTGTCATCACCCAGGGGCCATGGGACTGGTGTATTTGGGCTGGTAAAAGACTCTGGTTGGCTAAAATATAGTGAGATTTGAGTGAGGGCTGATTTGAGCAATGCCAATGGCGAAGGGAAAGAGGATCTGGTGGGACTTGACTGCTCCAGTGGCGTCGAAAAGAAGGCCTTCTTGTTATGAAGGTGCATGTGGGGGCTTGGCACAAATGGGTCCCTCTCATTGCCCACCTGGGACACCCAGTCCTTGGAGGACTGGGGCAGTTTATTTTCTAAGTGAGAAACATTGTGAGAGGTTTGGCACATGGCAAGGCCATGTTAGCTGGGGCTGGGGGAGGCCTGGGCTCTGGGTTGAGTTTCAGACATCTACAAGCAAGAAGAACACCTGAAGACGTCCATCAGGTCAGGGGCAGGTCCTGAGTAAACCTTACCCAGTGTGGAGGGGTTTGTGGAGGCCATGGTGAGCCCCAGTGTTGTCCTGGGGCAGCGAGAGGAGCAGACTGGCTGGCAGGGATCTCCAAGGATCATTCCTTTCAGAAATGCACCTGGTCAGCAGGGACATGTTCGCTGGCCCAATGCCTTTTCTTGCTTGCAAATGTCCTCGTGCTCCAGTGCTGAGCCCCTGCCAGCACTTCATACCCCACAGTCCTTGGCAGGGGTGGCCAACCTCCCCTCCAAAGTCCCTTTTTCTGCTGGTGCCCCAAATCATTCCACATTTCCAAAGAAGGGATTCTTTGCCTCTGGGTCTCACCTTCTGGGCCTTGATCCTGCTGCTCGGTGTGTGTCTGTCTGTTCATGGCACATCCAAAGTGCTGAGCTGGGTCTGTTGCAGGTTCAGACTGGAAAGCTGTGAACCAGGAGCCTTTTCTTTCCACTCGCTACACAATCCCAAACCTCGGCTCCGGGGACAAGATCCACGTGCGGGTGCTGGCAGTCAGTGCCAGCGGAGCCAGTGCCCCGGCCTCTCTGGAGCAGCCAGTGCTCATCAGGGAGATCCTCCGTGAGTACTGCTCCTGAGGGCACAATTCCTGGGGGAAAACTCTGTCCATGCCTGCAGCATGAGCAGCATCTCGTGTGTCCCATACAGCCTTTGACAGATGTTATTCTCAGTGACTGTGTCCAGTTCCCTTGGGAGTAGCTTCCTGACCTTGCCAATCTTGCTGATGTTGAAACTTTGGGGGTGAAGGACTCAAAAGGCAGAACCACATTTTCCCATTTCATGGCAAGAGCTCAGAATCCACTGCCCCCCGAGCACATCTCCTCCCTTTGGCCTTGTCACATCCCAAATATGCCATGGCACACATTGGACAGCTTTGTTTATTTAGCTCAGGGAAGTCAAGAGCTGGTTGTCTGGAGCATGGGAACTTTAATCATGCTGAACTCGCTAATGAATGAGTTGCTCCCATGCTTAGCAAGACTCACATTCCTCTTGGGGTGCTGCCAATGTGCAGAGGCTGATGCAGGAGGGCAGGGCCAGTTTGCACTCAGCAAACAGCAAATAGAGACTCATTTTCCCTCTGGAAATAATTACTAATGCTCAAGTTTTCTTGTTATTCAACACATCAGATTTTTCAGCTGTTTAAGAATAGTAATACTAACAAAAGTTATTCCAGGAACCACCAGCTTTTCATAGGAAAAGGCTTGAAGAAGACTGTCAGCCTGTGGAAAGTGTCCTGTAGTGTCCATCTTCTCAGTGTGCTCGGAGGAGGTGAACATGGCTTAGGGGTGGTGGCTGTGCCTGTTAACCTCTGACCTCAAAACCATCCCACCAAACCTCATATAACTGGGAAAACTGGTGTGTGAGGGACTGACATGAGATGGCAAATGCTTTCCACATCCTGTCCCTGCCGCCTGAGCTTTGTCCCAGGCACATGTACAGGTGTAAAACCCAAAGACCTGAGAGACCCACACATCTGATCTACTGGGACTTCCCTTCCCTTCCCTTCCCTTCCCTTCCCTTCCCTTCCCTTCCCTTCCNCCCAAATGTGGTTTTCTTCCACACTCTGCTCTTTCCAAAAGCAGTTGAGCCCATAATGGGGTGTGATCCACACCTTGAGAGTCCCCATCAGTCCCCTGACACCTCATCAGTCCAGGGTCTCATTGCTGCATTGCTTTGTTTCATTGTCCACCCAGGTTAGGTTCCCTCTCCCCCACCTTCCCTTCCCTTCCCTTCCCTTCCCTTCCCTTCATTCTGGCCTTTACATTTTCTCTATGCCTGCATTTTGTACATCTCACCAGTTCATTTATAGCACCCCAGGGGATTTTAAATAGCAGCAACTGGACAGCATGGAGTTTAACAACAGGTGGGATGAGTGGGCTTGGGAAGTGGAGAGAGACAAAGAAACCAAATGAAGGATCAGTATGGGAGTCACCTTTTGCTGGGAACAAGGGCAGGAGAAAGGCCTTTCCACCATGGGACTTTGTCACCGGGGCCACTGACCTTGGCCCAGCCCCATCCCTCTGAGGGGAGCACGGGGAGCTGGGGAAAACACCCAGGAATTAACATTCCTCCCCCGAGATCAGGTTTCCCTGCCCTGCTGTGACTGATGAACCCACGTGGCAGCACTGGGAGATGGATCCCTGCAGGAATCACAGCACGAGCAGAGCAGGGACAGTCTCAGCTGTCAGGAAGGGCCATCTGGGACTGCCGGGCCTGTCCCTGAGCTCCCCAGCCCTCACAGCTGTTGGCTCAGGGCTGATTTATTCTGGGCCCCTTCCTCAGGGTTAAGCTTGTTCACATTTAACCCAGACAGAGACTCCCAGCTCCTTTCCAAGGGGCTCCAGAGGGATCTCTGGCTATTACTGAGCCAGCAGAGTTCTATGGCTCCTATTCCACCCTGGGAAGGGGACACATTCCATCAACATTCTCCAGTGGGGTTTTTGCTTGTCTTTGTTATGTTTCCTTGGGGGTGTTTGCCTCTATCACGAGCCTGAGGCTTCCACAGCTCTGGTATGACCAGGCACCTCCTTGGTGTCTCAGTGGCCTGGACTGCACAGGGAAGGTGGAGGTTGAGCCTTGTCCTTGTTGGAAGTTGGGCTGCGTCCCTCTGGAAAGTCAGGGGGAGAAATATTTCCCAACTGGGAGATGCTGTTCCCTGCCTTGTTACCTTATCAAGTTGTGCTGTGGCTCTTCTGCTTGAGGCCAGGTTGTTTCCATGGCCTGACTGCAATGAAGAGGGGTGAATGATCCATTGGGATGCTGCCCTTGGGTTGGTGACTTGGGATCTCAGGGATGGATCTCGCTCTGGGTACAGGCAATGGGATAGGCTGGCACAGCCCTGCAGGGGAGCAGCACTGTCCAGGAGATGAGAGGGAGAAGGTGGCCGTGCTGGGGTGGATTTTCTTGGTGGCCAAGCAGGGGTGTGTATGAGGAGGATCAGCCAACAGAGGAATGGGAGTTCCTTGTCTCACAATGTGAATTCCTGGTCCCTAGAGCTCCCGAAGATCCGCATGCCTCGGCACCTGCGGGAGACTTACATCAGGCGCGTGGGGGATGCTGTGAACATCATGATCCCCTTTCAGGTAGGTGGGTGATTTGGGCGTTAACCCCCTGAGCAGTTTACTCCTGTAGGTTAGCTCAGTGGTCCAGCTGTGCTCTGGCTTGGCTTGGACCCTGTGTCTTATGGGCCAAGGGTGGCTGATGGGGTGGGAATCTCTCTCCTGCCCAGATCCTATTTTTCCCCTGCTACATCTTTGTTGATGCTGCAGAGGGACAACCCCAAACACATCAGAGCAATAGGCTGGCTGTTGCTGCTATCTCAGCCAATAAATCCAGTTCAGGTTGTGCTCTGGGCCAGGATCTGGTCACATCCCTTGGGACCCCACAGCGCAGCACAGCACAGGGGTCCCTAGAGGGGACCAGCTGCCTTTGGAGGAGGGCAGTCCCAGGGCTGTGTGATGGTTGAGTAATGCTGACACTGCTGGGCTAAGCTGGAGGTTGTCTCCTCAGCTACCTCTCTCATCCTATCTGGGACATCAGAGCATCTCCACCATGGCAGCTGGCTCTGAAACATGTTGGCCAAGCAGAGGGAGTGAGAGGCACCTGAGCTGGGGGGCCTGTCCATGCTATGTCTCAAAGACGGTTTGGACTCTGTGCTGGCCATGCTGCAGACATGAATTTTCCCTGAATGCTTAGTTCAAATACTGGTGCTAAGCTGGAGCCTGGACTCAGCACCTGGGCCGTGAGCACACAGCTCTGCCCTGGCAAGTACAGCTGGGCTTGCTCCATGAGGGCCCTGGGGAGCCAGCATGTTCCAGCCTCACCCGTGTAACCTGATGGCTTCCCAGGAGGGATTCTGACAGGAATCAGCTGTAGCTTCTTTCCTGGGGACTGCTGGATGGGAGAGATGGCACACAGGCTGCTGCTGCCCAGACACAGCGGGGTAGCTCTGCCACCCGTCCTTCCCAGCAGGACCTGCTGGGACTGTGCCCGAGCGGCTCCTGACCTGCCTGTTGCTCCAGGGAAAGCCACAGCCCGAGGTGAGCTGGACCAAGGGAGGGCAGCCCCTGGATGCCACCCGCATCAACATCCGCAACACGGCACGGGACACCATCTTCTACATCCGCCAGGCCCAGCGCGGAGACTCGGGCAAGTACGAGCTCACCGTGCACATCAACGGAGCAGAGGACAAGGCTACCCTGGACATCCAGGTGGTTGGTGAGCTGAGGATGGGACCCTGCAGGATCACTCTGAGGCTCATTTCTCCTCCTTGGTTGGGTGGGTCTTGTTCTGGGTGGGATGTGATGCAACAGCACCAAGGCAAAGGGCTCTGGAGTCCCTGGGATCCTCAGCAGGATCATGCATGTGAACTTTTCTGGTTGGGGATGCAGAGTTTCTGCCAGCCTTGCCCCTGCAGCTTCTCACCCCTTGTGTGCTGGACGAGGGTGAGAAGAGATTAAAAGCAAGGTCAAGGGATACAGAATGTAGGGGAGCAAAGTGGGATGTCATCCTGAGGGCGCTTGTGTTTGCAGAGCCACCTGGCCCTCCCCAGAACCTGAAGCTGGTGGATGTGTGGGGCTTTAATGTGGCCTTGGAGTGGAACCCCCCTGCGGACAACGGGAACTCTGAGATCAAAGGCTACAGGGTGCAGAAGTCAGACAAGAAGAGTGGGGTGAGCCTGGGCACTCCTGCTTCTGGTGATGCCCTAAAGGGAGAGGGACAGCTGCACTCCCTGCTTCACCCCACACCTTCTCCATCCTTGTCACAGCCTGTCTTTCCTTACTGCTCTCTTTTTTCCTCCTTTTTTCCTTCCAGAAATGGTTCACGGTGCTGGAGCGCTGCACCCGCACCAGCTGCACCATCTCTGACCTCATAATTGGCAACACCTACTCCTTCCGAGTGTTCTCCGAGAACATCTGTGGCCTCAGCGACAGCGCTGCCATGGCCTCTGGGGTGGCCTACATTGAGAAGACAAGTGAGGACACAGCTGAGGGGCTAGGGAGGGTGGTAGCCAAGAGTGGTCCTGACCAGTGGGGCTTCCTTGGAGTTGTGCTGATGCTGCTGGGCTGGTCTGCAGGACAAGACCAGCAGGAATGAGGCTGAGCACCCCCAAGGTCCAGAGGTCGGCTGCCCCTCCTCTGCACCTCATTTCACCTTTGGGGGAAGCTTGTGCCATGCTCACTCAGCCCCCTGAGAGGAATCAAGGCATGGACATCCTTGGGATGAGATGGAAGCAGGAGCTGGGAAGGGTCAGAACAGCCCTGGCTTTGGCTCCACAGCTCACGGCCAAATCTCCAACCAGCCCTGCTCTCCTTCCGACTGTTTCTGTCCTGCTCCATGGTGGCACACAGTGACCTAGGGTCTCTGCCATCTGCAGAGCTTCCCTCCAACTCTTATTTGTGTGAACTGAGATTTGGGGATGGAATGGGAGATCCAGAGTGTGCCTGGCCTGGGTCTGACCTGCTGCACACAGGATGTGTCACAGTGGGTTTGGGGATTAGCATCCCCCCTGTTCCTTGCAGGGCCTGGGCACTATGGCATGACTGGATGAGGAAACAGGGCTGCTCTGAGCTGAGGGCCAGGTCATTAGGTCGGGCCAAGTAACCTCTTACAAAAGGGAAAAGAAGTGCTTTTGGGTAGCTTGTGCTGAATTCCTGTGTTGGTCAGCCCAGGAGCCTCAGCTCTGCCTCAGCTAGAATTAATTATTTCCTTAGAAAGCACTTACCAGCCAGAGAAGATCCCCCAGCGGGACATGATGGAGCCTCCCAAGTTCACGCAGCCCCTGACAGACCGAACGACGACCCGGGGCTACAGCACTCACCTCTTCTGCTCCGTCAGGGGCTTCCCCCAGGTCGGTGCCTCCTCCACAGACAGCACAACCTTGGCCTGGGGGATTCTTTTGCAAGGTGTCCTGAAGGTCTCTGGGAGATGGTTGGAGCTGTTGGATTAGGGTTGGGTGAAGTTAAGGGGATGCAGCTGCCCTCTGAGTCAAACTGGGACATGTTTGGGGTGTTTCTGCATGGAGATGGGAGACTGGTCTTAAATCAAGTCATGTCCTGTTTCCCTTCTGCTGGGGGAGGAAGGGTGGAGCAGTGGTTAGGGCTCACAAATGGGAGATTTGGATCTTCAAAATACTCCTGACTGTGAATCCCACCATGGCCACAAGCTTCAGGCAGGGCCAAGGCAAAGGCAGACAGAGGTGGCTGCATTTTGGGGCCAGTTAGATTCCTGATTTCTCTCATTGCTTTAAACTTTCAGCCCAAAATCATCTGGTTGAAAAATCAGATGGAGATCCGGGAAGATCCCAAATACATAGCACTGATTGATCAGGGTGTGTGCTCCCTGGAAATCCGCAAGCCTGGCCCTTTTGATGGGGGTGTCTACACCTGCAAGGCTGTGAACCCCCTGGGGGAAGCCTCAGTAGACTGCAGACTGGATGTGAAAGGTGAGATTGGCTGAGGGGAAGGAGGAGCAGGAGCCCTTGCCTGCCTTTTCCAAGTCTCACTTTCTATGAGACTCTGTGCTGTGTTTTGTCGCTGTTTTGTGTTGATCCTGCTTGTGAGGGAGTCTCAGGACACTGGGCAGCCCTGTGGAGCTGGCACTTTTGGGCTTCTCGGGTTTATGATCTTGAAGCATCTGGAAATCACCATTCCTTATTCATGGGGAAAAAAATGGGGAGGGAACCAGAAATAGCAGAGCCAGAGGAGCTGCTGGAGGCCTGGACCAGCACTGGCTGCTCCTGCTCTTACCCCAAGCGTAGGGGGGGGAGTGTGAACTTCCTCCCCTGCAACTGGGCTGCTCTGATTTATGTCTTGGGATCCTGCCCACACTTCCCACTGACATTTCCCTCAGCAGAGCATCCAGAACAGACCTGCCCCGTGGTGCTCCCCACAGCCCCTCCTGGGCTTGTGAGAGGATCACTGCCTGCACACTGTCTGCGTGTTCCTGTGCTGCCCAGGGGTCCTTAAACATTTCCATTTCCCATCCTGTGTCTTCTGAGCACACTTTCCCCCAGACACTCTCTGCTCCACTTCCCGTGCAGGCAGGGTTCCAATCTGACAACCCCAGCACTCCAGTAGCTGTGGAAGCTCCAGGGCTGTTGGTGTGGCATGGGGTGTGTGGCACAGGGTCAGTGCTCAGCTCTGTGGGAGCTGCTGCTGGACCCTCCAGGAGCACTGACCCAGCTGACCCCGGTCCCTTGGCCAAAGGCACATCCTCAGTGCAGCTGGGAACAGATCAATGGTCTGGGTGGGAAGAGACCTTAAAGCTCACTCATTCCCACACCCTGCCATGGGCAGGGACACCTTCCACTAGCTCAGGTTGCTCCAAGTCCCATCCAACCTGGCCTTGAACACTTCCAGGGATGGGGCAGCCACAGCTGCTCTGAGGACCCTGTGCCAGGGCCTCAGCACCTTCACAGGGAAGAATACCTTCCCAATATCTCATCTAACCCTGCCTTCTGGCAGTGGGAAGCCATTCCCCTTGTCCTGTCACATCATCTCTTGTCCCAAGTCCCTCTCCAGCTCTCCTGGAGCCCTTTTAGGAACTGCAAGGGGCTCTAGGGTCTCTCCCAGAGCCTTCACTTCTCCAAGCTGACCACCCCCAGCTCTCCAGAGCCTGGCTCCAGAGCAGAGGAGCTCCAGGCCTCAGAGCAGCTCTGTGGTCTCTTCTGGACTTGCTCCAGCAGCTCCACATCCTTCCTGTGCTGGAACTCCAGGGCTGGAGGCAGCTCTGCAGGTGGGGTCTCAGCTGAGTGGGGCACAGGAGCAGAATCCCCCCTGCCCTGCTGCCCACGCTGGGGGATCAGCCCAGTTGGCCAAGGAGGATGAGCTGGGCATTGTGCTGGGGACACAGAGCACCTGGGAATCACCCAGGCTGGGGTCTCAGGGGACACTGGCCAGGAGCAGGCAGTGATGGTGGTGTGTGGGATTGCTTGGAGCAGGTGTGTGCAGGGAGGGCTGTGCAGTGTTAGGATGTGCAGGTGCACATTGGGGTGAGCACAAAGGCACTTTTGGGAGGCAAAAGGGGAATAAGACAAGGGGAGTTCAGGGGGTTTTTTGTCTCCTGTGCTCTCCTGCAGTGCCGAAGTGAGGACAGATGGGAGGACAAGACGAAGAGCAAGGTAGGTCTGGGTCCCTGGGGCATCAGGATGCAGGGAAGGTGGATCACTTCAGGGGGCTGGAGTGGGCTGTGTCTTGCACTAGCCCTGCACTCCTGCTGATGGAGTACCAGCTTGGGTCTTCCTTGGCTGGAGATGGGGTGGGATGATGAACCTGAGGGAAACCTGTCCCTTGCTGAGGTGGAGGGAGGGCTGTAAATTTTGCTGAATTTGTCTTACATTAGAACTGTGGCAGGGACATATTTCCCACCCATCCCTGACCAGGGCTCTCTTGGTGCCCTTGCAGGACCAGGATCTTGTTCCTTTTCCCAGGTGGATCCTGCAGGTGCCAGGTGGTGGCGAGGCAGGTGCTGATGCCCCTGACCATGATCTTCCTTGCCTGCTGGGCTGTTCCTCCCTGGCAGTGTTTTGGGAGCTGCACCTCAGCCTGCCATGGCATGGCCCTCTCTGAACTGTCATTAGCTGTGACAATAAACCCAGCTGAGGGGCTTTGGTCCTAAAAAAAGCCACCGAACCCCTCTGTCCTGCTTATTGTGGGGTTGGCTTGGGTGGGGGGATGTGGAAAGATGCCAGGGCTGCTGTGGATCAGCATAGGATCTCACCCAATCAAGGGTGGAGGAGATGGGTTTTGAGCTTGGAAGGAAGAACCAGCTTTACGAAATACATACAGAGATTTCTGAACAAGAAGAAGCCCAACAAGGAGAAAGAGAATGAGGAAATACTTCCTTCTGGAATAGGAGAATGATTCTGACTGGAGAAAAAGAAAGGCCACATCAGTGTTGCAGCACCTTAATGCTTCTTTATTGAAGCACAGTTTTTTATCCATGCCAGTGAGGCAGGAATCCAGCAGGAGCTGTCACCTCCCCAAGGTGGGTACAGGACATGTTGATGAGTCATCCAGAGGAGGGGACTCATCCCTGTGAGCTGCTGGTTCATGTGCAGGGTGAGTTATCACTTGAGCTCTGGGCCAGCTTGGGGCAGACACTGGGTGTTAGCAGAGCCCAGAGGGGCACATGGAAGCCCTGGTTACTCGGGGTCAGCAGTGTGGGGTGATCTCTCCCCCTTGCTCTGGAGCCACAAGGGAAGGAGCTCTCCCAGATGCATGGCAGCTTTGTCATGGGGCCAGACCCACATCCTGCCCAAGTCCTGGCTGGCTCTGGCATTGCCAGTGTAGATGCAAATCCAGCCTGGCATCCACAGGTCAGAGTCCATCCCACCCTTGGTGCCATGGAGAGCAAAGCTGGGCAGTGATTAATCAGACCCCTCTGCACCATCTCTCCTGCAGCTTTGTCCCCATCTGTCCTCAGGCACCTTCAGCCCAAGCTGAGGTCCAGGGAGCGTTGCTGTTCCCAGGAGCTCTGCACTGGTGCAGCACCGTCCACACCAGGGTTGTTTCCACCATCAGAGGGCATTGTTGGATTAATTTTATCCTACTGCTGGTCAGGATGGATTTTTGGGGTGGTTGGTACTGGTGGTAATGCCACAGAGTGGAGGTTGCAGTCCCAGCTGGCAAGTGGAGAGCTTGTTCTCCCTGGCATGCTGACACCTGGCCCTGGACACTGCTGGAGGTGTCCTGTCCCCCTTGGTGTCCCTGGCACCTGAGCACGTGAACTTGGCCAGTGGGATTCTCTCAGGACAGGGTCTGGAAGCAGGCTGTGAGCTGATCTCCAAGACTCTGTCATGCTGCATATTGTGCCCTTTCCAGGCCCTTATTTCAGTCCTACAGAGCACAGCCTGTGTTTGTAACCCCACAGGGGACTGAGGTGGACAACAACATCCACTTTTAGTGAGAGCTTCCCGGGAAAGGTCTGGAGAGCACAGAGTGGAAAAATCCACTGGATGTTATTTTTAATGAAGCAACCATTCACGTGCCCTTTAATTTATGAGCATCCCAGTCACCAGGTTCCTGGGCACCTTGGCAAGGATCAGTCCAAAGCGTCAGTTCCAGAAAAGCAGCAGAAATGAGATGCAAGTGGGGGTCAGAGCCAGACAAACAGCAGCACTAATCTGAAGGCAAGGTGCTGCTGTGCCAAGGGACCACAGCCTCAGCCTGGGCCATCCTCTCTGCACTAACCTGGGGTTGCAGCATCCTCAGGCACCACTGATATTGGTGCTTCATGAGACCTGAGGCACTTCCCTGTCCCCTTCCCAGGAGATGATGGCTCTGCCTAGAGCTGCCACAGGACATGGCAAGGTGGGGGCACAGGAGTCACTGAGCTGGGCAGAGGAGCCATCGGGCAGATGTGGGATGAGCCAAAGCCTCACCCTCATGTCAGAGCTTCAGCACTGGCCCCAGGGCACCTGGTGATGTGTGGGAGGAGGGTGTGGGCTGAAGTCCATAGGGAATTGCTGTTCCCAAGGTCTCAGCACCAGCACAACACCATCTACACCAAGGGAAGGTTGGGAGGGTGTTCAGGACCCCTCTACTGTGATGAGGAATAAGGGAAGGATTTTCTCCTGTCCTTGACATTGTTTTTCTGCTCTGCTCCCATTTTCCCAGTGTGGTCTGAGCCAGGAGCCTGGAAATACATCAAGGCCCCTGCAAAATGTGGGTGGCTGAGCCTTTCATCTCCTCTCTTCCTTGCTGCCCTCCTCATCCCTCTGAGATAAACAGAGCTGGTTGCAGCAGTGGGAGAAGGGACTCTCGGCTGCCTCAATGCCTGTGCTGCATACTCCCAACATTGCTAAAAATCACCCATAAATCTCACCCATCCAAGGTCCCTTTCCTCTCTGCACCCCTAGTCTCTGTGGGAACTTGCTGCAGTCCCTTTGCCCATTGCTGACATCCCCTCAGAGGAGCACGACCCTGCTGGGGCAGGGGCAGGGTCATAGGACCTGTGTTTCCAATGGGAGTCTGGTGAACAAGGGATGCTGATAAGAAAAGAATCCAAATCAACTGAAATTTACTTTTCCCACCACTGCTTCAGCCCTGGAGGAGATCCTGCTAGAGAACAGGGACTGGCACTTCCAGCATCCAGAGGGACCAGAGCTGGATGAAGGATGGTCCATCTCCAGCCACCCCCTCCTCAAATCTACCCACAGCTGAACTTCAGGGGTGGCAAAGCACCCACATGGTGGCCTGTAGCTGTCCCCCACTTGCTCCCAGAGGGGTCCAGATTCCCCTCTGTTCCCTGGGCTGTGGAGGTGACTGTGTTAACCCACAGTGTTTGAGTCACAAGAGTTTGGCTGGAGGGTGGGAGGGAGCAACATGGGAGGTGTGAGATGAACAGCCTTGGAGAGATTTGCTACTGCTTTTCACAGAAAATAGCCAGGAGAAAGGAAGGAAAATTTCTCAAAGACAGAGTAAAGGGAGAGAGAAGACAAATGGAGAGGACACAGTCCCTGGGTGCAGCTCACAGGGTTAGTGGGTGATGCTAGGACCCATAGGGAGCCATCAAGGAAACATAAGCGGTTTCTTCAGAGTTCTCTGGGATTATGCATCATGGTTTCACCAATACCCACCTCTGCCTACCTCTCTGGTAGTGCTGAGAGCAGGAGACTGACCCTCTGCTCTGCAGGGTGGTGGGTTCAGCATCCTGTGGGTGCTGGCAATGCCATGGGAAGACTTTTCCTATCTCTTCCCATGTCTCAGCCCAGCTGAGGGGAAAGAAAGGGCTTTCAAACTTAATTTCTTCAGAAATCACATTGCCTTGGACTCTCCTGGTTCTTAGCATCATCACTCACCAGGGCACCTTTGTCCCAGTGCCCAGGTACCACCATGGATCCATGGACATGGGGCTGGAGCGTGAGGTACCCCCAGCACCACCAACACCATGGAGCTGAGGGTCTCCATCAAGGGCAGGGCACCTCCTGGGTGGTTTGGATCACTGGACTTTATTTGCATGAAGATAAACTGCGCGTTTGTCTGTACAATTTCTCCTTAAATAGTTGGCAACGCTTAAAAAAATGAAAAACAAAAACAAACAGGGAGAAAAAAATCCTAAACCAGAAAGGAACAGTGCAGGCTACAAAATCCAAACAGTACAATGCTTGTGAATAAATAACCCCCTGGGGTGGCTGTGGGGGCTGCAAGGGGGCTGCTGAGCTCAGAACCCATCGGGTCCTTGCTACCCCTTCCTCAGACAGCAGGAACAGCTCCTGGGTGGGGAGTGGGTGGTCACAGAGGCCCCCTCTGCCCTCTCCCAGTTCCTAGTTGCCTGCCTCAGCCGTGGTGGAGCTGGTGGTGTTTTTGTTGGTTTTGCAGCAGAAGTACTGGTTCCAGATCTGCAGGAAGGCTGTCCGGAACTTCTTGATGCGGAAGGCGTAGACAATGGGGTTCATGGCTGAGTTGCCGTGGGTGAGGAAGATGGCGATGTAGGTGAGGATGTGTGGGGTCTGGCAGGACGGGCAGAACAGGGTGATGCAGTTGAGGACGTGCAGAGGCAGCCAGCTGAGAGCAAACAGGAAGAGAACCAGCGCCAGGGACTTGGCGATCTTCAGCTCCTTCCCGTAGTACTTCTGGGGGTCGTTGGAGCTGGAGGACACCTTCTTGTTGAGCTGCTTGCGGATGAGGTTGAAGACCTCCAGGTAGATGAGTAACATCAGCAGCAGGGGGGGCAGGACCCAGACGAAGAAGTTGAAGTACACCATGTACTCCATGCTGATGACTGTCTCAAACTGGCACGTGATGATGACCTCCGCGTGGCTGCCGTTCAGCTCCTGAGTCCTCTGCATCTTGTTGAGGTTGTTCCAACCAAACATGGGGGTCAGGCCCACCAGAAAAGAGACTATCCAACAGCAGGCAATGGCCACGGCTGCCCGCCGCGGCGTCACCACACTCTTGTACCTGTGGAAGAGACAATGGCCACAGGAAGGAGTTAGACATGGGGTGGGATGCTCTGCCTGGGGGTTGTGTGGCTCCAGGTGGAGTGACGGTGGTGGGGTGGCAGTGCCCGTGCTAAGATAGGAGGATGTTCCTTCTTCCCTCCCCTGGCAGTGGGGAACGGCCTGTTCTGAAAATTGTGTTCACAGACTGGTTTTCCTGCCTGTGTCCTGGGATGGCAGAGACCCCAGACACAATCTGTGACCTCAGGGGGACGATGCCAAGCCAGGAAATGCATTAGCACCTGGAATGTGCCTGAGTGTCCAATCCTCATGTCTTGGAGGGAGTTCATATGCTCTGGAGCCCAGCTCCCATCCAAGCACCTGCACCCAGAGCAGCAGGTCACCCTCTCCTCCCACTACACGCCAACCCTGCCAGCTCACAGTCCCAGACAATTGCCCTGTGCCTGGGGAGGAAATGGCCAGCAAAAGCATCCTGTGGGATGTGCTGGGGTGGAGGAAGGATCTGCGGGTGCTAATGGACCCCTGGGGAAGCTTTGGGCACTGTTCCTCTCCTAATGTGCTCAGATTGACGAAACCCTCTTTCTTGATGGGCTGATGCCAGGGGCAGGAGGAGGAGGATGAGCTGTGTTCTGGCTAGGCTCTGCTCCCTCCCTGAAGCCCCTGGGGAGCCACCAGGGCTGGGCTCATCTCTCCAGAGCTCTCCAAGCGGGAAGTGCAGTCTGCTGGATTGATTTTTCCCCTGGCCCTCCAGAAAGCTTTTCTTTGGAGTTATTGCTTTTCACCAAAGGTGATTGAACAAAGAATGTTTTCCTGACTGTTTGCTGGACCTCTCAGTGCTGCTGGTGTTAACCCAACCATGAGGATCACGTGGAGGTGGCTGGCAAACCTGGACTCCCAATCCTGCTGCTCAGAGCTCCCTGCTGCAGGTCTGCAGCCTTTACCTTTGATGGAAATTGAGCATTTTGGGCCTTTTTTATACAGCCAAGGACCCAAACTCACTCTGCTTCTCAAGACCCCTCTCATGGGCAAGACATCAAGGTGGGAGCTTGGAGTGGCACAGACTGGAGGAAAGGACATCAGTCCCCATGAGTCCAGAGGGTCCAGAGCCATTGGGACAAAGTAGCTTTCCTGAACAAATCTCATGTGCTCTGGGAAAAGCTTCACAACATCCTGGTGGCAGCCAGGTCCCGTGGGAAAGAGGTGACAACATGGGCAGCTGTTTCCGCTGAAACCCAAGGCTGGCTTTAGAGAGTGATTTATTCCTTTTGGGGAGGAGAGAGGGCAGGAGACCCTGAGAAAGGGGCAGGGCAGGGAGAACTGGGGCACAGGGAGGGCAAGGGGCAGTGGGAGAGAACTGGCACTGGGAGTCGAGTGAAGGGAATAGAAGGAGGGTCTGAGGGAGCGGGGGCTAGCAGAGGGATGCCAGAGACTCCCGTGGGGCTGTGTGCTGGCCCCTGCACCCCATGTCTGGCTGCAGGTCCTTGGGGAGGGCTGATGTGCCCTGCAGCTCTGACACCCCACTGCCACCTCCCCGGGTTTGAACAGCTTGGGGGGTGACACCAGAAATAGCAGCATCATCCCCCTGCCCCAGCTCCTTCCCTCTTTGCAACACCTGCAAGCTGTGTCCCATTTCTCACTCCTGGGGGTTTCTGGGGTCTTCTACTGATTTTGCTGGACATCCACCCACTCTGGGTGCTCCCTGACCTGCAGAGCTGTGTGGGAGCCATTGCCCAACAGACAAAGTTGCTGAGCAGCAGCGGTGTCACCGTGGTCCCCAAATGTGGTCCCAGGGCTTGCAGCCACCACCCAGACACAAGGTTCATCCCTCCTCACTGCACACCCATCTCTCCATGGTCCATATCTACCCCTCCTTCACACCTGTCCGTCTCTCTGCCATGATCCATATCCATCTCTACCCCTTCCTGCAGTGCCTGGCCTGACACCCTTTGGGAGCAGACCTGGCTCTCCCTGCTCCTCCCTTCACTTTGCCCCACAAGGTTTGAGGGTGCACCTGCAGAAGCAGCCAGGGCAAACCAGGACATCATCCTCCAGCCTGTGGTCACAGAAAAGTGAGTGAACCAAAAATCCCCACAGAAAACAGCCACATTTGGAGCTTGTTGCTCCTTCAAGCAGCACGGGCAGAGGCATCTGCAGGAAATGTGCTCCCAGGGACCTGTGTCCACTGTCTCCATCAGCCCCACAGGAGAATGACAAAAGCTATAAAATTGCTCCAAGTTGCTCTTCCCTCCAGCCCACCAGATCCATCCACCCACTGGGTCTGACCATGGAGCTCTCATGGGACTCAGCTGCTTTGAAGGCCACAAGTCCAACTTCAATTCCTTTCACATTTTATTTTCCTTGGAGGTGTCCAAGGAATGCCTGGATGTGGTACTCAGATGTGGCTCTGGGCTGGGTGACAAGGTGGGGATCTGTTACAGGTTGGAATTGATGGTCTCAGAGGCCTTTTCAAACCTAATTGGTTCTGTGATTCTGTAAAGGCTGGAAATTCAAGATCCCACCTAATTCTCTACCTCTGCCACATGGTGGGAGGACAGTTACCAGAGGGACAAGGACAGACATTACTCTTCCCAATATTATTCTTGGTTATGTCATAAAGAAAATATTCTCTCATTTGTCTCATTTCACATTAATATGATAGGGCTGGAGTTTGGGACAGTCTGGGGGGCAGAAGCACTAGAAAATGCTGATAATGGCTCATAGTTAATAAATAATCTCATTATTCTCATCATCACCAGAGCAATTACCAGCATCATTGCAATTTTATTACTGCTGTTATTTTTATTAACAGCTGTGACTAAAACATCCATGGTAATCATCAATCCTATCCTCATCCACTTCAGGTTTGTTTCCTATGCCTCTGGGGGTTTGAGCCTGACTATAATTGGCAGATGTTCCCCTTGCCCTCCCTGAGGAGTGGTTTTTGCACCATTCCTTCCCCACAGAGATGGGCAGTGACCCAAGCCCTCCAGGGTGCCAAGACTAGGAGAAAGGACCAAAAACCATCCAGTCTCATTATGGGATGGGATGGGCAGGAATTGTGGTGTGGAACAAAATGGCCTTTGAGGATTGGAAGATAAAACCAAGAGGCAAAATGGCAATTATTGGTAGAAGTGTTTGCTCCCCAGGGGAAGGGAAGAGGTGATGGGTGGAGGCAGAAGCTGACAGATGGTCTCCAGGGGCTGCACAGAGCTACAGGGAGACAGGGAGCAGCTCTCCAGGACAAGATGCTGTCTCCAGGAGAGGCTGTGGATGGGGCAGACACTGAGGCTGTTTTTCTTGTGGAGATCATAGGATCCTAGAATGGTTTGGTAGGGAAGTGATTTCAATCCCATCTCCTTCCACCCCTGCCATAGGCTGGGACATCTCCCACTATCCCAGGATGCTCCAAGCTCTGTCCAACCTGGCCTTGGACACTTCCAGGGATGGGGCAGCCACAGCTGCTCTGGGGACCCAGTGCCAGGGCCTCCCCACCCTCACAGGGACGAATTTCTTCCCAAGATCCCACCTAACCCTGCCCTGTGGCAGTGGGAAGCCACTCCCCCTTGTCCTGTCCCTTGACACCTTTGTAATGGCCCCCAGCCATCACTCTGAAAACACCATCCACCCTCCTTTCCCTTTGGTCCTTATTCCCAGACTAAATTCAACTTCTTCTGTCACATCTTGATGTGTCCAGACCTCTGCAATGCTCTCTGCTGCAGCCCTGGGAGCCCAGCTCAGCACAGGCCTGCTCTGCAGGTGTCCAGCCCTGGGCAGGCGAAGGTCCTGTGAGCATTTCAGATATTAGGGCATGTCTGAAAGCACCTGGAGAATGGAGCATTCATTGCTTTCATAGATTTCACCTTTGCCTTGGAGTCTGCCCCTGAGAGAGAGGAGGGCTCCTTTCCAAGATCCCAACCCACAGGTCAATCCAAACCCAACGCGCACCAAAGATCACTTGTTTTGTTTGAAAAAGCTTCAAAGACTCTAGGCCTGGTTTGAATAAAATGTGGAGGTTTTTAGCATGTCTGTGATTAGTTTTTCTGTTCACAAAACACTTGCTGTTGTCCAGCCAGTGCCAAGATGTGGCTTTGCTGGTCTTTGCTCTGGAGAGTTTATTGCAGTGCAATTCCTGGGGAATTAATTCACTAATGAAGACAGACCATCACTAATGAAAAGAAGCTGGAGCCAACGTGGCAGGGGGAAAGGAGGCCAAGCTGACACGAAGCTCATCTGCACGATGAACAGAGTAAGAAAAAGCAGCCAGACAATGTCCTGATCTAATTGAAAGTCTCTAGACAAAAGTGCTTTGATCTCAGAGGATTTGGATTCCTGCTCCTTTCTCCTGGCTGTATCTTCCCTTCAGATCTTTCAGTGTCTTGGAGGCTGTTGGATGGGAAAACTCAGATTGTGGGTGTTCAAAGCTGCTCAGAAATGAGAACCTGAGAAATGCAAAGTGGTGTCTGGGTTCTGCAAGGGCGAGGTCAGCCACAGCTCAGGGCTGGGACAAGGGGTGCCTGGGCACTCACACCAAGTGCAAAGCACTGCAGAAGGATCTCTGATTGTGGAGCCTTTGTCACCTCTGATCCTGGAAGCAAAAGGCTGGATCTTCACAGAGTCATAGAATGGTAGCTAATGTGGGTTTGTGGCCACTGGTGGATGTGTCACCATGTGAGTGGTGGCCTTGGGAGGGACAGAGGTCAACCAACATCAGTCAAAGCTGGCATTTAGATGGACATTACAGCTCGTTCATACAAATGCTTGGAATGAAGAGACTAGTCCTACCAGCACCCTCTTGGGATACATGGGGGATTGTTCTGATCCCCAAATCCCAGACTGATTGCTTATCAAAACCCAGCTGGCAAGTAAAGGCATAAAAAACTGGTCTGGTCTGGTCTTTCAGGCGAGCTAGAAGAGTACATCCATCAAGGACATTGGTGTTTGTTGGTGCTGGAGCCCCTGTCCTGCACCAAACTAGCTGAGCAGTCTCCATCAGCACAGCATTTCCAGCCTGACACCTGTATCCCAGCACAGAGCCACTTCCCAGCTCTCCAAAGGGACCCGGTGGACCCTAAGTGTGTCCTTTCCCAGCACCTCTGCCTGGTTGGTCTGCAAGAGATTTGAGCTCTGGAAGAAACCTGAGAAGTACAAACAGATCCCTGGGACAAGAGGGAGTGAGAAACCCGGTGGGAGGGGAGGGGCCAGGTGGTTCTGACACGGAATCCTGGCCTCAGGCTCTGTCTTGGGGACCTGATTTAAAAGGAGCTGAGGAGAGAAATCTCTTCCTGGTACCTCACCCATGTCTGTCTGCTAGGGGTGAGGGACAGCTGAATGAGGACAAGGGTGGCTTTTCTACAGGTGTCACTTTTGGAGGGTTCCCAGGGCAGGAGTGGCACCAATGGCAACAGGCACCTTTTGCCCACCACTGACATGGGGGGGCTACATCCCAAACCTCCGCCTGGAACTTCTCTGGCAACCTCTGAGCGCAGGTCAGGGCTGACCTGCTTCCACTGCCACCAGCTGCCCCAGTCTGGAGCTGGCACTGGGACAGCCCAGGGGCCGTGGGTGCCTGGTGCTCCTTGGGCCATGTGCTGCAAGGAGAGGGGGGCACAGGAGGTCCAGAGCTGAGAAGGAGTCCAGGGATGGATGTTCCACAGGGTTCCTGGGTCCTCCCACCCACAGCTCTGAGTGTCCCTGTGAGCTCTGAGCTAAGACTCCACAGGTCGTGGCTGTCACTGGAGCGCTCTTGGCTGTTACTCTGCCCTGCAAGGCACCCAAGCAAAGCTAGGACCACCCCACTGAGAGACAGGGAAGGATTTTCTCACCATATGGTGTCTTTCATGCTTGGCTCAGCTCTGAGTGCAACTGGCACCTTCCTAACCTGGCAGCTCGTGGTGACCTGGAGCTGCAGCCACATCTGCCTCCCCAGAGAGGACCTGAGCATGAGAAGCCTCTTCTTTGAGGATCTCTGCTCCCAAAATACTTTGGATATCCATGGCAGCACAGGGATGTGGTTCCACACTAGGAGGCTTCTTGATGCAAATCTCCCCCAAAACCACCAGGAGAGAAACCAGAAGCATGGGGGAGGGTGTGCATCCCACTGCTGACCATCCTGGTCCATCTGTGTTCAGGGTTTGCTTTTACTAACCCAAAATGGTGACTCTGTGTAGGAATGATTCTGCAATGAGTGCCTGCAAAGCACAAACAGCTCCGACCATGCAGAGCATCTGGCAAGACCTCTGGATGTTTGCAATCACCTCTAATAGCCAGTAATTCTCTAATGGATGTGGGTGAGTGTGATTATGAAGCTGAGGAGAACAAATTCATGTTGCCAAAATTGACTGGTCCCCGCACACTGAAATACGGAGTCCCCAGGGCTTAGGTGAGGGCTTCATTAAGTGGTGGGAGAAGCTGGAGCTGGTCCAGCAAATGGCAAGAGAATAATAAAAATGGGCGGTTTATGCTTTGGGCATTGTCAGAGAAGGTTGTGGAGGGACCTGGAGCATTTGCAGATGTCCTGGGCTTCAAACTGGGCCTGGGGAAATGCTGCTCCCTTGGTGCAGATTCAGCCTGCCCTGGCATCTCACAGGACCTTGGAGGCATCCTGAAGTCCTTGAGAACTGCAGAGGGATGTGGGCACATCCAAAAGCAGCCCCAGAGACACAAACATCCCCACAAGAAGATGAAGAAATAAGATAGAAAAGAGTTTATGTGCTAAAATGGTTGGAAGTGGGAATGATGCCTCCATGCGGGAGCCTGAACATGCCAGGTTATCTTCAGCCCAGACTGGCAGAACCAAAATGAGGGTCCATCAGGGATGTCCACCCAGATGGGGGTTACTGGTATGGGAAAAGGTGAACCCAAGCTCCAGCAGTGCCTGGATCAACCCAGAGCCTGGCCATGTCCCTCCAGCTCTGCCACTCTCCTGATGCCACCAGTCCCAGTAGGACCAAACTCAAAGCATAGCACAGAGCAGAGATCAGCCCACCCTGAGCTTGGCACCTCTCGTGTGGGCATCACCCAGAGCCTCAGGAGGTTTCCCTGCTCCCCCATATCCTCACACACCCCCACAGAGCCCAGCTGGTTCTGAGCTAAACCTGCCATATTTCAGGTTCCAGTGACAGGATTCCATCTTTTCTTGGAGAGCCAAGGACAGCTGTCCTATCACACCTCTGGTCCCTGGGAGCATCCACAACATCCCATCAGGCAGGCTGAGCTCCCCTCAGCCCTCCTGGGACTGCTCCTGGCCCCGCTGGAGCTGGATCCCTGCCTCCTTCTGAGTGTCTGCCCCGGCTCTGGCAGTGAATCACTGCCTTTGGGAACAAACCACAGGCTTCCAGTAACTACAGAGCTGCTTTCAGATCACTTGCCCAGCTGTGCTCAGCTCAGAGCTGGGGGGTGAGTAACCACAGCAGCTCCACCATGGAGCAGAACCAACAGCTCCCCTGGGCTATCCCAGCAGCTCCCACTGTGACCAGGTGCTGCAGGGGAAGGGGGAGCACGGAAGGGCTGGAAACCTCAGGGAGGGAGGATGGAAAGCACAGAAACCTCACACTGAAGGTCCATCCTTCAGGTTCTGCCCTGGTGTGGAGGAGATGTGGCTGCTGTCCAAGGAAGGTGAAGGAGTGCGAGTCACACACTGCTCACAGAGGATTTTTCTCACATTCTCCAGCAGCATCCCTCAACCCAACAGCCAACATCAATCTTTTCTGCTTAGAAAACTAATCTTGTTTCCAAACTGAGCTTGGTTTTCAGCCTGAGAATGCACCCTGGTGTGGACTTTGTCACTGCACAAGCAGATTCTCAGCAAGGACCACGCACCCTGTGCTCAGCCCCTCATCCCAAATGTGTGTGTGGAGGTTAAGCAGGGAGCTGGGATGGCCAGGCCATCCAATGCCTGAGGTAAAAGACAACTTAGTCTGCGTCTATCAGTGAACACTGCCCTCCAACCCCAGAGATACCCTTCATGACCCAAAGGGAGCCATGGAGCCCTGATGCCATGGGCAGCACCCAGTCCATCCAAGGGTGCTGAGTGGATGGCTGCTCGGACGTGTCACTCACCTGCTGCCATCTGACAGTGTGAGGGTGCACCAAATGGCCCTGGTCAGTGGGCCACAAGTCCCACTGAGCCATAGCTTTGCATCCAAGCATCTCTGGGGCTCCCTCCCAGCTCTACCATGTGTGGTCAGAGCCCTCCAGGACTGCTGAATTTTCCTGAACCTCTGGCTTCTTCCTACAGGACCCCAAGGTAGGTAGGAGGGAAGTGATTTAACACCATTGGCAATGGCTGCAAAATCACGAAAGGAGCTGCAGAATCTCAGAAGTGGTGATGTTCTCTGAAAAAATGCAATGCTCTCGTCTTTTGGCTGCTGCTTTCAGGCAACAGCATTTTGAGCAAAGCAAAGTGTGAGAAATGCTGCTTAAAAAAAAAAAAAAAAAAAAAAAAAAAAAAAAAAAAAAAAAAAAAAANAGCAGAAGCTGAACTCTTTTATAGCCCCAGGAGTTCGGGAATTAGAACACACAGAGAAGGACAGAGGACAGTTTGGTCTCCAAGAGATGGGGGTGAGGTTACGAAAGCTGCAGGACAGTGTGATGAGCACCATGGGCTTGTCTCCAGTGCTGCCTCTGTGCAATATATTTCCTGGACATTTTTAGTGTCCGAACAGTTTTGTTGTCAAAACCAGGAATTTGCTGTGTGAGCATCTCCTTGGAGAGGGGTCTGAGTCTGATGGTGGGTCCCACACAACCACACCCCAGGGATGACCCCACTGTGCTGTGGGTGCAGCCCCACCTCCAGCTGAAGACAATTTCAGGCAGAGCCACTCAACCCCACATGCATCTCTCTCTGGCCAGGCTGGACAGGGCTTGGAGCACCCTGGTCCATGGAAGGTGCCCCTGCCCATGGCAGGGATGGAACAGGAGGAGCTTGTAGGGCCCTTCCCACCCAAACCATTCCATGATTTCATGAGAGTGCTGGAGGAGTTTCTCACCCAGTGCTGTGGTAGGATATCAACCTGCTTGGCCAGGAGTCTCAGGTGGTCACCCACCAGGGGTGTCACACAACAGCCCTGCCCCTGCCATATCAATTAGCCAGGAGCTGACTGTCCAGACCAAATTCAGCAGAGTACCTGTGTGATTGGACAGGTGAGGGTGAGGTATTCACTGAGTACAAAGGAGAAGGGATAAAAGGCAGCTTTTGCCAATCTTCAGTGCAAATCCAGGGCTTGGCTGGATAAAAACAGCGGGTTTTCAATTATTGCTTGTATTGCACTTGATTGTTCTATGCATTGCATATTTTGGTTCTTTATGCAAAAGAACCTCTTTGAAATGAGGACTCTGAAGTCAGTCCTCAAAATTTAGATGGGAGGGGGAAGAGGGAAGGACGAATCAAGAAAGTAGCTCTAAAACTCACTTAAAATGCCAAATGTGACAAATGTGGCTCTGAGAAATGGAAATTGGACAGCAGATGTAAAGTGTCTGATATGACTGGGCTCCCAGAGCCTCTGTGGCTCAGAGTCCATCCACAAAACACTGAGCTGCAGAGGGAAAACAGCTGTGCTGGGAGGGAGGTGCCAGCTGAGGAAGTTCCCAGTGCCACCACCCTTCCCTGCCTGTCACCACCACACTGCAACCCAAAGGCCAGCTGGGGCTCCAGGGGATACCCACCAGGGGAGTCTGGAAAACATCAAGAGCCAATAAAAGGTAGGAGCAGATGAGAGACCCCAAAGAGAGGGAAATGAGGGGGGGCTTGAGAGCTGCTGTTGTTGTATCTGCATTAAGCAGGACATCGAGATCTCCTCCCCAGATAAATGGGAGGCAGGAAAATAGAGATAAAATCTCGATTAAGAGGCACCAAGCAAGCCTCAGAGCAGGGCTGAGGTGGGTCTTTATCTCTCCAGTGCAGAAGGACTCATCAGAAAAAAAAAGAGATTCCTAAATTACACTTGGAACAAGAGACTGGTATTGGCTGCCTTTTAATTTCTTGGGTTTTACACTTCTCTTGCTAACCTGACTCCTGATTTTGTGGTCAACAACTAAACTCCTCAGTTTCTTGGGCTGCAACTTGTTATGAGATCAGGATCCTCATAGCACAATTTGTCACTGCAAAGGGAACATTTCCTTTCTTGCACTTGATGCAGTTCAAAGATTAGGACATTCAAGACTGAAAAATTGGCTGGAGGTTCCCAAAATGAGGAAGGTTGTTTTCTCCATCCAATGCCTACAGGAGAATTGGCAGTGATGATGAGATCTACTGTTTCTAAACCTCAGAGGACACAGTAAACCAAAACAACCAGTCCAGCACCTTCTGTCCAATGCGTATTTCCCCTGATTAAAAGATCAATTTCCAATGCAAAAGCAGCTGGATTCATTTAAGTTTTTTTTCTTAATGAGTTGGTTATATGTAGTTTCAGCTGGTGGAAATAATTTTGGAGGTACCAATTTGGACTACAGTTGGCTTCTAACTTCTGTCCAAACACAGTTCCCCCCAAACCTTGTGTAATTACCCCCTCTCCACACCATATAGATGGATCAGAGGATCAGAGGACATGTTTGTAAAGCCATTGAGTTGTTTATCTTGGAATGAGTCTGAACAGTGAATCCATACTTCAGTCAATCAAATTGGAAGTGAAGACTCCAGTTAACACCACAATTAAATGTTCCCTCACCTCTGAGAATCTGTCATGAGGAAAACAAATAAAAAGTGCAAATGCAAACCTGAAGTTTATTTGCACTCTGTTTTCTCATTTAGATTAAAAGATTATTTATCCCCTAGGAAGACAACTGAGTGGTCTTGTTCCCTGGGAGGAAGCAGCTTGGTATTTCTATCAGGATGGTGGAGAGATCTGAGACCAAAGACCAGGTATTGCAGTGAAATGCCTCAGCTGGGCCTAAATTACAGCCTGTGCAGGTTTCTAATCACTCTGCTCCTAATTCCCCAGCGAGGAACAACGGGCAAACACAGCCCCAGGCAGCCTGGCTGGCTCAGGTCATGGAGATGAGGCATGGACCAGGCAGGATGGAGGCTGTGGATATGCTCCAAGGGCTGAAGCCCCTCTGCTCTGGAGCCAAGTTGGGAGAGATGGGAATGTTCAGCTTGGAGAAGAGAAGGCTCTGGGGAGATCTTAGAGCCCCTTCCAGTGCCTGAAGAGGCTCCAAAAGAGCTGGAGAGGGACTCTGGACAAGGGATGGAGGGACAGGACAAGGGGGAATGGCTTCCCACTGCCAGAGGGCAGGGATAGATGGGCTCTTGAGAAGGAATTCTTTCCTGCCAGTGTAGTGAGGCCCTGGCACAGGTTGCTCAGGGAAGGTGTGGCTGCCTCATGCCTGGAAAATGTCCAAGACCAGGTTGGATGGGACTTGGAGCAACTTGGGATAGTGGAAGGTGTGATGGCAGGGGGTGGAACAGGGTGAGCTTTGAGGTTCCTTCCCACTCACATCAGTCTGGAGCTCTGGGATTCTATGAAATGCATTTCCCTCTCCCTGGGCCTCAGCAGAGCCAGGGTTGCCTGTGGGTGGGAATCAGGGATGGAATGTGGGGGATCCCCACAAGGCCCTCTCAGATGTGGGTCATGCAGGAGGTGGAATGAGATGATCTTTAAGGACCCTTCCAATCCAAACCATTCTAGATTCCATGATCCTCTGGAGAAAAGGGGTGTCAGTGACTGCCCCATCTTCAACCCAAGAAACTCTGCAGCATCTCCTGGATTCTGGGATTCCTGGTCTTCTGCTATTGGAGCACTTTGAGCTCCCTCGGAGCAGACAGACCTCCTTGAGCCCATAAAGAAATTTGTGCCCCAGCAGTGCTGAATGTGGGAAATGAGCTCCCTGACCCATCTGAGCTGCACCCCTGCTGGGGTTTGCTGGCTCTGCTTTGCCAGGTCCACCTGGACCCACATTGAGCCCTTGGCTCTCCCAGTTGGGACCACTCAGTGCAGAATGGAGCCTTTGCACTGAGAAAAATGAGTGTTTCATTTTTGTATTCCATGGGTAAAGGCACTGAGTGTTGTTACCAGAGCAGAAAAGAAAGGAATAATTTAATCCGTAGGACTGTGCTAATTCTGGCAGTGTCTGAGACTGCATTTTCAGCATCGGCCCCTCGCTGCTGTCAGAGAGAGGATCACTCCCTCTGTGAACAGATGGGGAGACTGAGTCGCAGAGGGGAGCTGTGATCTGCCAAGATGGACCAAGATGAATGAGAAAACATCCCTGGTGCCAGGAGCTGGCACTTCCCTTCTTTGACGGAGGCCAAAGAAAATCATCCCCATCTCTGGCTGCAGGGAGAGAAAAAGCCTGGAGAAGGTGGATAAAGAGCCATGGCAGCAACGTCCCAGCTTTCTGTGCCATCCTTGGAGGAATGATGGAGGTGATATTGCCACCCCAGGCAGGGGGTGGGACAGGGGGATGTAACCTCTGCGTCCCCACAGTCCTGCTGGGCGAGGCTAGTACCTGGGACCTGTGTGCAGGAGCACCACAGCCGGTGCCAGGGACAGCACAGAGGGAGGCTGGTGAGGGAAACACGGGAAAAAGGCTGGGGAAGAAATCCCTTGTCCTCCTCCAGCTCCTTTTTGTAATCAGAGACTTTGGTACCTGAGAAAAACCCAACCAAACCACCCAAGACTGTGACAGCTGCTGGTCATTGTTGCCTGCAAGGGGGCAAAGCCCAGGCAAGGAAGGGATGGGGGAATAATGGGAAATGCAGTGAGAGGGAGGGTGAGAGTGTGAGTGGGAGGTGTTGGGTGCCACAGCACAGAGAAGGGCAAACCCAGATGCCCCAAATCTTTCCAGTGCCTGATCCTGCTCTGCTCCTCCCAACATCACGAACCGTGGCCCTATCTGTCCTCAGCCCACAGGACTCTGTAAGGAGGATCTCAGTCCTTCAGGGTGAATTCATCCTCTCTCGCTGGTGGCATCACCAGTGGTGTCTCCCCTTCCCCCTGCCCTGCCTGTCCAGCCACTCTTGGGCTGTGGGAATGGCCAGGGTGCTCAGCTCGTTGCTGTTCTGCAGGACAGCCCGCTGGCTCTGGAGGCTGTCTGTGCCTGCCTTACAGAGCATCAATTGTTCTTTCTTGCCACTGGGCACCCTGTGCAAGAGCTGGCCCCAGCAGCTGGACAGCTGCACTTCCAGAGCAGAAAATCCCTGCCAGAGCCCAGGCAGCCTCTGGGACAGCACCTTTCCCATTCCATGGCCTTGAAAGTTCAAGTCACCTTGGGTGAAGAGGTGTTGCAAAAGTCCCAGCCCCTTGGGACACTCCTCCCAACCCACTGCCAGCCCCAGTACTGGGCTCTGCCAGCTCTCAGCTGCTGTGTCCATCCTTGCTGCTTTGGCAGCATCACTGTGCAAAATCATTCATTTGTCTCAGGATAATCTAACACTGTTCCTATCAGCTCAGCTGGCTGTCATTCCCCAGGCTGAGGCAGTGCTGTTGTCCCCAAGGGGAGCACTGGAGATGAAGGAGCATCTTGAGCTGTCCCCATCCCTCCCAGGAGTCTCTTGCTCCTGTGGTCCCCTCCACGCTCCATGTCCTGCTGTCTCCACAACCTTCCCTGAGCTGTGTCTGGGCTTCCCTCACACCCCTGTGGGCAAGTTCCTTCAGGGCTTTTCCCTGTCCTTCCAGACAGAGGTTTTCTTCCAGCCCATCAGTTCCTCTCCAGTCTGAAATTACTCTGCTGTGTGTCACAATGAAACTCATCTCCCAGGCTCTTTCACTGTGGTGCCTCCCACACATTTTTCTCTTTTTTTCCATCCTTCTTTGTGTTGCTATGACCTTTCTCTCCCCCCTGCCTCCACCCCAGGACACAGACCTGCCAATGCACCACTGTGACCCCTTGAATGAGCCATTCCCTGCTGTCAGGCTGATTTCAAGCAGTCATTTGGATGCAGGAATTCCATTGTCCCCAGCCCTGATCCTTTGTCCAGCCCTGTCTGTTCTGCCTTGGAGACCCATGGACCTGCATGTCCCAGGCCAGCCAGAAAGGTCCCCCCCAGAGAAGATCCCCACAGCCAACAGTCCCTGGTGTTTGGTACAAGTTGCTCTGAGGTGTCCCAGGAGATTCCATTGGGTCTGGCCTCAAAGGGGTCCCTCCAGATCTGAGTTTGGAAGTGGAGGCTGGTGGGCTTTGTCCCAGCTGTCTCCCACCTGAGCTCATGGCCAAAATTTCCTTCCTGGTCAAGAGAGCCAATCTGGCCCTTTTACAACACAGTTAAGCTTATCCTGACACCACAAATAGACTAAAAAACGCTGGTGAGATTGACCTGGGGGTGTAAGAGGAGCTGAGAGTGGTGGCCACATGGCACATAAGCAGCAAGAGCAAGACAGAGGCCACATGCCTGTGCCAAGGGCTAAGCAAGGACATGGAGACCAGCCCAGACCCCAGAGCCAGTCACTGGGAAAGGTTCCATGTCAAGAGGAGCATCTCATCCCTTCTGCACCCCCAGCCTGCACCCCAGAGTGGCATCTGCAGCCCCTGTGAATCACTTCCACCTGCTGTGGCTGATGTGGAGCGAAAGTGGGACCAGAGGCAGGACTGTCTCAGTAGAGATCAGGTGATAATGGCACCTCTCCTGGATGGAGTCACATTCCTACATCTTGGGGTGGGGGAAGACCTGGGACCCCATCAAAAGGCTCCTGCATGCCCTGAGCCAGCTCAGCCCAGACCGTGGTGAGCTAGGCCTGACTCACCCCAACACCCAGCCTGCAGGGCCAGGCTGGGCAGGACAGCTGAATCAGCAGCTTTTGCTTTGGCAGAGCCTCTTTCCTGGGGTGTTTCCCTTGTCTCTGTGCCAGGAGCTGAACAAGGCCCTTGGACACCCAGCCCAGAGGGGCGTCACCATCACCTCCATCAACCCAGTGCCCTGGGACACAGCTCAGTCACTCCAGGAAAGGGAAAGCCATGTCCTGGAAGTGTGACAGTGTGTCTGGGAGTTCCCAGACAGTTCTGGGGCCCTGAAGCTCACCCACAGGTCTGTACCCTGGACACAGGAGCATCTCTCACCTCCCGTGAGGGACCTACTACTGTCCCACCATGCCTGGGTGGTCCTGGCTGTGGGTACTCCTCAATTTCTGCTCGATGGGGACCTCATGGACCCTCTATGCTGCCATGGGATGAGGGATTGCAGGCTGGCTGTGTCCCACCTGTTTGGCAGGGTAGATCCTCTAGGATTGATGGCACCATACCTGAACCATGGCCATGGAGGTGGCAGAGCCTTGCTGGGTTCCATCCACACATCCCCAGCTGCTTTGGTGTCTGCTCGGTGCAGGATGAGTTTATGGGGAGCCATAGAATCCCAGAACGGTTTGGGTGGGAAGAGATCTTGAAGCTCACCCCATTCCATCCCTTGCCATGGCAGGGACACCTTCCACTATCCCAGGGTGCTCCAAGCCCATTCCAGGGATGGGGCAGCCACAGCTGCTCTGGGCAACCTGTGCCAGTGCGTCACCACCCTGACAGGGAAGGATTCCTTTCCAGTATTGAACCTAAATTTCTGGTTATTTAGTTTGAACCCATTGCTCCTTATCCTGTCCTACAGTTGATCCAACCTGGCCTGTTTAAGACACATTTAGTCTATTTTAATACTACAAATGGCTACAAACCCACCCTGTGAGGCACCCTGGGCTGTGAAAGAGGAACAGTTAAATTTCATGGAATGACTCCTGCAGGGATTACCAGGGCTGGAACTAGATCCTGGAGGAGCCTGGCTCCAGAGTTCTGGGCACAGTCATGGCAGGACTCCAGTGCAAAAACAGAGAGGCCATATTGTCCCAGCAAATCTCAGTTTCCACACCTTCCCTGTTTCCAGCCTCCATCCCTCACCTGTGGGATCACCACTGAGCTCAGTGCCTCAGTTTCCCCGTCTGCAGATGTGCCCTTGCTGGGAACATGTCCTCACATTCACTGGTGAGACATTGCCAAGGGTCGGTGGCTTACACCGAAAATCAATAGAAATAGGTAAAAAGCCCAATGAAAACATTCCCAGAGCAGAGGTTTGGGGTGCAGCAGCAGGAAGGAAGGTTTTCATTCATGGCCCTGCAGCACAGCTCTGGCAGATGTGAGCTCTGCTAAGGGACAGATGTGACACTGCTATCGGGGGCAGAGCACGTGGACCACGCCTCGCCCTACTGGGATACACAAGGACTGGGAGGGGACAGGGTCCTGCTTAGGAAGCCCATTCAGGGTCTCTTGAGGCCATTCATCCCCTCTTGCCCTTTTAAATCAGAGAATTTGGGAATAACTCTGAATATCAGCAAGTCTGGAGCATCCCCACGCAGGATTCAGGGCTCTCCTCCCCTTCCCTCGGCTCTGCTGGGGATGGAGAATCCCATGTTCAGCCCCTCACTGCATCCCAAGCTGACACCCCCAGGCCCCAGCATTTTTCTTGCCATTCCAGGAGCTGGGAATGTTGCTGACAGCCCTACTTGCCTCCCTGCAGCTGCATGGCAGCATCTGGAGCTTTTGAGAGTGACCTGATTTTGTGTCTGCCAGCGAAGATCTCGTGGCGCTGCTGCAGCAGCTGTGTGAGCTCCCTGTGAGCCTAATCCAGGCATCCCCTTGCTGAGGAAAGAGCCCTCCTGGCTTTGATCCCTGACTTAGCCTATTCATGGCTGAAAATTATCCTGTGGATCAGAGAGCAGAGCTGAATATCAGCTCACCTGGGTATTTACAGGTCTTTACCAGGATCTCAGACAAACATAACCTGCTGGTAAATCCCTGCCCATCTCAAGGACTCTGGGATTTTGGTGATACTGGAATCGAGCTCCTGGTGCTGCACTGGCATAGCTCGTCCACACATCTGGATCTGGTTGGAGCAGAGCTCGGTGGGAAATGCTGGCTCTGATGTAGCACCCACATGCTGAGCTGGTGCAGTGTGATGGAAACTGTGGCTTGGAAACAGCCTCAGGTCTGCAGAAACCTCCCTAGACTGTAATTCCTGCATTTTCATCTCTATCCCTGGTTCAGAGCTGCCTGTTCCATGGAATGAAGGTCTCCACAGATCACTCTCACTTGCTAAAAATATACCTGGAGGAAGGCAGTGAGGGAAGAAACAAAAGTCGTGGCTGCAAAGACCTACCAGTCCCCAAAATTCCTCCAGGTTAGGGAAAATGAGAGTGTTCTCCTTGGAAATGAAATGTGCTTTCTCAGGGACAGGGCCTGTATGGATGGATGGCATATTTTCACTGACTAATGGAGGTTGAAAGAAAATAGATGAGCTCCTGGGTGAGAGCTCTGAGTCACCTGGATGCTTTTGAAATTTCTCTGAATGTAAAACAAGCCTTGGAAGAGCTGCGGTTTGGGCTCCTCACTGGCCTGGTTAGACAGGAAGGTTTCCTGGCAGTTGGGAGTGCTGGTAAGATGTTCCATGGGCCCTTAGATGTTTTGGGAGCTGGGAATTTGGGCCTAACCACCCAAATGTTCTCCTCCACCCCATCCCATGGCAGTGGGTGCCCATCGTTCCCCTGCCAAGACTCTCCATGAACTCTTGATGGAGGAATCATGGAACGGTTTAGTTGGAAAAGACCTTAAAGTTTAACTCATTCCACTCGTGGGGAGGGACACCTTTCACTGTCCCAGGTTGCTCCAAGCCTTGTCCAGCCTGGCCTTGGACACTTCCAGGGATGGGGCAGCCACAGCTTCCCTGGGACACCTTGAATGAGGAAAAGCCACCTCAGATGTGTCCTGCTCCACCACCCAAGACTCCCCAGGCTTCCCATGACCTAACCCTAGCTGGCCCCATGCCTGTGGCCCTTGGCAGGACTGGAGAGAAGGGGAAAGAGCACTACAATCCCAGGAATCTTCCTGGAAAAGCTGAGCTCAGGCAGAAGCCTGGAAAACACGGAGTCCAGAGGGGAAGCTTCCCCTTTCCCCCTCCATCTCCAGCCAGGAGATCAGAGGTGCCCTGCACATCCCACTCACTTCATGCCTTGCAGGCACTGCAGGGCTGAGGGCTGTTCTGGCTGTGCTTGAACCGTTTTATCTCATTCTAGACAGGACACTCCTGAACCACCAGACAATGCCAGCAACTGTCCACAGAGCCAGCCCCTACCACTGCACCTATCCTGGGGGTTCCCCCTGCTGTGTTCCAGCCTCCTGCCCCCCATTTTCTGGAGAGGTCCAACCATTCTGATCCAACTTCCATGGCTCTGCAGCTTCACAGGTGTGCATTCCAAACCCTCAGCAGCATCAAAGGCAGCTCTCCCTGGCAGAATGCTCCTTGGGAAGCTGCAAGGTGGGAAGGGCAGGGCTGGGAGGATACCCCAGTGCTGAGGCCCAGGCTCAGAGGGTGGAGGTTCTGGCTGTGGAGGGAGAGACTCCAACATAAGGGCTCCTGCAAACATCAGATTCCTGCAGGTTTTCCCTTCCGGGCGTATTTCAAAGTGTTTGAGGTGAGGACAAGGTGAGGACCTCCAGGGACATTCCAAGATATGCTTGGGCTGCATCCATGCATTCACTATCCCCAGCCAAGGGTGGTTTGGCACATCCCAAGGACAGCAGCTCCTTTTGCTATGGCCCTTTCCAAAAGGCCCAACCCATGTCTCAGAGCAGAGACAGGGCCCTCAAGGCAGAAGAGGCTGGTGCTGAAGGAGCTGCATCCACCAAACCCCTCTGGCACCATCCCCCTCCAAACACCCGCCGGCACCGTCTCCTGCAGCATCCTGCCCCACCGGGATGCCGAGGGGCTGGTTCCTGCCGGACACCCCCAGCTGGCTGCTTCCCCTCTCTTTGAACTTGTTTCATCTTCCCCAAGCACGGCTGTGAGAGGAAAGTTTGGGCTGGGCTGGGGGACCCTGCTGTGCCCGGATGGGGGGATCACAGGCTGGGGGTCCTGCCTGGCTGCTGGGCAGGGAGGAAGGATGTGAGAGGGGAGGGGGAGTTTTCCACCAGCAAATCTATTTTAGGTGATTTCCACCTGTTCCTGTGGGGGCTGGGAAGTGGGGGACCCTCTGCTCTAGTCTGCTCAGCACAAGTGATCCTCCCGCATCCCTCCACAGTCAAGGAAAGATCCCTCCAGGGGAAGGCAGCATCACTCAGGCCCCAGCAACCAGGAGCGACCACACCCAGGGGTTGGAGCAAAGGGAGAAGGTTTGGTGGAACATCCCAGTCCCTTGACCATGCTGGGTGTGTGCTGGGTAGAGAAGGAAGAACAGGAGCTGCCAACTCAAATCCAAACAAAACCCCTCTCCGTCTGATAAAATCTGCCCTCACCTTGCAGGAGTGGCCCACATCTCTCTGTGCTTCTGTGTCCATGGGAAGCAGCCACTGGAGTGATGGAGCATTGGATGGTGCTGGGGATGGAGCATTGGATGATGCTTTGCCATCTCCCACTGCCATGTAGAGAACACCCCAAATGTCTCAGGGCACCATTTCTTCCAGGAGAAACTCACCCCTGGGGCCACCAAGTTCCCAGTGTCCCCAAACTCGCAGCCCAAGGGCCAGGGTGTCCATGGCAAGCCTGGAGCTGGAACCAGGTGTTCCCCATTCCCTGCAATTCTTCCCTGTGAGGAAGGCACAGAGAAGCTGTGGCTGCTCCATCCCTGCAGGCCAGGCTGGAAGGAGCTTGGAGCACCCTAGGATAGTGGAAGGTGTCCCAGCCCATGGCAGGGTAAGGTCCCTTCCCACACAAACCTTTCAGGGATTCTGTGATTCTGTGAAATTCATTTCCCTCTCCCTGAGTCTCAACAGCACCAGGGCTGCCTGTGGGTGAGGGGCAGGGCTGGAATGTGGGGGATCCCCACAAGACCCCCTCAGCCTCACGTGGGCCACACTGGTGAGGATTCACTCTGTACCAAGCTTGTCTGAGGAATCCTGCTGGCACAGGAATGGGCTGCAGTGAGCACACTGTCCCAGCTCAGTGTCCTGGCTGTCCTAAGGATGAGCCTGAGGCAGATATTCCCCACATCCCTCCCCACCTGCCTGCAAATCTCTGCTCAGGTCTGGCTGCCATCACTGCCTGCAGCCCTCCAGGGATGCTTGGAGCTCTCCCAGAGTTCTCCAGGCACAGTAGCCACACGTGCCCACCCCCCTGGAGTCCTGCCAGGTGCTCCAGGCTCTCAGCACCTACTTTGCCATTGCTGGGTTTGGTGTCACAGTCAGGAATGGCACCACAAGAGCCGTGAGCACTGCAAAAATGCTATCACTGTCATCCTTAGCATCCTGCAACACGCTGGGAGAAACTCGAGGCATTTCAGATTCAGGGAACATTCCTTAGTGGTTGTTTCCTGTCTTGTGTGCTATATACAGGACACTACATCCCCTAAAATCATCATGTGTACCAACAGCCAGGAATTCATGAAGTGGTAGGATCTTTAAGGTTGGGAAAGACCTCTGAGATACTTGAGTGCAACCATTAAGTTGATGAGGTTACAAAGCTTTTCAGTATTAAAATAGGCTCTGAAAAGACACAGGAAAATCTCCTGCTGCTGAGTGCTTGGGGACATAATGGGATCACAAAATTCAGGGTGGAAATTGCATGAGAAAAACCCACCCAAACTGTGTACTGCATAATATTAATACTAATATTGCTCCCAGGAAATCTCCTGGGATCAGGGCAGGAATCTCCCCTGAAGGGCCCATCTGATGCTCAGAGGCAGATGAGGAGTTAAAAATGGACTGGTTTGTTAGGAAAATGCCTGACAGGCTTTGCTGCTCCTGTGGAGCCGCAGAACTCCCACACCGGAGCCTTCCCTGCATGCAGGGGATGCAGGAAGCCCAAAAAAGCTCCAAGAGCAGTGATAGGGTGGGAATCACTCTGGTGACACCGGCGGGCTGGGAGACAGTGATTGGGAAAATCACACCTAGGGAGGAAGTCGGGAACAGTCTGTGAAATCATGTGTGGTAGGAGGGGGTGGGCAGGACTTGTGGATTTATCCTGCACCCCCTCCTCTGTCTTACACTCCTCCAAGCAGCCTCTACTGGTGGTGGCTGCAGGAAAATCCCCAAATCTCTGGCCTGATCCCATGGATCTGGGAACACTCCAGAGCAGTGGGGTGATCCCAGGGACAGGTGCCTCCTGTTCCTGTCTCCCTGTATTAGAAGGCAATTCCTGCTGCGGGAAGGGTGCTACACCTGCTGGGGTCTAGGCAGCATCAGCACAAGGGTGTTTGTGCTGATGAAGGGTTGGGGACCCCTCTAGCAACCTGCCTGAACTCCAAAGGGGTCAGTGGGGTGACAAGTGCTCAGCTGGGCCAGGCTGTTTTCCAGCAATGCTTCCAGATTCGGAGCCTTGCAGGGCCATCAAGCCTGGCAAAGGCATCCCCACAGAGCGAGGGGGACCCACAGCGAGGGGCTGAGCCTGGCTCTGCTCAGGAACACCAAGCCCTCCTCACAGTTCCTGGTCCCACTGTGGCACCCCAGAAATGCCTCCCCAGCCCAGCATGGGGAAGGAGTGGGACATAAAGGGTTAAATATCTCCTCCAGAAGCTGCAGAGTTCGAATAAAGTGCTCAAATACAGTGTCCCCCTTCTTTACGCCCCAAGGCATTTGCTCTGGGCTTGGAATAGCAACAGATACAGAAGGGGGAAAATGAGGGAAGGAGTTATTTGCGGGGCACCCCATAGCAGGGGACTGTCCTGGGTGAGGTTGCCCCACAAAACATGCTAGGCTGTCACCTCTGGTTCCTCAAACTCCCAAAGCTGTGTCCCACAGCAAGCCACCCCCATGCTCCCCACGGCAAGGGAAAAGCTGGGCTGAAAGCAAAAACCTGTCGTCTCCTTTCCTCCTGGAGCACCCTGCTTGGGCTCTCCCAAATGTGGGGACATACTTTGTCCTGGCCATGGGAACCCCCTGAGGGACTGTCCCTCACTTCCAGCTAGCTGCCACAATGTGATCTCTGCCTCCACACCCAGCACCCCCTGAGCCCCCAAAAGAAGCTGCTGGAGGCTCCAGGACACCCCCTCACACACACCCTCCCTGCCCAGCCTGCCCCAGTTGCTGATGCCGCCAGATGTGTCTGGGATGGCAGCATGGAAAAAAGTCCTTTCTCCCAGTGCTTCTTCAAGAATTTGGTGTTTCCTCACTCCCTTTTAACCTCCACAGCAGAGCTGATTCCAACACCTTTTCCTACCTGACAGGGATCTTCACCCGCAGGTAGCGATCCACGGCGATGGCCAGGAGCGCCAGGATGGAGCTTTCTGTGAGGATGAGCACGGGACAGGCCACCATGAGGCAGGTGTAAAACTCCGTCTGGGGCCCGATGTTGATGATGATGGCCAGGGGGATGACCAGAGCCCCCACGGCCACGTCGGCCACCGCCAGCGAGACGATGAAGCAGAAGGTGGCATCCCTCAGTGCCTGGTTCATCTTCACAGCCCAGATGACCAGGATATTGCCCGGCACAGACACCAAGGCGATGAGCACTTCGATGGAGATGTAGGCAGCCTGGAAGGCTGAGATGGGATGTGCCATGATGCTCCGGTCCGCCCTGCTCCTGTGGGGTTCCTCGGTCACCTGCAAACGCACAGGGAGGCGGTGAGAGAGTGGCATCGCTGAATGAGCTGCCAGCGGGACGGAGCCTGTGCGAGGGGGTGGGAAAAACCCTTCTCCCGTCTGTGCCGTCCCCCGGGGCTCCGGGGCTCCAGCCCCCTCCTCCCCCCTACTTCCCCACCTCCTCCGAGCTCATTCTGCACCCTTCTCCATCCTGGAGCGCGACCGCTCCCGGCGCTGGAGAGAGAGCGGGAGCCGCCGGCGAGTCCTGGGAGAGCGGCGGAACCCCCCGCCCCTCGGGCTGCCCCTCGGTCGGAGCCCTTCGGGGCCGAGGGAGCTGCAGCGGGACCCCCGCTGTCCCCTCGCTGGATCCCCTCCCTGCTCTGCGCGGCTTCCAGCAGCCT